>BSBK01007326.1:770000-1235000 GCA_027943335.1 Chamaecyparis obtusa | reverse complement strand
CTAAGGGTAAGGTAAGGTCAAACATTCCACTTAGGCATGCCAACACATAGCACTAGTGTCAAGTGACACAACAAAAAAGAGTATACATCACACCACTTAATTTTACATATGGCATGCCAAATGGATAAACATATTTACGTTTACACACATAATTTGCATCCAATTATGCACTTAAAAACACTTAAAAATAAAATTCACTCATACATCACATTTAAAAATTTGAAACACATAACAATGAGGTCATTCTCTCCATAGAGTCGACCTTGGTCTTTTACTATTTTCACATTGATCCATCCTTGTTTCCCCACATTTAAAACCATGGTCATAATCCTGCACACTCAATTTAGATATTAGTACCACATGAAATCATCACATATATAATCATATCGAAAGAGAAACATGATCCATAATAACATTCAAATATGAATACATTGATAAATTGTATTTCATGTTTTCAACATATATGTAAACCATATTGTATCATATTTTCCATAAGCATCATATGTAAGTTCGGTTTCACCTAAACAAATAACCCTAATTCAAATGCAGAATCAATGCATTAGGAAATCAGTCATCATAACTATCTCAATTTCCTATTCCGTAAATCAAAATGTAGAATCCAAAATTTAATTATCTTTCTATATCATAAAGTCAAGATGAATCTAACATAAGCATGTAAAGGTACGTCTAGCATCATCATCCATATAAACATGTAAAATCATCACATAATGTCTAATGATAAGAATTCATAATCAAAATAGGTCTAATATCTCAAAACAATGTATCATCTAGATAGTCCATGAGTGAAAATATCAATCGAGCTAAGATAGGCCGGGGTAGGACCTCACATCCTCCCCCCCTAGGCATGAGCTTCCTCCTGCAGTTCATCAAATAGATGGTGATACTAAGCTCTCATCTATGTTGTGTCCTCCCAAGACATTGTGACCTCATCATAGCAATCCCACTGAACCCTAACCTGGTCTAGTTCTTGGCCTCGAAGGGCCAGGGTCTTGCGAGCCAATATACAAATGGACTCCAAAGCCAACTACCCATTCGACTCCACCTATAAAGCATCTCAATCAATGATATGAGACTCATCATAAATATATTTCCTCAAAATAGATACATGAAACACACTGTGGATGTGCGACAGGCTAGGTGGCAAAGCTAAATGATATGCAGTTGGGCCTATCCTCTCCAAAATCTCAAAAGGTTTGATAAAGCGAGGGGCTAGCTTAGAACCCTTTCCAAAATGGATTGGGCTCTTATGCATCCATACTCTCAAAAATACTATGTCCCCAACCAAATACTCCCTATCGATCCTCTCAACATCTGCATACTTCTTTTGTCGATCCTGAGCCTCTCTAAAATGCTTCCTGATCAAATCTACCTGTTGCTCCATCTGTCTGACTAACTTTGGACCAATAGAAACTCTATCCTCAATCCTGTCCCAACTCAACGGTGTCCTGCAAGGTCTACCATACAAGGCCTGGTAAGGAGGCATACCTAATGATGTATGATGCCCATTATTATAGGAAAACTTGACTAAATGTAGGTACTCCTCCCTCCTAACCTAATGATCTATCACATACATGCATAGCATGTCCTCTAACACCTGGTTGAATCTCTCAGTCTAACCATCTATCTCTAAATGATAGGTTGTGCTAAAGTTGAGTCTGATACCCAAAGCGGTCTGAAGCTCTCTCCAAAAAGATGAAGTAAAGAGAGAATCCCTATCGGATATAATCATACGAGGAATGCCATGAAGTCTAACAATATCTCTCAAGAAAATCATAACACAATATATATATTTACTCACATAATCAAACCCATAAATCACTTAACCATAATAACATAAAATCACATTTAACTATTCAACAAGGAACCTTAAGAAATAACTGAGTAAACTAAAAATACCAAATTCATATTGAGGGAAAGGGTTCATGAATTCACATCACCTTAACAAATTCGGATAGGAAACTCAATCAAAAATGTGTCCCTTGATTTAGGACAATAAATGGCTTGGATTGGGATTGGACCTATATGTTATCTCCCCTCTCTTACCATTTGAGATATTATGTTAGGGTGTGCTCATCTTGACAATTTAGGAAAATCGATGCCCAATACCTAAAATCCTTCATAAAAGATGAGAATGTACATATATGTATAAATATAAAATAGACAATGTTGGGGATCGGCTAATCATGTGGATCTTGGAAGAAAGTAACTACAACTTCGTCCCTTGGCCACATCAAACAAAAATATAAAACATACATGCCAACCATACACATGCAAGTATGGGGTTAGTAAAACTATCAATGTAAATAATATCTTGCCATATAGATTACCATCATGAAATAACCATAACACATACATCATCATAAGCATTTAAATTGACATGAGAATAACCATATTCATTTAATTATAAGCACGTGATATAACACATTATCCAAAAGTTCAAAATAAATCAAATCAATAATCTAGATATCACTGAAATAATCAACACACACATAAAAGTGGCCTAAAAGAGTTTGGCAAAAATAAATTGAAAAGAAAACTATGGATGGGCACTAAATCCAACCCCCCTAAAATTAGGCTTACTTCTGGAAGACTACAAACAAAATAGGGACATAAGTCCCATAAATATCATTGCACCTTACTAATTCAAACAAGAATCAATGTGTAGGTCTCATTGGACCCTTTCCTACCCTATGGTTCAAAATTTGAGGATCATTCCCTTCTATAAACACCCTATGGGATCTGCCAACATCTCCAAATGTATGCTCAAAAGTTGTCAGCCTCTATGCTAAAAATTGTGTTGAATGCTCAAGATAATTGGTTGCCTTGTGACCATACTTTCCATAAGAAAAACAATCTCCACCAAAACCTCTCTCAGTCAAAGGTACACTAGACTACTGGAAAATACCTCTACTAACCTCATGATGAAAACTCTATGCAGGCTAACTAGATGTATGATGCTTGATACACTGAGTATTATAGAAATTCCTAGACTAAGAACTATCACCTTGAGCTGGAGAAGATAACCCCTTCTACTGCTGGTCTTGATTTCCCAATGAGAAGGTAGAAGGGTTCTGAGAGTTCCCAAGTCTCTGAGACTAATTTCCCCTAGATCTTAAAGGTGCATGACCACTAGGCTAAACATCCATCTGACCACCATGACCCAAAGCTATATTTTCCTCCACCAAGGTAGCCTTAATGACTGCCTCCTTGAGGGTCTTAGGTTTGAAAACCTTAACTCCCCCAATGATGTGACCATTAAGCTCTCTAATGAAATGTTGAACCATCAATGGTGACTTATCACCAAAACCTGGATAAGGCTTCAAATCGAAGAAACAATGCTCATAATCTCGAAGAGTCATAGCTAATTGTCGCATATTGTGGAACTCATCTGCGTGTTGTTGTTGCCACTGATCAGATAGAAATCATTCCCAAAATTTCTGAAGAAATAACTCCCAAGTAACAGTCTTAATGCTAAGCTCAAATTTATGTTCTTCTATTTTCCACCAAGTAGATGCAAAACCTTTGACGTGCATGATAGAAAACCTTTTGTTAACACTGGTAACCATCTTTCCTACAAATCTAGTTCTAGTAACCATCTTTCCTACAACATCCAAACAAAAGAATGATATCTCAAAACTAGATAAGAATAATAAAGACATGATGTATAGTCATAAAAGATAGTTTGAAATACAAAGTGTTTTATGTCTAAGTTTTTGTTTCAAGTTTTAATTGTTTAAACATCTAGTGGGCATACAAATTCCCACAGTTCCTAGTGTAGAAACTTGGGCTCTAATACCAAGTGTAATGCTCCACCAAGGAACCCAAGAGAAATTAACCTAAACATGCTACTAAGTTTATAGAATAATTTTTTTCTTAAGAGTTTACAATAACAACAATGTACAATAATGTGGAAGCAATACAATATAATCACAACTCAAACATACAAGTACAACTCAAACATAGATTACAAATATCAAGGGTTCCTTGATGTAGATTATGTAAATATTAATTAATATAGTTAATGTAACAACCATAAAAAGTCTCCACATAATGTAAATAAGTACATCATTATAAACATGAAATGTAGATACAACCAATACCACAAGGTGTACATGATAACCCACATCCACTGCACATGTCGTAGGCTATGTAATAACAATATTCCAATATAAGGTACAACATGTTATCTCCAAAATAACTGATACAATGATACAAGAACATAATATAAGAAAGATAAGAATACATTTCAAACAAAGATGAACCATAAGGTACAATTGCTACAAGGATCATCCAGCACTAGTACATGAACATCAAAATCTCAAATGGTAAAAGAATCACTACCACCCGACCTCATGGAACCTAAATGGTCCACTCCAACAGTGCTGAGGAGATAATAATATACCCCACTTAGATATCAAACACCAAAAATCAAACACAATACAAACTAAGAAATGGATCTTGATATCTCTCTATCTCAAAAGCTACAATAGGATAACAAAGGTAAAACATGCTCAACCAAAGGAAACCAAAACATGTAGGAAATCTAAGATGCATATGGGGAAGTTTCATCACATGAGCCAACTCTAGAGTTATCCTGGCAGTCTCTCAAGACCCCAACGCTCAAGTGACTATATGTGGTATCAATAATCCTCTCATATAGACAAGGTGCCAACAATGCTATATCCAAATCTATGCAGGCGACAAGTGTCATCTCACAAACCATCCTAGCATATACTAGTGCTCAAGACATGGGTGAGGAACACATACATCTTATTAATGTTTATATCCTAATAGATTTTATTACATTATCTTACTAAGGAACATAAAATGGTTTTCAAAACCATCACATCATTAATATAATCTCAAAAGTATTCACAATAACTTATATACTCTAAACCCTAAACAAGGTCGGATAAAAGAATGATCAAGTTAATAAATGACTCAAATGATACATGCAAGAAAATCACATAACAGTAACAATAAAATAATGCCTCTGGAATACAAATCTAAAAGCAGACCTATGTCCTTAATCCAATGAAATCACCAATTACATACAATCCATAACTATTCTTAGAATTCCCAAACAATGAATACAAAAAAATTGAAATATCCCTTACAATTTGAATAACCAAAATCCCAAGTTTACTTTACAAAAATAAATCCTCTTTTTTTATATATAAAATATCAAACCAAATTAGTAACTATATGATATATGTATATATCCCTTTTAATTAACATTACTAATATCTACAAGTAAAATGGATGAAACCTAATCAGGGCTAGATTAAAATCAACTTTGATGGGGCCTCAAGGGGTAACCCTGGTCCTTGGGGGTAAGGGTTATTGTCAAAAAATGTAATGGGGTTATTCTCGCCTTAGCATCCCAAATACTTAAGGATGGCACCAACAATGTTGTTGAAGCATGTGCAGCTTTGTTGGCTCTTCAAATGGTGAAGTTGATGAAGCTTCAGTGGGTTCATCTTGAAGGGGACTCACAAATAATAGTGAATTCTATCAATAATGGTGATGTTAATGCATGGAACCTTGTTAATATTTTGGAGGAGATCTCTCTTATCCTTCATTCTTTTTCAGATTTCAAAATTAGTCATGTTCGGAGATAAGGCAATATGGAGGTGGATATTGTTTCTAAATGGGCCACCAATCTTGAGCATATCAATGTGGTCTACTCGGAGTTTTTTTCTAATGATTTTCTAACCCTCTAAGTTTTCCCTTGATGCAAATCCTTGTCTATCTATTCTCTTTTTTTTTATAGATCACGCTCCAAGCTTGTGATGGCTTCTCCTAAGCATCGGTTTTTTCCTTCTTAGCTTAGTGCTCTTGTGTGCTCCTTTCATGTTGATGAAGCATGTGGAGTTGGATGTGTCAGCTTTGGTTTGTGGGCTTACTGACTGGATATGTCCATGTCTTCTCAACTCTTTTGATGGTTGATGCTTTACGAAGATGTGACTCTTTCTTCTAGTTTGTGTCAGCATGTGCCTTTTTGTTGGCCACTTATCTACCCATGATTTGATTTAAAGTGGCTTTTATTAATTATTTTTGGGGATTGCTTGAGTTTGATGGCACCTTCTGTAGGAATGATATCTTGAAAGCGGATGGTGTTAGTTGAATTTCCCATTTACTTCTCCTTCACAATAGCTCTGACACTGTTTTAAGCTTCTCCCAAGATTTTGTTTCCACCTTTCATTCTCCTCTCAACGGTTTCTATTTACAGTGGTTTTATGATGGAAGCTACCTTCTCTATTAGAAATTTGAAATAGCAAAAATCAGTTGAAGGCCCTGCTAGTAAGGTGCACATTATGGGGCTGTTGAACATTAAGGATGAGGCTTTGGCCTTGGATATTTTAGATGTTTTGGGAAGCCAATATCAAGAGCACTTTGCAAAATTTTGATTGAATGTGGATATTATTTCCTTGGTGGTTGCTTGTACTGTGTAGCTAGGCAAAGCCGAGTGGGACGTAAAATGTCTCAGAGTTCCTCTTTGATAAAGATTTGCTATTGGGTTTGGATTCTATCCTTGAATGGGCTGAACCAGGTGTTGGGTTTGATTATAGTGAGTGCTTTGAAGAACTCAAGGATGGCTTCAAATATGGTCATGTCCCCTTCCTTTAGTGGTGGGGAAAAGTTGATAAGGATGCCTACCAGTAGGATATTAGTGTGAAGTGGTGTCATTTGAAGGCCTTAGTTGATAGTTTAAGCAAGTCTGAGGATGGGCATAACAAGGTTGTTTTTGTTGATGTTCCCCAGATGAAACACGGGAGACAAGAGAAAAGGTTTGTTGCTGCTTGAAGCCCTTTCAAGCGCAACTTTTGTCTCCTTTTTTGGTGCTTTCTGCTCATCCCCAGTTTGGTGCTTAGTCCTTCATATCGGTGGTTTCTTTGGTCTTTCTCATAAGCTAGTTTTCTCTTTTTGAAAGGATCTGTTGTCTGGGCAACCTTTTGTTTATATCTAACTCTCCTGTATGCTGCTAGTTCTCTATGTCTCTCTTCTTTGCTATGGGTTGTTACAGCTAAGCCTGGTTATGGCTCCTACGGAATTGTAAAGCCTTCGGGCTATATTTCTCTACATATGTATTCTCTCCTTTATTAATAAAATATACTATTATAGACCAAAAAAAACATTACTAAAAGTTCAATTTTATTAAACTAAAAGTGCAACTTAAATTTAATTTTAATTATTTATTAACTATTAATATTTTTTAACATATTAATAATTATGAAATTAATAATTAAATATCAATTCATTAATTACGCTTTTAAATGTCAATTTTAGATTTCATAATTAATTAAATCCTTTATTCACAAAATTGGACTAGATGCAAAACCTTTGAGGTGCATGATAGCACACTTTGCCTTAACCTTGGTATCGAATTGCTACATAGAATAACATCAATCCAATGTAATGAGCCATGTCTTTGCCTCAAAACTTGTAATGACCCTTACCAATAGGCCACTAAAAACCCCTCGAAAATGCAACTCAAAATGTAGATAGAAAATTATTTTGCAATATATGAGTTCGTTGTCCCAAAATTTTAGAATAATAGATAGCAACCAAACACTATCAATGATGTAGGAAATTGCTCAAAACCATATGCCATTCATATATCAACAATTTGCAATAATGTCATACATATTTTAGCCAATAATATGATCATCAAACCCTAGGTTTGCAATATAGATAGACTAAAAATTACAATGCCCTTTCACTTGCAAAATCCTAGCCTTCCTTTGATACCAATAATGCTAAATGGCAAACAAAGACAAGTACAATGTAAAATAGTAAAGTGTTGAAGCTATATTTTGCACTCAGCTGAAAACATACATTTCTCAAAAAATATGCCAAATGCCAAATGACAAGTGAGGAACCTGATTGTAGATGGCTGCGATAATTTTTACCAGTGCTGAAGATGCCAACACCCAAGCCAAAGCCACCCCAAATCTGAAAATGTACTTTCTTGCAAATTTTTAAAAATGTCTAGGAATTTTGAAAATTCCTTAAAAATAAATCATGGCATTTTGGGACTCCAAAATGCACCTATCTTTATCTCCTCGACGATAGAAATCCGATGCAAAAATACCCAGAATGATATGCTGAGTAATGAGGAAGATATGAGCAAAAATGTGGTTCCAAAACCCTATCCTGAAAATCTGAAAACTGAATTAGACTTGTAGCAAAAAAAATTTCAAATTGCTTTTTCGCTCTGCTTTTTCAAATCTGCTTTTTTGCTTTTCTTTTTCGGGTCTACTTTTTCACTTTGCTTTTTCAGATCTTCTTTTTCGAACTGCTTTTTTGGATCTGCTTTTTCGCTTTGCTTTTTTGAATCTTCTTTTTTTCCTCTTGCAATCAAAAACTCAAACCCTCAGGTAAGTCTGAAGACCCCAAATAAGCTCAACTTGAAATGGCTGAATACCACTTCCAAAGTGCAACCCTTCAAAGGATATTTCACCTCCTCAGTTATGCAAATCCTTAAGAAACTTCGTTCTTAAAGATCAAATGACAATCTGCAGACCAAGATGGTGCCACAAATGCTCAAAGAGAAAAGTAGTGTAAACTCAAGTCATGGGATGTCCAAATAAGAGGCCAAGCACTCTATTTATTCACTTTTCTAAGAAGCCACTAGAACTTCTAGAAGTATCCATAAAATATTCTTATAAAATCTCTTTATAATGCACTTTTATATAAAAAGTAACTTTATAAAATAAAAAAAGTGCAACTCAACTCAAAATTATAACATTTTGGCCCCACATAACACATTATAATAAAAATATGATAAACACCATCTCTCCAAGAGCAAATAAGACCATCCAATCCCCAAATAATCATCAGAATGACTCTCTCACCAAAACCATCTACCTACGAGAGTCCATGGTAGGCAAATCCACTGAAAAATGGCATGTCACTAAAGAGGGGACATGACAAAACTAGTACCAAGACCATCAAAAGGAGGAGGTCATGATCTCAAAAGGTCTCTCATCTTATTAGCCTTTGCGGCCCCCTGACCAACAGTAATGTCCTTCCTCCTAGGACTCCTAGATCTTTGTTACCCTCATTCTCAAAATGGTGTGACTCTTCCCTCTCACTCTTTTTATGAATGGATAGATGTTCCAGAATAGTCTGAAGTATTTGCCTAGTATTAGGCTCTCTAAAATCACCATACTTCTCACCACTATCCTCATGCAAACTCTAAGCTCTATGAATCACAAGAGGTTTGTGAAGCCTACCCCTCCCATGTCCTCTACTACGGCCTCTACCAACAAAGCTAGTTCTAGTAGCCATCTTTCCTACAACATCCAAACAAAAGAACGATATCTTAAAACTAGTTAATAATAATAAAGACATGATGTATAGTCATAAAATGATAGTTTGAAATACAAAGTGTTATATGTATAAGTTTTTGTTTCAAGTTTTACTGTTTAAACATCTAGTGGGCGTACGAATTCCCATAGTTCCTATTGTAGAAACTTAGGCTCTGATACCAAGTGTAATGCCCCACCAGGGAACCTAGGAGAAATTAACCTAAACATGCTAATAAGTTTATGTAATAATTTATTTTCTTAAGAGTTTACAACAACAACAATGTGAAAGAAATACAATATAATTACAACTCAAACATAGATTACAAATCTCAAGGGTTCCTTGATGTAGATTACATAAATATTAATTAATCTACTTAATGTAACAACCATATAAAGTCTCCACATAATGTAAATAAGTACATCATCATATACATGAAATCCAGATACAACCAATACCACAAGGTGTACATGATAACCCACATCCATTGCACATGTCATAGGGTATGTAATAACAATAATCAGATTTAAGGTACAACATGTTATCTCCAAAATAATTGATACAATGATACAAGAACATAATATAAGAAAGATAAAAATACATTTCAAACAAAGATGAACCACAAGGTACAATTGATACAAGGATCATCCAGCACTGGTACACGAACATCAAAATCTCAAATGGTAAAAGAATCACTACCACCCAACCTCGTGGAACTTAAATGGTCCACTCCCACCGTTTTGAGGAGATAACAACATACCCCACTCAGATATCAAACATCAAAAATCAAACACAGTACAAACTAAGAAAGGGATCCTAAAAACTCTCTATCTCAAAAGGTAGAATAGGATAACAAAGGTAAAAACATACTCAACTAGAGGCAACCAATACATGTAGGAAACCTAAGATGCATATGGAAAAGTTTCATCACATGAGCCAACTCTAGAGTTATCTTGGCAATCTCTCAGGACCCTGACGCCCTAGTGACTATGCAGTATCAGTAATCATCTCATGCAAACAAGGTACCAACAATGATATATTCAAATCCATGCAGGAAACAAGCATCATCTCACAAACCATCCTAGCCAATACTAGCACTCAAGGCATGGGTGAGGAACACAAACATCTTATTAATGTTTCTATCCTAATAGATTTTATTACATTATCACTTTATTAAGTCACTTGCAATAAGTTATCTTAGTACCCACTTGTAGGCCCCAGTGCCTATTACAAGCCACTCCCCACCTATATACTTAGTTAACCTACCTAGGCAAGTAAATCGAAAATAATATTACAAGGTGTTGCTGATACTCAGTTCTAAAAATTACTAAGGAATGTGAACTGGTTTTCAAAACCATCGCATCATCAATATAATCTCAAAAGTATTGACAACAACTTATGTACTCTAAACCCTAAACAAGGTCGAATAAAAGAAAGATCAAGATAATAAATTACTCAAATGATACACGTAAGAAAATCACATAACAACAATAGTAAATTTGTGCCTCTGGTATACAAATCTAAAAGCCGACCTATCTCCTTAATCCAATGAAATCACCAATTACATATAGTCCATAACTATTCATAGAATTTCCAAACAATTAATACAAAAAAATTAAAATATCCCTTATAATTCAAATAACCAAAATCCCAAGTTTGCTTTACAAAAATAAATCCTCTGTTTTATACATAAAATATCAAACCAGATTAGTAACTATATGATATATGTATATATCCCATTTAATTAACATTCTAATATATGATAATATCAATTAATAATATTATCTAATAATTAATTATAAAATAAAATAAATTATTAAACGTATTTTTTTATTATTAATAAACTATTAATAAAATTAAATTTTAAATAATTTTAAATTAAAATTATGAATTAATTTAATAAATAGAATAAATAAAAAGAGTCATTTAACAAAAATTATTGGGGGGGGGGGGGACAACCCTCCCCACCTTGCGGTCCCATCGCAAGGGGTGGTGGCCCCACCACCAGTTTATTTTATTTTATTTTAATATTTTTTTTAGTTATTTTATTAAAAAAAATCTCTGACAAAGAATTTCTTAATGCAAAATAGAGAACTTTTTTTCAGATTTAATCTACTAACGATTATGGGAATTAGTTTCCAATTGTAACAAATAACCAGATTGATTTGATAGTAATATTTTTTAAAAAAAATTAATTTCTCATAATAATGGAAATTCATTTTCCAATTGTAAACAAAGAACTAGACTAATTTAATAAAAAAAATTAATTTAATTTCAAGGGTTTTAGGAAGATTTCAAATCAACCCTAACTAATTAAATCTACTAATTTTCTTTTTGTTTTTTTAACCCAAATTTCCTAGGGTTTACGCAGATCTATAATGAAATTTTTCCTTAAATCTAAATAACTAATAATCAAAATATGATTTTCTAAGACCAAAACATGTTGACTTTTGCTAAGAACAACCTAGGGTTTCATTAGGCATAATTTATTAAATTTTTAATTCATAAAACATTCTAGATCTGGGTTTCTCTAAAAAATTTCACATGAAGTTTTGATAACCAAATGAAACCAAATAGTTTAAAATCAAGCAATAACAAAATAAAAAATTCAACAAGCATTCCAAACGCAATGTAGACTATCTTTTCGAAATGAAATTAACATGGGTTCTTCAAACCCTACCTGAAAATCCATGAGAAGATCTTAAACAACAATGGCCAAATTGAAGACTCGAAGATTCCAAATTACCCCAAAGCTTTGAAAATAATTCCACAAATAATCCAAGTAATTTTCTCCCAAAACCTTGTCTCCTCCAAACCTATGTTGTGAATAATGGCTAAAAGAATTCCTAATAATGAAAACCCCCCAGACAGAACTCAACATGCAACTCCAAATCAGAAATTAGAACTCAACATGCAACTCCCAATCATAAATTAGAACTCAACATCCTAGCCTTATTTTTATCGAATTATGTTGCATGATTAATTACAATTATAATAATAAAATATGCACTTTTCAATTATCAACTCTTAACTCAACTATAAACTTAAATTCCTAGTTTAATTTTATTAAATGGAAAGTGCAACTTAAATTGCATTTTAATTATTTATTAACTATTATTATTTTTTAACATATTAATAATTATGAAATTGATAATTAAATATCAATTCATTAATTATATGCTTTTAAATTTCAATTTTAGATTAATCATTTATTAAATCCTTTATTCACAAAATTGGGCTTTTTAAATTAAGTTGTTTTAATTAAATAATGTATTTAATTAATTCCCATTAATTAAATAATGTATTTAATTAATTCCCATTAATTAAATAATGTATTTAATTAATTCCCATTAATTAAATACTCTCATATTAATAATTATATATTTTAATAAGATTTAATTATTTATTCACATAATCAAACCCATAAATCACTTAACCATAATAACATAAAATCACATTAAACTATTCATCGAAACAACATGAGAAATAACTAACTAAACCAAAAACACCAAATTCATACTAAGGGAAAGGGTTCATGAATTCACATCCCCTTGACGAATTCAGATAGGAAACTCAATCAGAAACTTATCCCTTAATTTAGGACAATAAATTGCTTGGGTTGGGATTGGACTTGTATGTTATCTCCCCTCTCTTACCATTTGAGATACTATGATAGGGCACACTCATCCTGACAATTCAGGGAAGTTGATGTCTGGTACCTGAAATCCTACATAAAAGAAGAACATGTACATACATGTATAAATATATAATAGACAGTGGCAGGGATCAACTGATTATGTAGATCTCACAAGAAAGTAACTATGACTTCATCCCTCAACCACATCATGCACATCAAATAGAAATATAAAACATATACACCAGCCATACACATGAAAGTATGGGGTTAGTAAAACCATCAATGTAAATAACATCCTAACATATAGATTACCATCATAAAATAAACATAACACATACATCATCATAAGAATTTAAATTAACATGAGAATAGCCATATTCATCTAATTGTGAACACATGATATAACACATTATCCAAAGGTTCATAATAAATCAAATTAATAATCCAGATATCATTGAAATAATAAATGCACACATAAAAGTGGCCTAAAAGAGTTTGACAACAATAAACTGAAAAGAAAATTATGGGTGGGCACTACATTAAATTTTAATGCACTATGAAATGTGTTTTTAAAGGAATAATCATGTAAGGGAGCCTATTAGGACTTAAATACATAGTTAACTTAAGTAAGTCAAAAAGAAATTTTTTGCAATTTTCTCTTGTTTTTATCTTCTCCATCCAAGTTGCCTGGCGGGGCATGACAGTGCATGCATGAATACATGTTCCTTGTATGATTCATTTGGTATTTTTGTTTGGAACCCAAACTAAAATTTCAAATTAATCCTTGAATCCCTACCTTTAGAGCATTGTTAAATACCAAATTTGACCTTAGGAAGATTGCATGAAGTGGCTTATTGTGAAAGATCCGTGTAAACATTCACAAATATAAACTTTTGTGTTTAGAGGTTAGGGGTAAAATACAATTATTTTTGAGCTTGTTGCGGTTGAGGATACATGTTTACAAGAAGGCAACATCCATTGAAATCTGATAATCAATTTAAAATTTTCCTAATTCAAAATATTTTTCCTGAAGGGCAAATAAATTCAATACACAAAACTCTTGTTAATGTTAGTTTTCACTAGAGCTCGTCACCTTTAGATATATTTTCAAGAAGATGGAATGTGCCTTAAACAAGAGGTTCCCTACAAAGAAGAAACTTTCCAATCTCCATTTGACAAAGAACAAGAACAAGAGGATAGAATTCCAAATCTATTTGGAGAAAGAATCAACCATATGGTTGAAAACAACAATTATCATGACCATGATCAAGATCAAAACTATGCAAATCAAAACATATAGATCAAATTTTGGTTCTAATGGAGAATGGCGCTCTGCAACTTCATGAATTTGATGGATGATTACATTTGCATCTTCCCTCGTGTTACGTGTTAAATGCGTGTTTCCTACAGTGTGTGTTGAGTCACCTTGTTATGTGTCTCTTTGTTGTTTTCATTTTCTTGCATGCTTTTCTTTGTGTTGGTCTATGTTTTCTTTGTGCCCTCGGCCTTTCTTTGTAAACTGGGGTTTACCCTTCCTTCACATGGTTTGCACGAATGATGGGAGGGCCAAATAATAATGGAGATATCCCATAGAGAGAGGTTGAGATCATTATGGGAGATGTAGAGGCAAGTGATAGTGCTAATGATAAATGTGATGAGCCTACAGATGGCATTAATGCTGGGAAGTAGAATGAAAAACTATCTTATAAGCAAGTGGTGGCCAATTTCAATGGAGTCTTCAGCAAAAGGATGGTGGACATAGAACGAGATAGTTTGGGATGGGCTGCAGCAAATGGAAGTGGACGAAGCAGTGGAAATACAACCGAAATTGGTGGCAACGAAGGAGGCAATGGTAGGTCTCCTTCTCTAGGACTGAAAACTCTTTATGTTTCACCTAACAAAGATATGGTAAGCACTATTAAAGCTTATAAAAATAGGTTAAAAAGTATTACAATTTTCTTTGTTTGCTTAGATAAGGAAGCAATGCCATCTCGTAAATTTTTTTATGACTGGCTGGCCTTAGTTTGGGGCAAAAAACTTGGTATTTTTGTTACATATTGCAGAATAATACAAAAAGGGTTGTTTGTTGTATTTTTAAAGAATCATAATATGCAAGAACAGGTATTAAATAAGAAATTTTGGAATGTTGGTCATTCTATGTTTAGGGTTTTTCCATGGTCTCCTAAAGGAAAAGTTGAGAAAGTGTGGCTAGGTCGGCTCTGAATTGGGTTGAAATTAAAAATTTGAATGGTGAATTTTGGCCATTTATTTCCCAAATGTTAAAACCATTGGGCTTGGTTCTGCAAATGGAACACTCAAGGGTTACATTACTGCACCTCAATGCTAGAGTTCTGGTTGCTTTAACACTGGAAGTTGATTTTCTAGATTTTATTTCTCTTGAATTTAATGGAGATGTGTTATGTTGGGAAGTTTCATTAATAGGGAATCTTAATTCTTGTTTTCACTATAGATGTAATGGTCACACAAAGAAGGATTGCCCAACTTTAAAACGTATGCAGAAAGAAAAGTTTAATATTCTACAAAATGTTGAAAAAAATGGAAACCAAAATAATAATGCTAAGAATTCTGGTGATAATTAGGATGGCAATAAAGATAGTGATAAGATTCATAGTAACCCTAGCTCTAGGGTTTAGAAGGATATTAATGCACACTCTACGGAGGGGCATCAACCTTCTACTGTTAATATTGGTGCACTTGTTGATGTTGTTGACCAAAACATGTTTGTTACCTTGTTCAATCCCTTGTTTGATGAGGATTTTGAAGTAGTTCTTGCTAGGAAATTTGTGAGGGTAGTGAGCACCTCTAACCCAGATGTCCACCCTTCAAATGAAAGTCCATTGGGATTGATAGAGATAATACACCCCCCCCCCAAATACAATGCCCAACAATTAGCCCTAGCTTCTATGAATAAAAGAGCTGAGCATATTAAGGGTATTAGTAAGGATCAAAAACCATTGAGTTTGGAATGTGTTGTCTCACCTGAATCCCTTCAAGTTGTGGCTTTCAATGAAGAATTGTAGTTTATAGAAATTGTTCGGAAGAAAAGAAAAACTAGAGACATGAACTCCTCAGCTAATAGTAATAAAGGCAAAAGTAACCTCCCATACTATTTTAACTAGTTGTGCAAGAGCACAAAACCCTCTTCCAAATAATTATCATGCTTCAAATTCATAGTTGGAATGTTGGAGGGTTAGAGATGGTTGATAGGAAGTATATTTTTAGGAGATGGTGTAATCAGTTGGTAGTCAAAGATATTATTTTCTTGTAGGAGATCAAGGTTGTAGGGTTTCAAGCCCATACAATCCTTAAATTCCTTTGGGAAAAATCCATAGGTTTTCACTCAAACCATGAGAGAGAAAAATGAGGGGTTTCTATCCTCATCAATTTTAAATGGTCAGATCAGATTGTAAGCCATGGGTGTTCACCATGTCAAAGAGTTATTTGGGTGATTTTAAAGATTGAACAAGAGGAGTTCGGGATTTTTAATATTTATGTAGCCAATAATTATAGAGAGAGAGAGAGAGAGAATAGATGTGGGAGTGGTGTGTTAAGCATCTTTCTAACAACCATTGGCTTTTTGTAGGGGATTTTAATATGGTAGAGCATAGGTCTGATAAACTAGGAGGCTTGGATCATGTGTGGAAAGGAAATGAGATTTTTTTCTGGCAGAAGTTCAAAAGAAAGTTTAATTCTTTTTTTTTTAATCTATAACATGTCATTTTATTGATATAAATAGAATTTACATAAGAAAATTTATACAACCAGACCCAACCAGGTAACCC
Source organism: Chamaecyparis obtusa (assembly GCA_027943335.1). Classification (NCBI taxonomy): domain Eukaryota; kingdom Viridiplantae; phylum Streptophyta; class Pinopsida; order Cupressales; family Cupressaceae; genus Chamaecyparis; species Chamaecyparis obtusa. Next base: position 1,218,227 of record BSBK01007326.1, on the reverse strand, counting down.
CATTACAACCATAAACTACTTTTTTAATAGTTAAAAACTGCCTGGTAAATAAGAAGCCGAGACCCAAAAACCATCTACCCGCATTCATAAACAGAACTGTCATCACCATCCACAGAGCACACCATCAAAGCATTCCAACCTTCATGCCAGAAAAAACCCCCCTTCAAGCACACCATTATCCAAGCCAAAAATCCCCTTTTCGCCATCACACAGGAAGTCACCATAAACTGTTCTACGCACCAGTCGAAACACCATCACCTAGGAGGCCCCAAAAAAACCACCACCACCAAGCCCCTTTCACAACAAAAAAATTATTACCGCCACTAGGCCCCTTTTACATCAAAAAATCTTATCATCCATAGTCGCTACTCCTTCACTTCCACCCACCCCTTCTGATGACCGCGTTTCCTACGAGGCACCTCCACATAAACCGCCCTTTCAAAATGTAAGGCCCTTTCTTCTGCTCATTTTAGGGCTTCCTTCAAAACTATCAGATTCTGCTTGATGTCATCACAATAGGCCTCTTTGTCCACCTTATCACCTTAAAAATAGAACCCTACCAAATTTCACTCCTTCGGCCTCATCCTCAAAGCACTCCACATAATTGAAGCCAATTCCCAGATAGGCCCATTCCAAAATGGAATCCATCCATTTCAATAGGTCCTTTCCAAACAACCGTGTCACCAAACATTCCACCTCTGACTCAGAATCCTTGGATTGAAGAGCCAAAGTAATAAACATGGACACCACATCCACATTCAAGCACCATTTATCAGCATTCTTGGAACTATGACCCCAACACTTCTAAAGCTGCCGAAGCAACCTCCAAGTCTTTAAGAACTAATAGACCCATCATTCTCTCCCGGCTCATAGGACCTTCAAAAGACTTTTGTTGCTTAACCATCCCCATAGAGAATGTTGCCTCCATTATTATGCACGCATTCTTCCCACAAAAACCAGAGGAGAGCTTTCCATTCATTCGTTGTAACCAAAAGTGGAAATAACCCCAATTTAAAACCCTGCAGTCCATCATTACCAAACAATCCTTCGCACACACCAAACTCTTGATCATGCCAACCATCTAAAAAACTCCTCAACTTTCATAAAAGAAGCACACATTATTAAAGACTATGCGCTTAGCAAACAAAAGGAGAGCCGCCAAAATTCTAGGAAAGAAAAGGAGGATAGTGACCTTAGCCTACCTACGTCACCATCTACAGCTAACAACATATCATCCATATTTTACAAAAAACTATGCCCGGTTAGCACACACCTCAAAATAGATGCCATCATCTTGGTTCAAACTCACTGCCCACTTGGAGACAACATCCACCTCTTGATTGCCTTCCCACTTGATGTGCGACAATTTAAAATCTTCAAAGGAAGAGAGCTTTTCATGAATAAGCCCTACAAAATTAGTAAGGTGCCATGCATTCAACACCTGATTTCTCAATGCATTAATTATTATCTATGAATCCCCCTCTATATGCACCTTCACAGCTTTTAACTTTGTCCCCAAAAGCATAGCAAGCAAGGCTGCTCTAATTTCAGCCATATTATTTGTGTCATCCCTCAATCTCTAAGTTGCAAAGGAAATTAGATTCCCATTCTGATATCTAGCAACAGCCCCAACACCAAAAGGACCTGGATTCCCATGCGAGGCCCCATCAAAATTTATCTTCACCCACCCAACATCCGGAGGAGACCACTTAACATCTTTCCTTTCCAATGAAACACTTCCAATCTTCAACACATTTCCATTTTGAAACTTCAAATTGGGCCACTCAGCATGCACTCTTCTGTCCTCTACATTATAAACCAAAGAGCTCTGCTAATAAAATAAAATAGATTTCATAACCTCCTTAATCAACACAAAGATCCTTATCTTCACCCTTGCCACAGGTTCATATTTATCCTGAAAAATCCTACGATTTCTCTCCTTCCATAATTCGCACACAATCATAGAGGGACATACAACCCAGATTAATGATAAGGCCAACTTGGCCCTAGGTAGAGGCCAACATTGAAAATTATCTTTGACTGTCTTAGGAAGAGGGCCTAACCAACCTAACTTACATTTGATATAATTCCAACAATCATAAGCATAGGGGCAATGAATCAGTAAATGATCTACCTCCTCACATGCATTCATGCATAAGGCACACCTAGTGGGGCCATTTAGACCAAATCTACATCTCCTTTCCCCAGTTAAAATTCTCCCATTTGTAGCTAACCAAGCAAAGGATACTACCTTAGGCAAGCAAGCATTATTCCAACATAAACTGGTAGGCCATCCCATAGAAACCTCCCGCATCCCCAAGGCCTTATAACCAATCTTCACTGAATAGGACCCTAAAGAAGAGGCCCTCCACATCACTTTATCACGCACTGAAGAAACAAACACCTCCCTATTCTTAAAAACTTCCATCATCAAGGATCTCTAATCTTCAGATAGTGGAAGATGATCCAGTGTTTTCCAAACCCAACATAGGCCAAACCCCATATCTTTGGGTTCCATATAGTCTGCAACCTTATCTACCCACATATCAACCATCAATTTGCTTACCTCTACAAACTTTGCATCATTAACCAATGGGGTATAATCATTCCAAGAATCCTTCCAGAACAGAGCCTTCCTCCCATCCCCAATATTCCAAGAAGCATGATCAAGAATAACCTTCTTGCACTCCAGCATAAAATTCCAAATAGTTGATCCCCGAGGGGGATCCTTGATTCTAAGAATTCCTTCATCACATGAAATTCCTAAATATTTAGCTCTGATAATCTTGACCCACAATTTATTTGGTTCCTCATAAATATTCCACACCAATTTTGCTCCCATAGCAAGATTCATCCTCCTCCAATCCTTTAGATCAGCACCACCTGTAAACTTCACCTTGCAAATCTTCTCCCATGAAATAAGAGGTCACTTATGATCTTCTTGATTCCCGCACCAAAAATATTTCTTCATCCTTTTCTCAATATTATCTAAAACTTTCTGAGGAATTTTAAGGCAACTCATTGAGTAAATAGGGATGGCCGAAATAATAGTTTGAAGAAGCAAAATTCAACCTGCAAAAGACAGCCATTTACCCTTCCAACTTTCCATCCTCCTAAAACATTGCTCAATTAGATCATTCCATAAATTTGGTTTGCACACTCCTTCAAATAATGGGATTCCTAGATATTTTCCTAGCAGGGAGCTCTGTTTCATACCCAAAATGTTACAAATTTGCCTTCTCAACCCAACATTAGTATTAAAGAAGAAAATATCAAACTTGTGCCAGTTTACACATTGTCTCGAAGCCTTGGCAAAGGAATCTAAGGATTTTTTGATAACCCTTGCTTCTCTTAGAGAGGCCACCCTCATCAGAAAATTGTCATCAACAAACTGCAAGTGAGTAGTCAGATCCACCCCAGCAGCTATGGATATGCCTTTCCAAACACCTAACTCTCGCTTCCAAGCAATCAATCTCCCAAGAGCTTTAGCCATAATGATAAAGAGGAAAGGTGAAATAGGATCCCCTTGTCAAATGCCCCTTTTAGTATCAAAAAAACCTTGGGGGCTCCCATTAACAAGCACTGAAATTCTAGGAGTCATCATACAACTCTCCACCCATTTCAGCCAAAAGTCACAAAAACCAAAACTCCTAAGAACCGAAATGAGAAAACCCCTGTTTACATGATCATAAGCCTTCTTAACATCAAGCTTAATCAACATTTTAGAGACCTTTGCATTACGAACTGTGTGAATGGCGTCATGAGCCACAGTTATACCCTCAAAAATGGACCTATTCGGAGCAAACCTACTCTACTCTAGGGAAATCAAATACTGTAGCAAAGGTTTCAAATGGTTAGCCATTACTTTAGAAATCACTTTATAAATAGTATTGCAAAGGGCTATCAGTCTAAAGTCATCAAAGGAAAGGCAAGCTTCCTTTTTAGGGATTAAAGCAATAAAAGTGTTATTGAAATCCTTCAGAATGAAGCCTTTACTTCTAGACTCCTCCACCACACCCCACAGCTCATCCCTATAATACCCCAAAAATGGGCTATAGGTTCATTAATCTCCTACATCAACATATCGAATGAAATCAACATCAAAGTTCTAACAAAAGGCACATCTAAACATCATCGAATCCTAATTGATTATCTCAAATTCTGCATTGGGGAATATTCCTAGTAATATTCCTATTTATCAATAATTATCTTTGATTTAATGATTATTTGGTGATAAATCCTATTTATCCTAAAGTTTGATTAATTGAATATTCTCAATATTTAATTCATTAAATTTAATACTACCACTTAATTATTAATTGAATTTAATTATATTTATTCCTAATTATTATTATTTAAATTTGACAATAAATCAAAATCCCTATCATTAATTGATTAAATTCTTATTTAATTAATTAAAGCAAGTTGTCGTATTTAATGATGATATTTTGGAATAAAAGTTTGATTTAATAATTGATTAACCCATAAATCAATTGTTTTATTTTCAAAATCAGTTAAGTTGGAAATAAATCACTTTATTTATTTATTTAATTCATAAATATTATGCACATTCAAAAAGCAGTTAAACTTGAAATTATAAAATCAATTAAAGTTGTTTTAAAAATAAACTCAACTCTGATTTGAGTTAAAAAGCTATTTTTGCATGTTTCTGCATGATACTGTGAATTAATTATCTTTTATTCTTTGATAACTCAAAAATCAACCTGAGTTTATCTGAGTGATTTATGGCTTTTTCCATGCATCTCCAAAGCCCTGGATTTCTATAAAACCAAGGATAAGCTCTTCAATCTCATATCTCATAATTGTGCAAACTTATGCTAGCGAATTGGTATCTGAAGATTTGGAGCTTCTTTTGCGAATCAAACAACTTTGTGAGATCATTCATATTTTAGCATATCATTGTTAGATTAATTGTATTGCATATCAATTTTTCATATAGAATAGATTCATATCAAATTTTTCATTCTTATTGCACAAAAATATCAAAAATATAGATTAGTTGCATTCATACAGTTTCCATATCTTTTGCATTTAAATCCTTCATTTAGGTGTCATCAAGGTCACTAATCTCGGTCCAATTTGAGAATACATACTCACATCTACTAGAAGGCAGTAAATCACTTGGTTAGTTTAGTTTTCAATTACTTGCACGATTTCGATTTTAGCTAACCTCTAATGTTTTACTGAAGTGTTGTGTTTACAGACAGGTACAAAATTCACACACATTTCTGGTGCCCACCGTGGGGCCCTGAAACGGGTTTCCATTCAATTTTTATCAATTTCTATCATCTTCTTGTCATTTTCTATTCCAAGCTATGATTTTTTATTTCTGTCTGTACAATTTTCATATGAGTTTTTTTAGAAACTCATACCAGGAGATACCCACTGACGTACGATAGTTGATTTGATTGAGAATCATACCATCAAGATCACAATGTCGTTTGGATACCCTATTGTCGTATGATCTGGTACCCAGTGTCTTATGAGTTTTTGGACTATCGTCTGGAAGGTAACCCACTATCGTACAAGTTTTAGTGTCAAGTTTCAATTGTTGTTTCACTTTTTCAAGCAGTTTTCCTGATTTGTTTTCCTGATTTGGACTAACAGCTAACATTAATGATTAAAATTTTCTATTTCTAATTGGTTTCTGCTAGTTTTGATTGGGAAAAGAGTGTGAATTGCTAAAAATAGGTAAGAATCTACTAAGCACATTGTGAGGAATTCAGGTAATCTTTTCAGCTGATAATGTTTTGATTTGGATTAAAAACAACTCTTGCGTGTCAAGCTTGTGTGACCTTTATTGCTTTCATATCACAGATTTCATTTTGGGCTATTAAAAATGAACATAGATTTGCTTTTTAGCATCTTTATTACACATAGTAAATAGGCCTTATGAACACTATTCATGGCTCTTGAGTGGGTTTCTAGTGAAACTCTTCTCAATGATGGAACCTTGTAGGTAGGGAGGATACTGAGGGAGTCTCACATTCTACTAGATTTGTGCATCTTCAACTTCTGATTGATACATTCTCTCTCTAGAGAGGTTGATAGATCATGAGTGGTTGACATCATAGATCTTTGTGAGATAATCTTGGTCTTAGTGTGTCGGATTAATCTGTCTTCTTTGTTTGGGTTAAAAGTGAAAAGGCTAGAGGATTATGCTCTACTCCCTTTTTGGGTAGTACTAGAAACTCAGATCCTTGAATCTGGAACCAATCTCCATGTGGTATATTTTGTGAGTCACCTTTAGAGAGGGTTAACCGTAGTGGACATTCCCTTAATTGGGTCAACCACGTTGACAGAACCTCAAGCGGTAATAGCCATTTTCGTCGTGGTAGTGACAACTGCTATATAAATGACCTGTGGAAGAAATATCCATAGGTGTGGTCTCTTGTTGGGCTGTCAGATCTCCCTAGAAGATCCTGAAGATTAAGTTCTCAGACTATGTCAAAACACCGATGTGCCTGGATTGGAGTTCGCCCTCTTGAGATCATAAAAGTTACAGAGTCAAACCATTACTAAAAACCTAGTGAGGCCAAATTTTCATTTTTCTAGGAATGTGTGCATTATTGCAAAACTTTTTGGAACATACACTGTTAGCACTCCTAGGGATTAGCATAATTCAGTCACTTGATTGTTCATGCGCAGGGTTGCTTTGTCCCCTGTTCATTATTTTCAGACGTGCTTGGAATCACTTGCTTGCTATTTTGTGTGCTTGTTTATCTATCTGGTTACTAAGAACGAATCAATCCACTACAATCTTCAAATCTAGACAGATAATTTTGTGAACAATCTGAAACTAAAAATCTCAAAAATTGCAAAATCTGATGTCAAACACCTTTCTGGAGTCAACAGTCATTTTGTAAAGTTAGAAAGTCATATGAATTTTGGCTATTGTCATTTCAAAACCCCCAGATTGTCGTATGGTATATGGTACATTGTCATACGAGTTTTTCTACCAGTCAATTCAGAAGAGTCAAAAACCTTGCTATCAACTGTCGTGCAAGTTTTGCAATAGTCATACGAGTTTTTTAATTGTTGTTTCATGCTATACCCACTGTCATACGAGCCTGTAGAAAGTCATTTGAGAAATTTTGAGAAGTTGTCAGAAAGTTGTCAGAACTATCAGAGACCCATCTTTTCCAGCCTATTTCCAGAATCTATCAAACAAATCACTGTATCAAGAATAGAGTAGCAATTACTGAGAATCCAATCATTTTCCTAAAGTGGCCTTTTGAATCTGATTTATCCTTCTATTTAATCGATTTGAGCCTTAATCATCTTGTGTCAAAACCTTGTCATAACTATCAATCTTCAATCAATCATCAAAATGACTAAGTGTTGTGAACTTGTGTCCACTATCTTTTGGGAATCTACCCATACATCCAGGGCACAGTCTCCTTCATTTACATCTAATCTAAACTTCAATCAATCAAACCTTGACAAGGTTGCATCATTTGATCTTCTTGAATCAAATCTTTCTTCAGTTGTCTTCATCATATTCTTTTGTTTCACCCAAGGTTAATGGTGGAAACTAGAGCTTCCTCTCACAAGAAATTTGGGGAAGTATCTCATACTTTACCTTTGACTCATATCCAAAGTCTGACTCTTGAGCAACTCTACAATTTTGGTCTTTACGAAGACGACGGTCTTGGCAATCTTTGATTAAAAACTGGTTACATTCCTCCTTCATCAACTCACAGAGGTAATCAACAAACTCCACATCAATCTATCCCAGGGAGAACTCCCACCATATCTCAAGTAGGGACAAACTTTGGCTCTCAAAGAGCTCAATCTCAACATGGTGTAGATCAGGAACCCAAACCTGAAGAAATTACTCAATATCAAAATGATGATAATTTCAAACAAATGATGAAGCATTTCTTGAAAGAAGACAGAGAGGCATACTTTTTACAATTAGCTCATCAAGGAGCTAAACTTCTTCCCAACTTTAATGTTGAAGATATCATTACACATGAGGAAGAAACTCCACTCATAGCTATGATGAAACAGATGCATGTCATGCAAGTCAAACTTAATAACCTTGAGAAAGAAAAGGAACCCAAGGAGTTCTCCATGGAGGCCCTATGTCCTTTTCCATTTGACAAAGACTTGTACATGCCACCATTCTCGAAAAGAGTGGAGATGCCTAAGTATGATAAGTATGATCGACACTCTGATCCTCAAGATCATGTCAGAGAATTTTGTACACAATCTATGGATTTCATGCACAAACCAACCAATCTGATGCGTCTCTTTCCTCGATCTCTAGGGGGAGCAGCCATTCATTGGTTCTCTAGATTGCCTTCTACTATCAAAACTTTTGAAGAGTTGATCAAATTGTTCTATCAGCAATACTCCTACAATATTCAACATCCAGTCACCATGATCAATATCTACAATCTCAAACAATATCCAGGAGAACCATTCCTGACATTTCTCAAGAGATGGAGGAAGAAATTCTCTCTATATGCTAGGCCTATTCCAAAAATTGAGAAACTAGAAATCTTCATCAATAATCTTATCCCAGAGATCAAATACCCTTTACAAATGCAAGATCATACATCTTTTGATAAGATGGTAGACAATGCAATCAAAATTAAAAAGGTACTTGTGAAAAAAGGAGAAATCACACTTCAAAAGGACAAGTACGAATCAGGATCCAGTTCTAAAGACAAGAACAAAAACTAGAACAATAATAAAGGCATCATCACAGATGGTGTTGTTGATACTATCTATGCCCCATCAAAGGCACCAGCTTTCAATCTAACTATTGGCACCCAAGCAATCAAAGCCTCAGAGCAAAATGTGTCTGAATCATCCCAAAAGAAGCCAGAATACAAATCTTGGTCCTCTGATAATAAATGAAAGTTCACTCCTCTTGGAGAATCTTTGGAATCAACTATGAGAACTCTACTAGCTAATAACATCATCTCTTTGCCTAAGATCTGACAATTTGATCTTGATCCTAAGCCAAAATGGTGGACAGAGAATGAATTATGTGATTTCCATTGGGGTAAAGGTCACAAAACTAATAATTGCTTACGCTTGAAACATACTATTCAAGATCTAATTGATAAGGGAGACATCACGATTGACAATCATAAGAGCAATAATGATCATACAGCATTCACAAAACCATTTCCAAAACATGGTCAAGAAGTTTCATCTTCTCAGCCTAATATGGGGGCAAAGGTCAATTATGCTTACCCTGGAAATAATGTTGTTATCAATATGGTTGAACCTTGTCTCTCTGAGCATTGCAATGTCATCACAATTGTGTAAAGAGATAGAGATCATACTTCAGCTAACATGGTTACTCGATCATAGGCTCAGGCACATCTGAACAGACAAATCCCAGATTCATCAAATGTCCCTAAGATGCCCTTCAATCTTTCTTCCACTTCCAAACAAAAGGTTGTTTCTAAATCTTCCAATCCTAAAGACACAAGGACAACATCTTATAGCATTGTCCAACAACTCCAACACACTAATGCGAAAATATCCATGTTTGAGTTGCTTTGAATATCTCCAGCTCATAGAGCCATTCTAGATAAAGCTTTGCTCAGATCCAATGTTCTTGATGACCTTGATTTAGACAGGTTCCAGACTATGGTTGGACATCGTACATCTCTGAAATATATCTCCTTTTCAGAGGAAGATGACAACTCCTTGAGTCACCCGCATAACCAGCCCTTGCATATAGAAGTCTTGATCTAGAACTGTAGAGTCAAACATGTGTTGATAGATGGAGGCGTTGGCCTAAATATTTGTTCTTACAGCTTGATCACACAATTGGGATTTTCAGAATTGGCTATTGATCCTAGAAAGAAAATAACTATAAAAGCCTATGATGAACAAGAAAGATCTTCTAAAGGCACCATTGTCTTACCTATCATAGCAGGTCTAGTTATCAGAGATACTATATGTCAAGTTCTTAATCTACCTTTGGCTTACAACATTCTTCTAGGGAGACCATAGATACATGAGATGAAGGCTATTCCTTCTACATTTCACCAATGCTTGAAATTTCCTTATGAAGGAGTAGAGGTCACTATTCCAGCAGACATATCCACCACTTGCAATACATTGAAGGAAAGTGCAGAAAAACTTGTGCCTAATAACAGAGAATCTTCCATTGAGCCAACAAAAGAAGCATCCACATCTAAAATGGAAGATCTTGCAAAAGAGGTCAATATCAAAGAAAATGGTATGGAAGAATATACTATAGAGCCAGTCTTATCTTTGATATCTCACCTAAGTCTTATGGAAAATCTTTGAAACAATCCAAACCAGACTCTAAAGAACCTCTTGAGGCATATAAAAAGAATTTTGTAGCAAAACAATTCTCCAAGCAGGAATTTGAAGAGGATGAAGTTGTGCTTGCATGGCTATACAAAGATGAGCTTGAATCTCAAGTTGTTCCAACTAGTGACTCTATAGTATCCAAAATCCCTTCTAAGGCATATGGTCCTGGAGATAAATTAATAGCTAAAATGGGATATTTAGGTAAAAGACCTATAGGAATCAGAGGAGAAGGTCTTATAACACCTATTTCACATACTGGTAGGGCAAAAAAAGATACTATTGGCTTAGGCTTTAAAAAGAAACCCTTCCACCTCAAAGGTAATTGTTCCCATGTCATAGAATAGATCACACCAGGCGAACCCCTTCTTAAGAAGGAAGAAACTGAACCATCAGATAGTGATTTAGACAGCTCAGAACTTGTTCCTTATGAATGTTTTCCTAAAAAAATCAAAGATCTTCTTGAAGTTAAAGATGATCCAATCAAAAGAATTAATGTAGTAGAAACACAAGAACCTACTATAAACCAAGAGATAGTTGCCACACAAGAACCAACTAATCTCGAAGACAATCAAATAGAAAAAGAGGAAGGTGGTAGTTATTCTGAGACAAACTCCCATGAGTATGAATTCAAATCAGAATCTAAGGGTAACCCTTCTTAGGGTATTCATCCTGACTTTACTCATGTTCTTAGATTTCTTAGAGGCATAGATGAAGAATCTAATGACTATGAATGGGGAGCCATTCCAGAAGAAGATGAGCTTATTACAGAGAAACATGTTGATGTTATTCACCAATATGCACCTGAACCCAACGTAAGTCTAGAGCGAAATGATGAACCTATCGAGTCTAATCCACCTATGGCTGAATTGGACTCCCATGATGACATTGAGCCTATTCACGAATTGCATGTCTTAAGTTGTAATATCACCTTTGAACTTGAGCATCGGGTTAGGACCAATGATGACAGATCCATATCTGTAAACACTATCTCCCAATCTTTCCTCATTTTGACTATCCAACATCCTGAACTTCTTGATCAAACCTCCACAAATTTGAGCCATGGTATTTATACCTTCCTAAATGACTATGCCCTTGCTTGCTACCTCAATACAGTTGAGCCTATGAGGAATTCCATCAATGAACCAAGTGTTAGCATGACGGAGTCGGACATCAAGTATCTTAGTTAGAAAAATAAGAATAAGAATAAAAAGAAAAGGAGTTTTGAGGGTGAAAACCACTTTGTGGCAGTCTCAGAACCTACAAAAGTAAAAATAAAAGACATATCCAAAGGTGAAAACCTCTTTGAGGCACCTAAGGATGAGATATTTGATGTCCTTCTGATTCATTTATAGGACAGATCTCCAGTTCTAATTGAGCCCACTCAATCCATCAACTTGGGAACAACAGAAGAACCACAGTTGATTCATGTAGCACAATCTTTATCAAAAGAAGAGAAGCAAAAATTTACAACATTCCTAATAGAGATGAAGATCAACTTTGCATGGAAATATTTAGATATGCTAGGGTTGGATCCTAATCTTATAATGCATCATTTATCTATAGCTCCAAATGTCAAACCTGTTAAGCAAAAGTTAAGAAAGATGCATCATCATGTTGCACTCTTGGTAAAAGCTGAATTAGAGAAGCTCCTAAAAGCCAGATTCATCCGAGTTATTGATTATGCAGAATGGATCTCTAATATTGTACCTATTTCAAAACTAGATAAATCAATCAGAGTATGCATAGACTTTAGAGATGTAAATAGAGCATGCCCTAAGGATGATTTTCCATTACCTAACATTGATATGATAGTGGACATGACTGTAGGCTTTGAGATGTATTCTTTAATGGATGGTTTTTCTAGATATAATCAAATAAAAATTACTCTAGAAGATCAAGAGAAAATTGCTTTCACATGTGCATGGGGCACCTTCTATTGGAATATCATGCCATTTGGGCTTAAAAATGCTAGTGCTACATATCAAAGAGCCATGAATTCTATTTTTCATGACATGATGCATAGGACTATGGAGGATTATGTTGATGATACTTTAGCAAAATCTATGATTAGATCTGAACATCTAGATTACTTGAGCAAGATACCAGATAGAATGGAAAAATTTGGTCTCAGACTAAATCCCAAGAAATGTGCTTTTGGTGTCACTTTTGGAAAGCTCTTAGGATACATAGTCTCAAAGAAGGGTATTGAAGTTGATCCAGCTAAAGTGAAGGCTATCATGGAAATGCAACCTCCAAATAATATTAGTCAAATGAGGACATTGCAAGGAAGAGTTCAATCTATCAGAAGATTCATATCACAGCTCGCAGACATATCATGACCTTTTACAAAAACATTACATAAAGGTGTGACCTTTGCATGGAATGAAGAATGTGAAAAGAACTTTGACCATATCAAACAATATCTATCAAATCCTCCTATTTTGATGCCTCCTATTCATGGGAAGCCATTGATCTTATATGTCTCCGCTACAGATACATCACTGGGGGCATTGCTTGCACAACATGATGAGAACAAAAAGGAAAGAGCTATATACTATATCAGTAGGACATTGGTTGCATATGAAAAGAACTATTCAATTATTGAGAAATCTTTTCTAGCTATGATCTTTGCATCATAGAAACTCAGACATTATATGTTAGCTCATACCACACATTTGGTAGCTAAAATTGATCCACTCAAGTACCTACTAAGCAAAGCTACCCTCACAGGTAGATTGGCTAAATGGGTCATGCTCTCAAGTGAATTTGACATTGAATATGTGGAAAGAAAGGCTATCGAAGGATAGGTTATTGTTGATCAATTAGAAGATGCACCTATGATTGATGATACACCAATGCAAATGGAATTTCCAAATTCCTCTATCATGACTCTTTCTTCTAGAGAATGGCAATTATTCTTTGATGGCTCCTACACATAGAATGGATCAGGAGTGGGCATATTATTTATAACTCCTCAAGGGTACTCCATACCTAAAGCATTCAGATTAAAGTTCCCTTGCACAAACAATATTGCAGAATATGAAGCCCTTTTGAATGGTATGAAAATAGCGATTGAATGGAGAGTAGCAGAGCTACACATTCATGGAGACTCTCAACTTGTTATCCATCAAGTTAATGATGTGTACCAAACTAAAGATGAAAAGCTCATTCCTTACAAGAGAATGGTAGATGATCTAAAGAAATATTTCCTATCCATCACATTTGAGCAAATTCCTAGAATAGAGAATAAGGTTGTTGATGCAATGGCAACGCTATCTACTTTATTACAGTAGCCTAAACATGAGCTATGCTACGAGTTCCTAGTGGAAGCACTATCTTATCCTACATATGATTCCCCTAAAACCCGCATGATCTGCACTGTTGTGGTTGTTAGTCCATTTTCTTGTCACAGCAAAAATCCTTTGAAAATGGCCTATTCCTTGCAAGTTTTGTAATGTTGTCCCACCCTGCTACAATCATAGTTTTGGTATGCGAAGTAAATCCACAATGTTTCATGGTGTGTGCCCTTGGCCATGTGTTCTTCATGTTGTCACGGTGCTCCAATTCAAATCACATCTCCTAAAGCATAAAACCCAGGGAGTTATTTAAGCTTTAAGGTCTGCAAGAAGCAGTTTCAGAATCTGCCTAAGTATCAAAAACCCACAATGTTTTTGAAAATCCATGATGTTTTCAGTCTGTGTGAAAACCTTCATTGTTTTCAACCTTATGCCTTCCCACTTTTGTGCGCTTATCTTTTGGTGTCAGAAACCTTGTGTGTTTTCGATCTTCTCCATCAAAAACCCTATGTGTTTTCGACCTCACAGTTTCATGTTTGCCGGCGTTCCCTAACTGCGCAAGTGCGATGGATGGTGGGCCTGGGTCTTCAAGGGCTTTAAAGAGATTGGTTGTCACATGATCGCATGTCAGAGTTTTCTAACATGCAACCATGTGATCGGTTACCTTTTTTGTGCTGGGGCCCGTTGATGGAAGTACTCTGGTCCCGGAGGCAGTCATGTGGCAGCCTTTTGTTGGCTGTCGCATGATCACATAGCCCAGTTTTTGGCTATGTGATCATGTGACTAGTTGACATGTGTTTGCGGTGGTGAGGTGGTGGTTCATCAGTGGGACCCGGTTCTTCATGCTTCTAGCACGGTTAAAGTTCAAACAAAATCAGTGGTCAGCATAAGTTCGCATGGTGAAGATGCATGACATTTATCCTCCATGCTTTTGGGACAACCATCTGATCCTCCAAAAGGTAAAGCTTCTTTGGTGATGGTCCCAGAGGCAGTCATGTGGCGGCCTTTTGTTGGCTGTCGCATGATCGCATAGCCTAGTTTTTGGCTATGCGATCATACGCCTGGTTGACACGTGTCCCTAGGGCCTAATGGCAGGTGATAATGTGGCATCCACGGTGGTGAGGTGGAAAATTTCTATTGGGTGCCATGTGGTGCTTCATTGGTGGTCATGTCCAGAAGAAAGGGGGCATGGGGCCAGCGCTCTTGGTGACATGGGCACTTTTCATTGGTCAGTGTGGCGGGTGGCAGTGATGAGCTGGTGGTTAGTCGCATGTTTGCATAGCAATTTCTTAGCTATGCGATCATGCGACTAACACTTTGTGTTAGTAGCGGCGTTGGTTATGCAGCAAGGTAAAGGTTTGCGGGTTGTCACATGTTCGCATAGCCCATTTCCTGGCTATGCGATCATGCGACAACTGTTCAGACGTCACAGTTGCGGAGTTAAGGTGGGTCCACTATGCGGGTCTTGCTGGCATGCTCAATTTTGATTGGTCGTTGACTAGTGGTGGGGCCAAGGACTTCTCAGGATGGTTTGTGATCAGCATTGCACGGTTAAGAAACCGTGGTCGCATGATCGCAAAGGTTATTATGGAGCCATGCGATCATGCGACCAAGCACAAATGTAACCGATTCCTATTATGGTTAATCTTATCGATGCCTAGGAAAGGGATGAAGATCTACAGTGCTGACTTAAAGTTGGCCGAGATTTGAATGTAGACCGTCAATTTACTTCTGGTGTCATGAATGTGACCGTTTCAAACTTGTAGAGAGTTTTGCGACAGGAAGTACTAGGATTGAATGCTTTCATGGCCAGATTTGATTGGTTTGGTGGCGCTTTCTGTTGCAGTGTGGTCTAGGGTGCCATGAGTGTTTGCAAGGATTTTTTTCTATGTGGGGGAGGACAAATTTTATTGCTCGAGGCATTTTGCAAATCTGTTCAGTTTGGTTTGCATGGTAAATTTATGATCTTCCTATCCTTCTCAGAGATTCTTCTCAAGTGCAAAGATCATCCTTGGTCTGATAGACGTGTGCTTGGTTTTCCCTCCAAGAGTTTTTAAATTTTGATGTATTTCTGGTTGGTTGAGGTGGGTGAAACTTTAGCCCTAGCTGTTTGTAACTTGTTGCAACCTGTTTTGGGTTTCCAAGGCAGCTAGTGGTATAAATTATCAAAATTTTGACTTTGTAAGGGTTCCAGCTTAGAATTCCTTTCTGGTTCCAGTGAATGGCCCTTTTCCTATAGATATTTCTCCTTTTCTCTACATATAGGGTGTTCTTCTTTCCCTTGTTGGTTAAGAGAATACAATGCATATTGTAACGGACTTGTTTTATGTATGAGAATTTAATATAC
Organism: Chamaecyparis obtusa; assembly: GCA_027943335.1. Lineage (NCBI taxonomy): Eukaryota > Viridiplantae > Streptophyta > Pinopsida > Cupressales > Cupressaceae > Chamaecyparis > Chamaecyparis obtusa. The sequence goes on along the minus strand of BSBK01007326.1, from coordinate 1,202,255 downwards.
TCTTACTGTTACCAAGCTATCTCCATTTGAATTCTGAGTCCATTAGTCATACATCAAGGGTGTTTGATTTTTGTATTTGCATTGCCTAAGTGTTTGCAAGTGGAGTTGTCTTCGCAGGGATAACTGGTTCAGAGTTAGTGTTCATGTATGTATGAGCTGAGGTGTCAAAGATATGTCATGCTTGTCTTCCAATGGATGCTGGTTAATGTATTATCTATTTATAGGTCTCTTCTAAGGGGAGGATTAAAATCCTTTGAGTGGATAATAACATACTTGAATACATAGGTGGGTGCTAAGTTGAGGTTTGGTCATGGTGTGTGATTGATGTTAGGCATCAACACATTGAGTATATTGTTTTCTTATTTCATAGTTGTCCCTTGCAATACTGTATTTGACTCTATGGCCCAATGGACAAGGCACTGGTCTATGAGAGACTTAGGGCATCTCAGGGGTCCTTTCAATCCATTTAAAATCATTCACATCTAGTCCCACTCTTTCCCTTTCTTGCTGTTAGTGTAGGTCTCTGGTTTTCAGACTCATTGCATGCAAGCAGGTTATTGCATCAGATTTGGTTTCATTGGGGTACAGGATACCTATAGGAGTCTGGTAACTATTCCACAATAATACATCTACAAGCCTTTCAATCATCAAGAAGAGTCATGAGTGTGCAGATGAGGCAATACCTGCCTGAGTGATGTGGAGCTCAAAGCAGAAGGAGGATGCCCTCGGTCCTCATTAATTGGCACTTTTTCCCTGTCAGACTTTGGAGTGAAGACTAACCAGTTTGTCAATCATAGTGTAAACCTGGCACCATGTGGGAACAAGTTTAAAAGCCAACAGTGGTCATGATTCATCTAGATACAAAAACCTATTTTCCTAACTCCAAGACCAAATCATTCCCGATACCTTCAACCACCATGAAAAGAGATACCTTATCTGTAATGCCTCCCGATATGTCATCATTGGTCATGATCTGTACAAATGAGGTCTGGATGGCATGCTACTTAGATTTTTAGAATGAGAAGAGTCTCAACGTGCATTAGAGGAAGTCCATGATGGCATTTGTGGGTCACACTCGAATGGTTTAACACTAGCTCAAAAACTTATTAGGGCTAGGTACTATTGGCTTGAAATGGAGAAAGAGTCTATCAAGTTTGCTAGGAACTGTCAAAAGTTCCAAGTGCATGGCAACTTAATTCATGCTCCAAGGAGAGATCTAATTCCCTTTACTACACAATGGCCTTTTCACCAATGGGCATTTGATCTTATAGGAGCTATACACCCTCATTCTTCTAATGGACATACCCATATAATCACAGCTATATATTATTTTACAAAATGGGTAGAAGCAGTCCCTTTGACACAAGCAACTGGAAAGCAAATATCTATGTTCATATTGAGCTATATCATATGCAGATATGGGATACCTCATTCCATAATCACAAATAACGGTGGACAATTCAAGAATAAAGATCTAGATGATTTATGTGCTAAATTCAAGATTACACAACATTGGTCATCTATCTACTATCCTCAAGGGAATGGACAAGCAGAGGCTTCTAACAAGAATCTATTGAAAATCTTGCACCGTACAGTTAATAAAATAGGAAGAGATTGGCATCTCATGATCAATCCAACTCTCTAAGCCTACAAAAAAAGTATCAGAATGCCCACTGGGGCTACTCCTTTTGCTTTAGTTTATGGGTTTGAAGGAGTACTGCCTATTGAGGTTGAAATCCCATCACTAAGAATCAGAATGCATGGTCTAATAACTGATGATGACTACAGAGTCTCTAGGTTGCAAGAACTTGAACTACTAGATAAGCGCAAACAAGCAGCATATGATCATCTCAGAGTATATCAGAAGAGAATGTCTAGAGGTTACAACAAGAAAGTCAGACACAGAGAATTTCATGTTGGCGATCTAGTCTTAAGAGAGAATCTTAAAAATCAATCACATCGAGAACGCAAGGGGAAGTTTGAACCCAACTGGCTGGGTCCCTTTGTAATCACTGCTACTTTTGGCTCTGGTGCCTATCAACTCTCAATGACTGAAGGAGAACAGCTCTGAGAACCAATCAACATTCTCCATCTAAAGAAATTCTACACCTAAGGCATTCAGTCTATGGTAAAATGTCCTGAAAAAAATCTTAAAAATTAGAAAAAGTCCTGAAAAAATGAACATCTTGGTGAAAACCTAGCAATGGGTGCCTTGATGATTCACAAAAAAATTAAAAAAATATCAAAAGTACAAAAAAATTGGAAAAATGAAAAATACAAAAAATGAGAAAAAGAAAAAGTGCCTTGGTGAAAACCTGGAAATAGGCACCTTGGTAGCAAAAATAGAATCTCTGCCAAGATGGTGAAAACCTAGCAAATGGGTGCCACTTGTTTCAAAATGCTCCATCTATCAGTGCAATCTTGGTCTTTCCCAACTTTCAATCTGCTTTAGTCTATATATATTCCTATTTTCAATAAGTCAGTCTGTACACCAATCTGCTCAAGCGTCTATATCCTATCAATGCTTAAAACTTGGGGGCAATCAAAGTCATATCCTATGTCCTCCAATGTATCTTAGACGTATCATATCCAGTCAAAGTCCTTTGAAGATTCATTCAAGTCAGCCAGTCTATCTTGTCTCCAGAAAGGATTTTGCATCTACAACAATGCAATCAAACATCAAATGTCAAACTGAAAACAATCTGTGCTTTACATGCTTTTATCTCCTTGTATGCTTACTTATTTGCACTAAGATTTTTTCATATTGTGTTCCCACAAGCTCTTCGATGATGTCCTTTATAGGATTTAGAGAGTGATGACTGGGGGCATAATCTTTTCTTTGTTTTCTTCTTGTATGTGAAAATCTAACAACTTTGGAAATTCTGGATTAAAATGGTGTCCGACTGTAAGAGCCTCTATCTCGAATTGGATAGCCATGTGTACCTCGACCATTGATACCCAAAAAATCCAAGGAAGTTTGATCTAACTATTGTCTTTTTGAGTGAGTTCTTTCTCCTACTATGAAACATGATCTTACCTAAGGATGTGAATGATAAAGGGTCACTACGGGTAATTCACACTGGATTTAGAATGATCTCTTGACTATTTGATGTGTTTGTACCACAAGGCATATTTAAGTCATCACAACATTTATGTTTTGATGCTTATACAAATTACTATATCAAAATGGACATGATATTCAGGTCATCCTAGCGCTTACGCTTTGATACTTATATCTAATCTGACATTCCAAGACCACAATCAATATTCATATGTCCATGATTTCATAATCAGTGGGTGTTGTATTGATTCTTGTGTATACAAATCGATATCCATATGTCTATGGTTTCATAACTACTGGGCATTGTATTGATTTTTCCGGTTACCTAAAAATTCAATGATGAGAATGACCGACACATGATCAGTGAGTAGATCCTAGGTCTTAGGTTGCATTTCATTATGCATGTCTCTTTGCATTTTGCATGTTTGCATGATCTCACAATGGCTAAATGAACTTCAATGCTTAAACAATTCTCCACTTGTCTCTTCAAATCTAACAAGAGCTGAATCTTATACGAAGGTCCATCCAACGAAATAGAAAGTAGAATCCTTTTTCGGGATCAAAATCAAAATTTAAGATCATTCATATTATTAACTACTGCATAATCAACCTTCAATCATCAAAGAAATCCAGAATTCAACTTAACTGATTATCTTACGTCAAACTATCAAAATTTCAACTTGGTTAACCATGGTCAACTCATGGTCAAACCTAGTCAAACTTAGTCTTTTGGACCTCTACACGATGCAGAATGCATTCTTGAACGTGTATAACCACTTCTCAAATCAATTAACATGCCTCTACACCATAATACTGACTTTTCTTGTCAGATTTCAATTTTCATCCCGAAGGGGGCATGGTATTGCATATCATTCAAAGTCTGTAATCTAAACTTGAGTCATATCTTTCCTCAGTAATCAAGACAACAACCATGTCTAGTTGTTGATTCATCAAAAGACCTCATCACTTGGGGAAAATAATCATCACTTGGGGCATATCAGATTCATCGAGATCCATATCAATCTGGTATTCTCTTAATCTTGTAAATTGTATCAGTTTTTGCAACTATCGGTTCAATTGTGTTATTTCCTTGGTTCTTCAGAAACTGAAGGGTTCAGATGTGATACCAATGTGATTCTTATTGACAATCAGGTCTGGAATCAGTCACTCACTTCTTCACAATCATAAGGTTCAGAATTAGGCATTTTGACACTTTTTCGCAATCATTAGTTCATTACTGTTATAGTTAACATTATCTTTGGTCATTCAGGACCTATTATCTTCATATCAACTTCAATCAATTTCTGTCTCATATCAATATCAATTTTAAACATCAGTTTCAACATAATACACAGACTGTCTTTGAACCACTGTGCTTTGCACAACAATTCAAAGAGGGGCAAACTGTAATACCCCAAAAATGGGCTATAGGTTCATTAATCTCCTACATCGACATATCAAACAAAATTGACATCAAAGTCCTAACCAAAGGCACATCTGAACATCATCGAATCCTAATTGATTATCTCAAATTCTGCATCGAGGAATATTCCTAGTAATATTCCTATTTATCAATAATTATCTTTGATTTAATGATTATTTGGTGATAAATCTTATTTATCCTAAAGTTTGAATTGAATATTCTCAATATTTAATTAATTAGATTTAATACTGCCATTAATTATTTAATTGAATTTAATTATATTTATTCCTAATTATTATTATTTAAATTTGACAATAAATCAAAATTCCTATCATTAATTGATTAAATTCTTATTTAATTGATTAAAGCAAGTTGTCATATTTAATGATGATATTTTGGAATAAAAGTTTGATTTAATAATTGATTAACCCATAAATCAATTGTTTTATTTTCAAAATCAGTTAAGTTGGAAATAAATCACTTTATTTATTTATTTAATTCATAAATATTATGCACATTCAAAAATCAGTTAAACTTGAAATCGGAAAATTAATTCAAGTTGTTTTAAAAATAAACTCAACTCTGATTTGAGTTAAAAAGTTGTTTTTGCATGATTTTGTGAATTAATTATCTTTTATTCTTTGGTAACTCAAAAATCAACCTAAGTTTATCTGAGTGATTTATGGCTTTTTTCATGCATCTCCAAAGCCCTAGATTTCTATAAAACCAAGGCTCAGCTCTTCAATCTCATATCTCATAATTATGCAAACTTATGCTGGCGAATTAGTTTTTGAAGATTTGGAGCTTCTTTTGCGAATCAAACAACTTTGTGAGATCATTCATATTTTAGCATATCATTGTTAGATTAATTGTATTGCATATCAATTTTTCATATAGAATAGATTCATATCAGATTTTTCATTCTTATTGCACAAAAATATCAAAAATATAGATTAGTTGCATTCATACAATTTCCATATCTTTTGCATTTAAATCCTTCATTTAGGTGTCATCAAGGTCACTAATCTCAGTCCAATCTGAGAATACATACTCGCATCTACTAGAAGGTAGCAAATCGCCTGCTTAGTTTAGTTTTCAATTACTTGCACGATTTCAATTTTAGCTAACCTCTAATGTTTTACTGAAGTGTTGTGTCTAGAGATAGGTACAAAATTCACACACACAATCCCTTATAATATCCCACATCTTTTGGAAAAAAATAGTTGAAAACCCGTCCGGTCCAGGGGCTTTTTCTCCCCCTAGATTGAAGAGTGCACACCTCACTTCCTTCTTTGAGACCGGGGCCATTAGTTTAGAATTATGCTCCTTAGATAGAATACATGGAATTCTATCCAAAATATCACTTGAATCATCATTAGGGATAACATCCTCACTAAACAACTTCTTAAAATAGGCTTCAGCTTCATCATTAATTAGGTTTTGATCTATTAGCACTCTTCCATTACTATCAGAAATAGAGAAAATCATGTTTCTCGCCCACCTCTCTTTGATAGAGGAGTGAAAGAATTTAGTATTACAGTCCCCATTCTTTAACCACATGTCCCTAAATTTTTGCCTCCAAAAAATTTCTTCCCTAGCAAGAATTTCCTTATATTTTCTCAGAAGAGCTTTTTCCTCTAGGAAAGCCATTTCATCCATCCCACCTGAGAAAACTCTTTCATTCAGAGCAGCCAAATCCTCCTCAAGAAGCTTTCTTTTAGTAAAAATATTTTCAAAAGAAACTCTATTCCAAATTTTCAACTTCTCCTTAATAAATTGCAGCTTCTTAAAGAATTTGAAAGCGAGATTACCTTCCATCTCTAGAGCCGAGTTCCACCATCCCTCAATTAGAGTAGGCAAAAAGGGGTCACAAAACCACATTGTTTCGAACTTGAAAGGAGATCTTAAGGGAGTCACATCATCTTGGATGTTGCAGCAGATAGGAAAATGGTCAATACCAGAGATAGGAAGAACAGCAGCAGTGCTTATCCAATTTTGATTATCCCACAACCCCGAACAAAGGAATCTGTCAAGTTTCTCCACAATATTCAAAAAACCACTTCGTCTATTATTCCAAGTAAAACCACCCTCCTTGAACACAATCTCCCTTAACTCCTGAGACCACACAAATTCCACAAAGTCCCTATGACTCTTACCCCCCAGCCCCGACCCCCTCTTTTCTCCTCTGAACTCAATACTGCATTGAAATCCCCTCCCAAAAGAAACATCATTTCCTTATTGGAATTAAGAGTATTACTCAAACCCTGCCAAAGCCTTTCCTTTTCCCCAAGGTTATTAGGGCCATATATATTCAAAACAAAGAAAGAAGCCATCAACTATTTGGAAGACACCTCTAACCACTGAAAGTTCCCAGATTGTGCAACCAAACAAACTGAAATAACCGACGAATCCCATAAGGTGTCAAGGTCCCCAGAAGCACCAACTAAGAAAGAAAAGATACAATCATACCTTCTAAACTACTTTTTAAAATCCATCTCATCACCCACTTTAATCTTAGTTTCTTGAAAGAGAATTAAATCAGCACGAGCTTGATCAAGACCCCGCTTGATCAAGCAAATCTTGTCAGGGGCATTGCAGCCCTTGACATTCCATGAAAGGATTCACATTGTTGTCGGGAAAGGGTATATCCCTTTCCTGATCTTAGCAATTTAGTTTGGTCTGCTGCACAACTAGCTAACTCCAGCTTCTCCTTTGTAGAACGAGCACCTCATTTCTTCCTCTCACCCAGCCTAGGGCCCTTTAAAGTGGAAACTTCCTACCCTATTCCTCTAGGGCTTAAGATATTTGGGGTATCAAAGACACCTAGGTCATATTCTTCGCTCTTCCTCACTAAAATCCTAGCCTAAATTAGAAGAACCGATTAAGGCCCCACCACTATCTATTACATCCTCAAAAAGGCCTTCCAAATTATAGATAGGGGAAATCCTCCCATCCATGGGATCCCTCTTCCCATCAGGACCCAATCGTACCTTATCCAATTTACACACGGAACCAACACAATCAGAAAATTCATCTACACTCAGATGAGAACTTCTATCCTCTTCTTGAGAAGCATTAGGAATATCATCCAAGATAGGGTCACTCCCTACATCTAATACTCTATCATTACTATTCATATGATGAGAGGGGCTAATCGCCTTCTCCACCCATCCTTAGGACTCAACTTTTGCTTCAAAACCTGCCCCAAAATGTCTATGCAAAGACACATCTTCAAGAGCATTAGCCTGGGAGGGAATCCCCCTATTCCACACTGAGAAGGGGGTCTCAATTACCTTTTGAGTAGATAGAACATCCAAATTTGAAGCAACCACAGAAGAGTAGGCCAGGAACAATATCTTATCAAATTTACAGAGTAAAGGTCTATCATCATGAAACACCTCCCTCTCCATGACAACAAGGTCTTCTTGAAAGGGAGAAGACAAAAAAGTAGGAATCTTCACACCCTGAGGTTGTTCTATCATCTGAATAAGACAATTAAATAAAAGAGAGTCCTTAGTCATCTTACCTTTATCAAGTGCTTAGGATTCTAATCTCCCTAGTTCTGAGCCTGCCTGAACAGCCACCTCCATCACCAAATCCTACCTCCACTCACCATTCTCTGTGTGAATTGAAATATGGGTAGGAAGCTTAAAACACATTTGTCTCTAGACTAAGACCCAAGGAGTGATAGCAAAAGACACCTCATTAACAACTTCCTCCCACTTAACAAATTTACCCAACGCTTTGCCCAGGATTCTAATTGTCTCATCAATTCTATACTCCTCTGGGAGGTTTTCTAATCGAAACCAAACTGGTTCCTCCTTGACTTTCTCTTTTGCTGGGTTGAAGTTTGCCTCCCATTTCTTCAAGACCAAGCCTTTCCTGTCCATGAAAAAAGGCCCATTGCAAAGGATCCAATCCCTATTCTCCTTTGAAGCACAAATGACTAAGAGAAAACCATTAGATAGGGTCTTTAAAGAGATACAAGAGCCTTGCCAATACTTTTCACACCAAGCTTTAACCTTTGAATATGACGGCCAAGGGCCAACCCATTCAATGAATAGGGCATGGTCTTCCAAATGAGCTTTCTCCTCCATCCATTAAAGGTTGTTCAAAACTACATCAACATAGGAGGAAGCCTTAATGGTATTTCTATCTTCTGGAGAAAAGCCCACCCTATTGTAGCTAGGGCCTGCAACCAGCGAATCCGATCCACCATCTTTCTTCCTCCAAAAAATTTCCTCAATCTAATGAAACCTAAAGTCTTTCCTAATTGAAAGTCTACCATGAAAGCCTCATTTGCCTAACATCTTCTTATCCCTCCTCCTTCCATACCATCCCTCTTCATGCTAAAAACCCTTATTACCGCCACCTCTATTCTGAAAACCCTTAAAGTAAGGCTCTTGGCCTCTTTGGTTAAAAGGCCATCTGTTGTGCCTTCGTGCATCCTTAAACCTGACTCCATTATAGCGAGGCACCTAGTTCCATCTACCATCCTTCCATGACCATTGCCTCTGAAAGTTCACCATTTTAAAAATAGCATAAGTTAATGAAAGTTTAATCTTATTGATCCCATGGAACATATGTATAATTTTTTTTAGGATATTTGGTTTACATGGTGTAATAATTAGAAGGGTAAGCGGAGAGTGTACTGTAGACTTGATAGATTTTATGGGGATGCTAATGCTTTCTCTTTTATACCTAAAGGTAGTCATGCTCCAGTTGTAGTGTGCATGGCCTCTATTTTAGACCATTCACCTATTCAATCCTACATTAGAATTGAGAAAATTGGTAAAACAGGGATTGATGTTAAGAAGTGTAAATTTTTTTAACTTAATGTGTCATTACTTGATGATTCTGATAACATGGAAGCAATTGAGATGGTTACCCATTTGACTAAGTTTTTTAATCCGTTGATGAACCCTATAGGAACCTGGGAGTTGATGGTGGATGCATGGAAGAGTATGTTTCAAATCATTGGTAAAAAAATTGCAATGGATAGGAATAGGGAAGATTCTTTTTGGTAGTCTAATTTGAATAATATTGAAAAAGAATTGCAGAGTAAGTGTACAAACTTGGATAAGGAAGTACAATTAGCCAACATTAAACATAATTTGAGATTGATTCAAAGATACAAGATTCAAGGACAGAAAATTAGAGCTAGAATGAATTGGATTAATGAGGGAGACAAAGGATCTGGCTACTTCTTTAACATCATCAAAGAAAAACATAGAAGGGATTTTATTAAATAAATTTAGGTAGAATTTGGAATCACTAATAATCCAAAAGATATTGAAAATTCTTTCCGCCAATTTTATAGTAAGTTGTTCTCCTTAGAGTTCTCTGCAGATAGTCAAGATGCATTAAATAATTGCCTCAATTTAATACCTAATAAAATATTATAACATAATGCCTCTTACCTATGGAATCCTATTTCATTAGAAGAAATTAAAGCAGCTATTGATTCATTTCCCAATGGAAAAGCACCTAGGCTGGATGGTCTTCGGTACTAAATTCTAAAAAAGGAATAAGGACTAGATAGGGATGGAGCTCATGAAAGTTTATGAAGAAGCCATGAATAAAGTAACTCTTGGAGGTTTCATCAATAGAGGAGTTGATAATCTTTTACCCAAAGTAGGTGATAAAACTTTAGTGAAAAATTGGAGACCCATTACCCTATTGAACCTATCTTATAAGATCCTTGCAAAAGTCTTAGCTAAGATAATTGCTCCTTTGTTGTGCAATTTCATTTCAAATACCCAAACTAGATTTATTCAGGGTAGATTCATAATGGAAAATTTAGTCACCAGTTGGGAGGCAATGCATTGAACCAGGGCTGATGGGCAACAGGTGGCTATGATCTTGCTAGACTTTGAAAAAGCCTATGATAGAGTAGAATGGCCATTTGTGCTTGGAATGTTAAAAGCTTTCGGTTTTCCTGAATACTATTGTAAATGGATAAGCATCTTATTTAAGGACTCTTCTATAGTCATTGATGTGAATGGATCCCTATCAAAACCCATAATCTTGCAGAGATCTATCAGACAAGGGTGTCCAATAGACCCTTCACTATTTGTTATTGCAGTAGATGTCTTACATTATATCCTTAGGGCTTAGAGTTTGGGGACTCTTATTAAAGGTATTTCTCTTCCCAACAAGGAGGAACTTATCAATGCTCAGTTTGTAGATGACACAACTCTATTTTTAGAATTATCTGAAGAGAACTTTGACATTGTAGTGGAAAGACTTGAATTTCTTGTAAAGTTTCAGGGTCAAAAATATCTCCTCATAAATTGACTATCTTGGGGTGGTCATAAGATCCCCCTAATTAGTTATCAATTAAAGGTTGGCAATGGCCTAGTCCTAAGAAGATTGTTAGGTACTTGGGTATACCCTTCTTAGTTGAGCCCGATATTAGTAGTATGTGCCCAAATAGATTTATGATAAGATTAATAAAAAGCATATAAAATGGTAGACCCAAACACTCTCAATTGCTAGTAGGATACAAATTATTCAAAAGGTTCTTTCTGCACATTATATCTATTATGCTTCAACATGGATGTTTGATAATTCTCATGTTAATATGCTAGAAAATATTCTCAGGAATTTTTTGTGGTCTGATGCTCGAGGTAATAGGAAAAGACTGTGTGAGATGGGACTGGTGTTGTCACAAGAAAAAACATGGAGGATTGGGATTGAAAGACATTAAAGTACATGGGACAGCCTTAGCAGCTAAATGGGTTATTAAAGCACTCTGGGGTAATGAACCTGGGAAAGTTCTTATTAGGAACAACATAGAGAGATCAATTATTAAGAAAGGGTAAAAATGGAGGAATGTTCCAATTTGTGATATTATGATGGGAGACTGCAAATTGAAGTTATTTGGTTCAAAAGTTTTCCATTCTTTTTGGAAAGCATGGATTCAGGTGAGAGAATTCATTCCAAATAGGAATGTTGTAGGTGGTCCTCCACTCTATATTGTTGGGGATCATTCTATTTGGTGGGGGTTGTATCTCAATGGTAAACCATTAACTTTCACTTAGAGTTGCTTTGCTAAGATTTAGAATGTGAAAGGAATATCTCTAATTCAGGACATCTTGAAGGATGGGCACCTGGGGTCATGGGATTTTGTTAGCAATAAATTCAATATCCCTATATCCCATAAAAATAATTATACTCTAGTTAGTAAGGCAGTGAAAAGTACAGTGAAAAGGGATATTCTAGATTCAGACTCATTTCTTAAGAAATGCAAATGGGTAGATGGTAATACCTTGACCTCAACATCTACTAAATAGTTGCATCACATTATTAAGAAGGATTCCTCTATCATATCACAGGTGTCCCAGTGCTAGGGATCTGTAACCCCTTTTCTGATTGGTTTTTTTCTTTGAATACTTTTGGAAAGGTAAAGCTGAACCAAAAAATATCTATTTTAGATGGCTGCTCTTGTTAAAAAAGCTTGTTGTGGGCCATGTTTTGTCCTCTATTAATCTAACCCATGTTATTTTCAGTATTTGTAATTTTGTGGAGACTTTTGGACATCTTTTTTTTTAATGTTTTTATGCACGCAAGATTTGGGCCATTTTTTTGGGTTCACCTTGTCTCTAGAATTGTAAACCTGGTATCTCTTGGAGTGAAATACTTGCTGGTTATGTGGAATTTTTTTATTCCAAACTTAATTCTTTTTGGTTTTCACTGGCCAATGAAATTTTGTGGACACTTTGGAAGGACAAGAATAGAGAGCTTTTTCAGCAAGAGAGAAGGAAGCCTACTGAGTTTAATTTTAAACTCACACATTTTAATATTATGTCACAGGTCTCCATGGTTCTCAATATTCCAAAGAGTAGATTCATGCTTCTGATGTAGGAGGGAATTTTGATGATCCATAAGGATGAGGTACAGGCTACTAAGTATGTTGTTGAATATCAAAGTTTCCTTGCTCCCATGGAAGTGGACGATCTGAATAGTCTTCTAAACAAGTGTTAGTTAGATGTAATGAACCGGGGGAATGCTACCACCTTGCATTATGTTCAGAGGGAAGAAGCTTTAGTAGAGGCATGTGACAATGCACAGGATGATAACTCATGGGTCCCAAGGGACAATGTCACTCAGACTACTAGGTGAGAATAATTTTATGATTAGCAAATGATCTATGTTGTAAGGATGTAATGATCTTTGAAGTAAGAACAATACATTTTGAATAACATAGTTTATAACTAAGAATAGTATATTATACAGATAAGAAACTAAAAAAACTCCCCCAATTTTTTAATTTTATATGTTATGGGGGTTGTGTATAAATGATACTTGATCCAAGTGGTTAGTTATATATTTTGATAAACTATCTTAATAGCAAAAAACTATGCAAATCAAGATGACAATCACTGTAGAAATCAAAGAAATGAAGAAGCAATTGAAGAAAGGGTTAATGAAGTTTCCCAAGATCCCTTGTTCCTTAAAGTTGTGGATAAAATTTTAGAAAAGGATAAAGAAAGACACTTTCTAAACTTAGCTCGATTAGGAGTTAAGCTTCCTCATGACTATGACATATCAACCTTGAAGAAGGATGAGGAAGAAGAAAATCCACTAGAGTCTATGAGCAAAAAACTCAAATTATTTCAATCCCAAATTGATAGCATGAAGAAGGAAGTGAAGCCTAAACCATTATCAATTGAAGCCATATGCCCTTTTCCTTTTGATAAAAACTTGATCATGGTACCTTTTCCTCAAAATGTGGTGTTTCCAACATATGATAAATATATGGGTAAATCAAACCCAAAAGATCATTTGCGATAATTTTGTGCCCTAAGCATTGACTTCGTGCATGATACAACATACCTAATGAGGTTATTCCCAAGAATCCTTGGAGGGAAAGCTATGGAGTGGCTTTCAAAACTACCCCTGGGTATAAAAACATTTAAATAACTAGCATCCAAATTTGTAACCCATTATTCATACAATATTGAACATGAGATCACCATGTTGAATCTATGTGATACAAAACAAAAAGATGGTGAACCCTTTCTAAGATTCCTCCAAATATGGAGAACAATTTTTTCTCGATACCCAAGAAGTATACTTGAGAAAGAAAAGATGGAAATCTTCGTGAATAATCTAAATGTGGAAATGAACTATCAATTGTAACTTCAACATCCCCCTAATTTTGAGAAGATTATTGAAAATGGGATCAAAATTAAAGAAGTATCAGTAAGAAAAGGAGCAATAAAGCTCTTCAAAGAAAATAAAGGTTTTTCTAGCACTAATAATAATTTTAATAACAACAATCAAAACCCTAGCTTTTGGCTAAATAATACCAACAAGAACCTTGTGAATAATGGTGTTGTAGAGGCTAACAATCTTAAGGCTACTCCTTTTAATTTATCAAGTGGGTCTATACAAACCAAGAATGTCAATCAAACATCCAAACCCCTTTTAATAACAATAACTCTTTTAATAATCAAAGAACTAAGAAATTGAGACCCTTCTTCAACACAACACAAATAAGGAAGTTCACACCCTTGGGGGAACCTTTGACAAATAAGCTAAGAACCCTCATTACTAACAAAATCATCACTTTACCAGAGTCAAGACCCTATAAACCACAAGTCAAACCATCATGGTGGAATGATGTCTGTCATTGTGAATATCGTATAAACAAAAGGCATAAGACAAATGATGTATGAGACTTAAACATGTGGTTCAAGACTTAATAGATTATGATACAATCAAAGTGGACGGTTCCCAAAATAATAAAGATCATATGGCTTTCAAGACTCCTTTCTCGAATCATAAGAAAGGTGAAACTTCTAATTCAAATCAAAGCAACAAAAGAGGAAATGATAGTCAATTTTGTGCATACTTATGACAATACTATAAATTATTTATCAAGGTATGAAAATACCATTAATTTCATAGTGGTGAAAGAGAAACAACAAGAAGAAACATCTAATGTTGTGACTAGGGAGAAAGTGTCAAAGATCATCTTGCAAGGGAATACCCCTAGAATCACTTTCCCAAGTCAAAAAAAAAATACAATCTTGTGGACCAACTCAAAAGGATGCCATCACAAATATCAATCTTGGAGTTGTTGAAACTTTCACTGACCCAAACAGAGATTTTGGAAAAATCTCTTGTTGGGACTACTATTTCTAATAACTTGGATGTTGACAAATTTCAAAACATGGTTGGACACCACATTGTCTATCTTTTTCTGAGCAAGATGATATGTCCTTGAATCATCCTCAAAATATTCCATTTCATATATAAGTCTTGATACACAAACATCATGTCAAAAGAGTCCTTATTGATGGAGGGTATGGTCTAAATATTTGTACCTTGAATCTTGTGAAAGATTTAGGATATTTCAAAAAAAATTGTTTATCCTAAAAGACAAATTATTATCAAATCTTATGATGATAAAGAAATATCTTCAAAAGGAATAGTGGTTCTTTCCATTCGAGTTGGTCCCATCCAGAAAGAAATAGTTTTCCAAGTGCTTGATCTAAAATTGAAGTACAATATTTTTTCTAGGGAGTTCATGGATCCATGAAATACAAGTGATGCCTTCAACATATCATCAATGTCTAAAATTTCATTATATGAGTCAAGAAGTGCTAGTGAGTCAGGATTTAAACCCATTCCATTATTGCAATAATATTAAACCCTTGAATAACGCATTGGTCCCATACAATAGTGAAGGTACTACACCAAGAAAATCAAAATAAATAATTCAAGATCAAAGTTCATGAAGTAGTTCCCTAGCAAGAGGAAAATAAAATATGGAAGAAGAAAGTATTCTTGGTAATTGAAATCAAGACAAAACTAACTTACATACATCAACTAAAGGAAAAGAGAAATTTAGTTTGATAGATTCCAATGAAAAAGGAGGAAATAATACTAATTCAAATATTTCACATCAAGAAGAGGGCAATTCAAAATTCTCTCAAATTGAAAAAGAAGAAGCCAAAGAAATGCATTATCAAAGGATGGATACAATGATGAGAAATTTTGAGAAACAATTCAAAATCAAGCAAAAAGGTGTGGGGGAATATTCCTTATCAATGATGAACTTACCTCTTTCCCCTAGATCTCATGGAAAACCATCTAGTTCTAATCCTCCTCAAAAGTACAATGAATATTTAAATTGAGAGCTATTACTTCTTCACCCATGGAAGAAGATGATAATGAGATCCTAAACTGGCTTTATAAAGAAGAAGAAGCGTCAAGTTCAAACCAAATCTCCAATGAAGAAAGGGTTCAAAATATCAGCATCCCAACACACCAATATGTAAAAGAATATAACATCATGCAAAAGATGGATTACAAAGGAAAAGGACCCTTGGGAAGGGAAAATGAAGGTTTTTTTGGAACCCATAGAAATGACTTGGAGCAATAGTAAAGAAAAATTAGGGATAGGGTACCTAGAGCAAGGATATACTAAAAAGAATCATCCACAATTTTATGAACAAATTTTATAATTTAATTCCCAAAGTGATGAAGATTCTAATGAATGGGAATGAGATTCTTTCTTTGAAGGATATTTCCAAGACAAAGAGGTGGATGTAATTCATACATATGCTCCTATATCTAGTTCAAGTAGAGGGCAAGATTACAATCAAGATTTAAGCTAAAATCAAGCTTCAAATTCAAATCAAGGGTTGAATTCTAATCAAGAACCTGAATCAAGACAAGAATCAAGAAGGTCTCAATTGGTAGGGGAACTATATGTAGCTTCATGGTTACAAAGAACAAATGAAGATGCATATGTACCACCAAGGTTAGGAGAATCTAACGTTAGGTTTGACCCACAAGATTTTTATCCTCAAGCCCAAGAGGACTCAAATGAGGAAAATTTTGATTTAAGTTCTATGGAACATCTTGAGCAAGCACATATAAGAGATTTAAGCGATACAAAGTATGAACCCTCAAAAAAATTCATGTCTTTGAATCCTATAAATTTGAACCTATCCAATGATCCTTTATCACTTATATATCTGGAACTAATTGATTGGGATTCTATTGAGCCAAATGACATGCCCACATTTCCAAATGATAATTCCTTGGCCCTATAACTAAATGTTGTTGAACCCTCTTCTACCAATGAAATATATCAAAGATAAATAATGGTGGAAAGTGTTCAATCTCTCAGTCAAAGAAAAAATAAAAAGGTCTAGTGATGAAAACCATAATGTGGCAATGCTAGACCAAGAAAAAGTAAAAATAAAAGATGTTTTCAAAGGTGAAAATCCAATTGTGGCACCTAAGGAAGAGAGATTGAACACTTTACTTGAGTATTATGAGGAAAGATCATCTATTTTGATTGTACCCACAGATAAAGTCAACATTGGTATAGAATCAAAGCCTAAGATTATACACCTTGCAGCTTCATTATCAAAAGAAGAATGAGAAGAATTTATTGAGTTTTTCAAAGAAATACAAGTGGATTTGTCTTGGTCTTATGATGACATGCTTGGATTGGATCCAAATCTCATTATGTATCATTTGAACATCAATCTAGGAGTTAAACCAATCAATAAAAAATTAAGGAAATTGCATCCACATATTGCATTACTAGTCAAAGTTGAATAGGAGAAGCTATTAAAGGTTGGTTTCATTAGAGCCATAGGTTATGCTAAGTGGATTTCAAAAATTGTGCTAGTTTCAAAACCTAACAAACCAATCAGAGTATGCACATACTTTATGGATCTCAATCTAGCATGTCCTAAAGATGATTTTTCACTACCAAGCATTGATACAATAATAGATTTGACGATAGGTCATTTTATGTTTTCTCTCATGGATGGGTTTAGTGGATATAATCAAATCAAGATTTCTCCTAAGGATCTAGACAAAACAACTTTTACATGTGCTTGGGGAGATTTTTGTTGGAATGTGATGCCCTTCGTCTCAAAAATGATGGAGCAACCTAACAAAGAGCTATGACTACCATATTCCATGACATGGTGCACAAATTCCTAGAAGACTATGTCGATGACATCTTGGAAAAATTACATTCAAGAAAAGAACACTTGCCAATTATAGAAAAGATTTTTACAAGGATTGAACAATTTAAAGTAAGATTTAATCCTAAAAAGTGTGCATTCAAGGTACAATCCAGCAAGTTACCTAGATACATAGTGTCAGCAAAAGGTATTGAGATGGACCCCACAAAGATCAAAGCAATAATGGAAATGGGGGCACCAAGAAACATAGGCCAAATGAGATCACTTCAAGGATGAATACAATCCATAAGAAGATTTATTTCTCAGTTAGCCAAAAAGTATCATTCATTTACTCAACTCCTTCATGAGGACATAGTATTCAAGTAGGATGATCAATGTGAAGAAGAATTTGCACTTCTCAAGAAGTATCTTATGAATTTGCCTATATTGATACCACCAATAAGAGGAAAGCATTTACTATTATATATTTAAGAAATAGAACATTCCTTAGGTGCATTACTAGCTCAAGAAGATGAAAATGGAAAAGAGAAGGCAATTTACTACATTAGCAGGACCTTGGTCAAATATGAGTTGAACTATAGATTCATTGAAAGAGCTTTCTTGGTGGTAGTTATTGCTTCATAAAAATTGTGGCATTATATGTTGGCACACAAGATCTGACTCATAGCTAAAATTGATCCTTTGAAGTATCTAATAAGAAAAACATCCCTAATGGGAAGATTGGCAAAGTGGGTCATGCTATTGAGTGAGTTCAACATTGAATATGTGGATTGGAAAGCAATAAAATGCCAAGTCATAGCAGACCAATTGGTAGAAGCACCTTTGATAGATGAACATCCTATTCAAGTAGAAATCCTAGATGCATAAATTATAAACATTGAAGCCAAGACATGGAAAATTTACTTTAATGGTTCATATACACAACATGATTCTGGAGTAGGTATCTTACTGATTACACCTCAAGGTTATACTATTCCAAAGTCTTACAAACTTCTATTTCCATGTACCAATAACATTGTCAAATATGAATCACTTGTCATAGGCATGAAAATGGCTCTAGAATGGAAAGTAACAAAATTACAAGTTTATGGTGACTCCCAACTTGTAATTAATCAAATCAATGATGAGTACCAAACAAGATATGACAAGTTGATGTCTTAAAAAAGGATGATAGATTACTTGAAGAACTAATTTATTTTGATAACATTTGAACAAATACCAAGAGAGAAAAACAAAGCACCAGATGTCATGGCAACACTATCTTCTCTCTTACAAATTCTAGATCAAAGAACACGATATGAGTTCTTGGTAGAAGAGTTGGTACAACCTGCATTTAACCTTCCTGATACCCAAATTATTTGCCTACTAGTTGGACATGACTCTCCTCGGTATGGACCTATTTAAACCTACTTAAAAGACAAACCTTTCCCTTTGACCAATCCAGAAATCAAAGAAGAAAATTTATAAGATAAACTTCCTACTATACCATTATTTTAGATACATTGTATTGTAAGAGTCTTGATGGAATGATTCTTAGGAATCTAGAGGACGAGGAATCTAAAGTAGCCTTATGAGATGTCCACTAGGAAATCTGTGGATCACATTTGACTAGTTTAACCTCAGCCAAGAAAATTCTTAGAATGGGATATTATTGGCCAACCATAGAGAAAGATGCTTGCCTTTTGTTAAAATTTTCCAAAAATGCCAATACCATGGAAATTTGATTCATGTGTCATCACAAGAATTACATCCAATGACCACACCTTGGCCCTTTTATCAATGGGGGTTAGATTTAATAGGGATGATTTATCCACCATCATCCAATGGTCATATATTCATAATAACCACAATATAATACTTCACTAAATGAGTAGAAGTCATGGCTTTATCTATTGGAACGGGCAAATAGATTGCAATATTAATTTTGAATCACATAATTTACAGATATGGTATTATTCATGCCATAATAACAAAAAATGCAAAACATTTCAGAAAAAGGATATCAAAGAATTGAGTTATAATTTTTACATCATTCATCATTCATCCTCCATTTATTATCCTTAAGGAAATGGACAAGCAGAAGCAACAAACAAAAATATCCTTAAGATCTTGAAAAGAACCATTGATAAATCCAAAAGGGATTAGCATAGACAATTGAATCCAATATTATGGGCATATCACACAAGTTTAAGAACACTAATTGGATCCACACCCTTCTCATTATTCTATGGAGAGGAAGCAGTATTACCCTTGGAAGTTGAGATCCCATCTTTAAGAGTTTTCTTACATGGTTTTTTAATAGATGAAGATTATACAGTGGCAAGACTCCAAGAAATAGAGATACTTGATTAACGTCAAAAGAAAGCATATGAACATCTTAAGGTGTATCAAAATAGGATGTCAAGGATCTATAAAAAAAATATCAAACCAAGAGAATTTCAAGTGGGTGATCTAGTCTTAACAGAGAATCCAAAGAACCAAGTAGAAAGAGAAAAAAAGGGAAAATGGGAAGCAAATTATCTAGGACTATTTATTATCACATCTTCCTTCAGGATAGGGACATATAAGTTAGCCAATTGTGATGGGGAAGAGTTACAAGAACCTATCAATAGCATACATCTAAAGAGGTTTTATACCTAGATCGGTTGAAAGAGTATTTGAATATTAGATGAGACAACATCAACCTTATACAAAAATGATCATGAATAAATCCAAAAACAATGAGATATTAATCCTGAGAAAATCCAAAAACATCGAAAAACAAAAAGTAAAAAATAGTGAAAAATTGATCATGAAGAAAGCAAAAAAAACATTCAAATATGGATCCTGAAAAAATGGTTATCTTGGTAAAAACTTGGCAAATAGGCACCTTGGTAATATTAAAAAAAAAAAGAGAAAAAAAAGGAAAAAATGCCTTGGTGAAAACCTGGCAATAGGTGCCTTGATAGAAAAAAAGAAAATAAAAGAGAAAAAGAGAAATAAATTCAAGTGGTAAACAAGCACCATTTGACTCTTAAGTCAAGCCTAGTTGCATCTTCCATCTACATTACTTTGTCATCCTTGTATATATTCTTGCATTAGACATCATTTGTACATATTGCATAATAAACTCTCAGAGTTGCATTCACATATACCCAAGGCTTTTGTCATGATTTAGAAAATTGTCAAGTCCAACATCATTGTGGAATCAAATAGGGGGAACTTATCCTAAATCAAAGAGGTTCATCAAAGAGACACCGATTGGAACAAATCAATGCATCAAACCACAAATTTGACACATGAACCTTTGATTCATATCAATTCTTAATTCAAATACATTTGATCCCAAACTTCAATTATTGACACTTTCATCCTTGACCTACACAATGACTTATCTTTATCAGGATTAAAAATATAAAAAAACATTGAAAAGATGGAGTTCTACTTGAAATATAGATTTAAAAACAATGGAAAAATGTTCAAAGTGTTACTTGATTATGGAGTCATGTATTTTTAGCAAATCAATGAGGTCTTTTGACTAGAGGAGCAATGATAAAAGCATGACAATTTTTCTTATTTCTACATGACTGTCTCGAGGTTGATTCTTCAAAGTATGTAAAATTTGTCTAATGACATGATCATCAAAGAATCATTGGGGACATTTTCATATGGAGAGAATCATATCTTTGTATGTTTACATAATAAGATACCTTGGCCATTTAGATCTTTCATATCTTAATGCCAAAATCCATTTGCAACATTGAAACTGACAAAAGCAGTATTTAGATCATCATGGTTGTAAAACAGAACCAGTGAGCATTGTACCAATTTCATGTGCAAAATTTGAGAGAAAAAGGGTATAGAACATCATGGTTGAACTAGTGATGATTGTACCAATTTCATGTTTCAAAATCTCAATGATGAAAAGAAGCATCTTTGTGATTAAAGGAGACATCTAGTTGCATCAATATTGATTAAATTTGCATGTTAGTTGTTATGGTTTTTCTTCAAACACAAAAGGGGTAGAGTGGAGTGTAATCAAAACTATCATGATTTATTTAATTGACTAAGCATGCTGGACTAAATAAAAAACATAGGAGTACATTTAGTTACGGTTTAATATCATGTTAGTGCATCCTTTCGTTGCATTTAAATATTATTTGAATTAATCATTATTCATTAAGTCCTATAATTGCATTTATTATCAAAACTGCTAGGCATTAGTCATTAATTATTCAGTAGGTTGCATATCATTAATCATTTAGTAGGTTGCATAACATTAATCATTTAATTACATAATCATTTAGTTCAATCATTTAAGTTGCATAATCAATCATACTGTCATGGCATTGCATTTCCAATAAATTGCATATCATTTAGATTCATTAATCCATTACGTTGCACATCATTAGATAATTTCATTTCATTAGTATTATCCATCATGGAATTAATCATAAATCAAATCAAAAAAGTACATTCATTCCATATAGAATCACATCATAAATACAAATCATCAAGCATATAGAATCGAAAATTCATGTAACATCACATATCATATAGGTGCATCATTAACCATTATGCATAAAAGCATCATTAATCATTAAAGCATAAATAGAATCATTAAGTGCATTTCATCAACATTATGCATCCATCTAAGCTATGTTGTATATAAGACATTCATCCAAAGCATGTAAGATAAATGCATTCATAACGTTTTACATCACAAAACAACAAAAACAAGCATATAGATTAGACATGTAGAGATGCATATATCATCATAAATCAAAGAGTCCAACATATAATGACACCATAAAAGAGAGAGTATCTATGCAAGATTCTATCAGGAAGGGAATCAAATAATATCAAGTGTCCATCAATGTCCTAGCAATAGAGTACATCAATAAAGTCTTGATCAAATATAAAGATATATATGATATGATATAAAAGTGGAAGAATAACCACTCTCAACTAGTGACACCTAAACCACCTACATCGATGCCATTTGACCCACCTGCACCTTTCTCATATGTACTTGCACCTACACCTCTACTAGAACTAGGTTATGAACCATTTTGGGCAATAGTAGCCATGAATGTCTGCATCATCACACTAAACTAGTTGATCTGACTCCTAATCTGAGCCACATTATCTTTTAGAGTTCTAACATATTGTATAAGTGTCTCTGGTGCCTGTGAAGATGGTACTACCTATGTTGGTGGAATGGGAACTTGTGGAGTAGGAACCTACAATACTTGTACCTATATAAGTACTCTTTGTCTCTATTGACCCTAATCTACAATCCTATCCTGAGGAACACATCTCCCATCCACTCCTCCACCCCTCATCCTCACTCTCCCACCTAATCCTTCACCCCTCATCCTCACTATCCCACCCACTCCTCCACCTCGTACTCTAGCACCACCACCACCACCACCTCTTGGAGGACCCATGGCTAAACCTCATCCACCACCAACCCGACCACATCTCACCACTACCCACAACTAAAACCAAGTTCATGACATAAACTATGACATAATATAGGAATATGAAAAAGAAAACACAACAAAGTGACATAATAATTGAGTCATTATTTAAGCTCATCATTTTCCCCCTAACTTAATCCATTGCTACTCCTCTAGTAACTAAGAAATTCTTGATCTTGGCATGTATCCTGAAATCACCAACAATGCTTTGTCCAGTGCCACCCTGTACAAGATTCCAATAAAACCCTTTCATCTTTTCCAACTTTTCCCACCTGTTATACTCTACCTCTTCACTATAGCCCTCCTCATCATTATTGCAACTATATAGTGACCACAATAGTGTAGGTGGCTGAAAGGTCAAGGGTTACCAATCTTGTTTCTTCACTCTATCCAAATTGATATACTTTGGTGCCTGCTACATTTTTTCTTTGTAGTTGACAAGGGAATGGAGTTATGATTTCTTGAGTTCCATAGGAAAATTTTTCCACCTTAGGAACAAATGTCCAATCATAATTTTCCCCTTAACTTTGGTCATCTACTCAAATTCCCTATAAGCTTCTTCTCTTAAGGGTAGAATCATTTTCATGTAGCTATCATATAGTATGGGGTGAAGTAATCTCAACCAATCATAATACATCTCCCTAGGCTTCCTAACTATAGGTCTTAAGGGAAAAATGATATTGTGTTCCTTCTCTTTAGTTAGCCTTATGGACTTGGTATCATAGACCTAAAACTTATACTTTAATATCTCTGTGATGGGTGAAAGACACTTATATATATATATATATATATATATATATATATATATATATATATATATATATATATATATATATATATATATATATATAAGTCTTAATTATGGTTCAATAAATGGTTACTCTAATGATGGATGGGTGTATATGTGTTGCATATGTTTTTTTTATGTTAACATTATAATGCAGGATGATTAATGGAGCAATACTTGGCACTCAAGAAGGTCATGTTTGAGGACCAAGTCAAAACTATTCAGTGAGGATCAACATGGAAGAAGTCAAAGATGAATTAGTTACAACTCGTTAGAATCAATCAAACTTTAAATGATCATTCTTAAGTATGGAGTAAATATAGGAAAGAGTGGACAAAACTATATTTACTCCTTATGTACTTGATAGTTATCTATTCCTCATTTGATGGACGACTCTTCTCCTTTCTAGTTAGTAATAATTTTCATCCGCCTAATCTCTTGGGCATGGATATGTTAGGAGTAGTTAGTTAGAAACGTTTGATTATAAATAAGAAGCTATAACTTCTTCAAAGGTTAGATCAGTTAGATTTAGATTCCATGTAATAATATTTTCTAGTTTTCAATTTAGTTTTAGTTAAGTCTCACTCATGTTTTGTAATCAAGTAATTTTAGCAACATGAATAAAGTAATGAATTTTTGAGTTCATAAGTGTGTAACTAAGTTTTGGATACTCATCCAAAGGGGACCACTTGGTGAGTAGTCATTTTCAATTCTAGTATTAGTTTCCTTTAGCTTTATTTACAAGTTTTGGAGTTTCTTTATTCCTATAGCCACTGGAAGTTATTTCCTATGATTGTTCCTACAACCAAGGAAGATAGAGCACACTAGTAAATTTTACCCTATTTTTTGATGAGGATTAGTCAAATTTTTGATACCCATTGGTTGAACAGACAACCAAAACTATTGTCAAACTTTTTGTCGTCGATTATACGACAGGAAAAATAGTCATCAAAATTCTGACCTTCTTAGTGGTTGAATTACCAACCGAATTACCTGGAAGAATTGTAGATCAAACCTTTTATCTATGCGACCAACGTTCGTCAAAATTGCAACCAATCAGGGTCCATAATGTTTTTAGAATTAACATCAAACACATAGCATTCTTGTCAAAACATAAAACACAGTTCGTCTCTCTTGCGACGACAAGTGGTCGAAATCGACGTTGAACACATAGCATTCTCGTCAAAATAACTATTATTAAAACATCAAAAAAGAGACCAAAATATTTTTTCGTTAAAATATATATATATATATATATATATATATATATATATATATATATATATATATATATATATATATATATATATATATATATATATATATATATATATATATATATATATATATATATATATATATATATATATATATATATATATATATATATATATATATATATATATATATATATATTATTGATGGGTTTCTAACCAATTTCTCTATAACAACAACATATACTAAAGTTGCATTATCATTGGTTCCCAAGTATTTGTCTCTTTGACATTTGTTTCTCCATCTTTATACATTATATTACCATGCATCTCTATTCTTCATTCAATAGTCATTTGATTATTAACTTAATGTATGGCTACATCTAATATATTAACCTAGCGGGGTGCTTGTATCTACCTTCCTTATCCATACTTCATTCCTTAAGACTTAGTAACCATACATGAGAGAAGAAACACAATAGGTATGCCTGAAGCTATCTCACACTAAGCCCAAGAGTAGAAATTTGCGGTCCTTACCTAGTGGGGTGCTCATGTCTGCATTCCCTATCCAAGCTTCATTTCATAACTCTTAGTAACCATTATTATGGAATTGGCGAGATGGTCGTAATAGAGGATCTTTGATTATCCTATCTAAGCCCAAGAGTGGAACTTTGGCCCTAGTGGCAAGCAACATGGACATCCATTTGGGGTCCCTACCTAGATAGAAATCCTTATGATCTCTGAGTTGTCCTTTGGAAGCCCTTCAAATTCTTTCTCATCTATGGATATGGATATAGTTGTCCCACCTCCACATCTTCGACCTAGACTTCTTTGTGATGTCCCCTTTTAAGATAACTTATGAAACCAAGAAAATTAACTTGCAAAATCAAAAGCAAGAGACATATTTCCTCCATGATGTAGGTGCAAGAGTATTGATGAGGACAGTTCATAGTACTATCCATGAAGACTAGAAGAATAGAAAGAGAGCTTTTGCATGACAATGATAACATTGAGATCTTGCCATTTTTCCTTATAAGACATGTTCTCTCAAGCCTCCTTACTTGAGGTTGACTCAGTAGCCCTGTCTAAGATAAGAATGATAAAGAAAGCAATGAGAGTAATGACCAGCAAGAGCATGGGTCTGGTGATAACAGGGAATAATAAGGGGCAGTAAACAAGTAATCAGTACATAGTCCTTAAGACCACAGTACAAAAATCTCAAAGTAGCAGTCTTAATGCTGACACATTCTATTATGATAGGAGTCAATGGGCCAGTCATGATGAATAAAAGGAATCCATGAATAGGATAAAGATGTATAGGTCTATCTTGATAAATTAAAAGAGAAAGAGAGTAAAATGTTGATGAAACTTTTCTAAAGCACACATAACAACCTTATACATAGTAAAATTGAATGTAGGACAGTCTTTCAAAGGACAAACATATATGAGCAAGTTATAACAATAAATTAGTCTCTTTAGCAAGTTATAACAATAAATCAGTCTCTTTAGCCCTTAACTAAAAGGGTGGTAGACCCACAATGAGCAAGTTATAATAATAAATCAGTCTCTTTAGCCCTTAACTAAAAGGGTGGTAGACCCGCCTGATGAAGAGACCAACCTCAGTCCGTGAAGGAGCCATAATATCTGCAACAATCAGCAAATGTTGGTGAGTTGGTTTAGTGATTACCAAGGAGAGTATTGATGTTGTTGATGTTCTCATCATTGATATATCACAAGATTATAAATCTCTTTCAGCAACCATACAATCGGCTGTCACAACGAAACCTATGATGAATGAAAGTTCAGATTATTAAATCTGATTGGGCTTATTCACCTTCGATTGTCAAGCTCTGCATCACTCCAACTCTCAACTAACACTATGAATTATGATCTATGATACCACTTATAAATGTTAAGCTTATCTAATTGATAAGATATATATGACAATATCATTGCTATCTCTAATTTGACAATTGGATATATGCAAGGTGATTAGGTATATATATAGGTAATGCTAAGATTATCTAGATTAATATGTGTAATCTACAAATAATAATGTGGATATGATATTAAATCATTGTTGTATCTGATGACTTTAGGAATTATGCAAAGTTAAGATATTCCAATTTGTAGATATTCATAGAGATCTCTGCTCTTCCTGAAGTATCGATATAAGTTATACAATGAACCTCCCTTTGATGATAGCAATGATGTTATATAGTGTTGTGTCTGATATGTCGATATAACCTTGCAATTATGAATATGAGGCTCTACTTGATATGGAAATATCATAGTACAAGCATGAAATACCCAAGTTGTGCTTTTGGCGTTGAAATATGAGCATGACAAGACTTCACAAATAGAATGAATTGGAAACTTAAGACATATCATGTAATGCAATGAACCTTTGGAAATATAAAATAAGAAACTGAGTGTTGATATTAAAAGGGCATACATACCAGTAACAACAATTGCCCTCACATCATTTCTTCTCATTGCCTCATCATACTTTTCCCTAAGTGCACCAAAGACTGCAAAGAAACAAGATAAACAAATCACAAGCATATAGTGATGTTAGAATAGTAAAAGAATACTTTGACATAAGAAAAAAACTACACAATATTAAAACATGACATTGTCCTTTAAAAACTAAAAAGGTAATAATACGAGACCATTCATTAATTAGCTGTTTAAATTTTCATTAGTTGAGAATTGATAGTTATTGTCAAAAGGACAAGAAACTCATCAATGTCCTCGTCATTCCCATGGTTTAATGTCTAAAGGACATTGACATATACAAACAAATCAGTGTTTATAGATGGATTGACAATGAACAAAGAGGTTTCAAAAAACAGTGATGTGTACACTGTCAAAGAACATTGTGGTATTCACAAGCAAAGAACAAAGATGTGCTCAAGGTTATAAAATAGTAATTTATTTTAGAATGTGAAGAGTGCAGTAAGAGCATTAGTAAGTAATGTTGCAATAACAATGAATGCAGTTTAAAGATGTAATGGAAGTGAAAAAATAATGATTGTTCAAGGGTTTTTCTATACAAAGTCAATGGTGAACAAACATTGATACAAAACAATGAAAAGACAGGATCCACGAGGAAGATGAGTTGTTCACCATTCTTGATGTAGCAAAGTTAACAAGATCGGTTGAAGGCCATAAAAAAAATCAGTCACAATTATCTAGGAACTATGTTTAAGCACTGTCCCAAGAAATGATGAAGGCATGTTTTCAAGAACAGAGTTGGAGTCTTTGTTTTGATAGAGGGGTCACATTTTAGAGAGGGATGACAAGAACCATAATATAGAGGTATCATTTTATTATTTTGTCATCATGAATATATGGCATGGTGAGTTTGTAAATGATTGTCATAAAGAGCAAAAAAAGATACCTAATATGAACACAGTAAAGTATCATATGGGGCAAATTAGAAGCCAAAAGGACATCAAGTGACAATTACAAGAACCTTATTGCCAAAATAATGGTCAAGTGGGCTTAAAGATAGTGTTTCTACAATGCATTAGCAATACATAATAGTGATTAGTAAAGTGTGCAAAAAACCAGTGATAGAGTGTCGATATGCATAGAGGTCATAACAGTAATAAATGTTTATAACAATGCTTTTAATAATGCTCCAAACATTGAGAATGCAAGATACCTGTAACGATGAACTTCATTTCAACTTGCTAATTGGTTGTCACTATTAACTCTAAGCTTATCTTTAAAGTTTGAGCTTCACTTGGTTTCGAGAATAGTTTAATATTCTCTACTTAACAAGGCCAACCACGTGAAGGTGTAAGATCATTTGGCCCCTCCCCCCCCCCCCTAACATCACTCTAAATTCCCCATTAACATCTAATAACATTCATTCATTCATCCATTCATCCATTTTTGAAATATAACATTCAATCATTATAATCACATGATAACATTCATTAACACATAAAATTCATTAACACACAACATTCATGAATAATTCATTAACACATCATTCATCAACTTACTAGTACAAAATTACATCCATTAAGACAACGTTCTTTCTTTACCAAAAAATGTTAATTATAATCATTTCTTTTTGGGTTTCTTGTTGTTTTTTTTCATGTAATTTCTAAGAGGAAGATCAATGTCCTCGTCATTCCCCTCCTCTACTATTTCTAATGGCAACACATGTCTCCTCCTCATCTATTCAGGAACAGAAGGTTGTTGTGCCAAAGGGGGGTCCGCTGCAATAACAACTACGTCATGAGTTAAATTCACACATAATTAATTTAAAAGAACAAAACATAGATTTTCTTTACCTGAATGTGCCACATGATCTACATGGTGATCACTCTGAACATCCTCCGGCACTCGTTTAGCATGACATTCTGAATCCTCTAAAATATACACAAAAAAGGTTACACCAAGTTCAATTTACGATGTTAAATTGTATTAATAATTACATAATTAATTTTAAATAGCAAATGAGCACCTCCATTGACACTACGATGCACATCAGGGGCTTCATCATGCAGTGTATGATCTGTGTTATGATTAAGAGGCTGCATTGCAATGTCATGCACATTATTATCAAATAGATTGTTGCTCAAGTATTCAATTTCTAATATTTTTTTTGGCATATTTACTTGTTCACGTGATGCAGGAGACTCTTGGGTTGGGCCACTAGAAGCTTGGCATAGGCGTTCAACGACGACTTGATAGCCTTCCTTGAAGGCAATTTTTTTGTGTTTTGTCGTGGCCTCTAAATTAAATTCAGAGCCCTACATTTTTTGATTAAACAAAATTATTTGCATTTTATAAATAATTTTTCTCTGCAATTCATTTACTGCTACTTACAATTCATGCTTTAATTTTTGAATATCCACCAGAGCCAAGTCTGTGCTGCCCAATCTTTTGCAGCCTGGCCTTTGTTGCCTTTGATGTTTCCTGCAACCTATGAAAAGTTTGAAATATGTTAGATGATATAGATATAAACATCACTAATTAGTGAATTATTACATTGTACTAGTAGTTAATACTATTGCATACCTTCTTCTCTCATTTGGTGGTGTAATTCCTCTTTGAGCATCCCCTTTCTCCTTTGCATTCAAAATGAACTCATTCCAATCCCTCACTAGAATAAAGGGAGGACACTCGTACTTTGGGTTCTAGACGAGACTCCTTCTATATGAGTCCCTCACAGTCTTAAGATGTGTGCAAGCTTTTTCTAAAAAAAAATTCTCCTCAAAAAGATTACTACCAAACTCATGCTCTAAATCTTTAATGAGCTGATCTTTTAATTTTTTATCTTACAAGTTCCACCTTTTAAGAAAAAACACAAAATTGTTAGATAGAAAAATTAACTAAAGTTGTGTACCTTGAATATAGTAAAAGAAAAGACCCGAATGAAAGGAAAAATACTGTACCAATTAATTATATGAAAAAAAAATTGTGGGATAGGGTTAGTTCACTTATGATGTTCCACCTTGTACGTATGGTGGGCTCGAATATCTTTAGTGTGAGGTCATAAAATCTCTTATAAAATGAATCATTTCCTGCAAAAAATGTCATGGGATAATCAATCCAAAACTTGTTATGAATAGGTAAATGCATATTACAATATAAAAAATAATAATTTTAAAGTACCTGGAAGCTTAAGACATTTTAAAGGCATCAATTCATTATCGTTAATCAACAATGACGTCTGCATAACTCTCATGCTAGAAAGACGAGTAGATCCAGGAAATGATGGTGAATTATCATCAATACATGTACTCTGATCGATATCTGGCATAGCAGACTACACCAGTGTATCTCCTACTCCACAAAATTAATCCACTATGTGATGCACCCAAGATTAAAGTACAAATTATCAAATCATAATTAACACAAAACCAAATATAGCAAAACAAGGATTTACCAGGCATAGAACGTGAAGGAGTTGATATTTGCATGCTCCTTGTTGCCGACACTGCACTTGGCAATCTCTAATGGACATCCATCGACCTCCTAGGAGGAGTTGCCTACACTTGATGATCTGAACAATACATTGTTAGCAAAGACATTCTGAAATAATAAAAGTAAGAGTTAACTTAAGAAGTTTTTGAATGTTCCAAAGAAAATATTTCTTGTAACTTGCCAACTAAAGGATTATTTTACCTGAGGCAGCTGAAGCTCTGCTACTACTGGCCTCACTACGTTGTCCTTGACCAGGTACTTGAGTTTCCAAAACATCCTGTAACAAGAACACATATTACATATTTTACTTCACAACATAAACGAGTATAAAATATAAAAATTTATTGAACTTTTGTTATAACTAAAGATTCATTACTACTTACTTCATAATGACATGCTTGCGCTATCAATTCAGATAGCCTCGAGTTCAGCATCTCGGTCGGATTTGCTTCATCCAAAATGCTCATAATTTCTAAATTAATTTTTTTAAATTTTTTCCTCAACATAATTGTTATATTAGGCATTTCTATGATATCATCATCAAAAGGGGTAGATATTGCCTCTGTTGTTGCAGGTGCTTTTCCCCTATCCTAAACATCAAATTGTGACAGGAATATCAGTAAAACTATCATAAAAACTCCAAAACCCTAAATAAAATAACATAATAATATAACATTTTTCAACTATCTAATTTGTACAATTTTAATAAGGCTTGTTGTTGCTGAAGAATGGGTGGGAGGAGCATCCTTGTGGCCTCTATCATGTGGGGGATCCATATCGTCTTGTGACAAAGATTAAATATAAAAACTTCAGCAAATTGAAAGCAATAGACTTAGCAAAAAAACTTATAAATAAAATGGTATATAGTACTTACCACCCTCATGATAGTAACTTTATTTGTATCTATGCGATTTAAATGGTAATCTATTAGCATTTCTTCCCATGCACTTATTGATTTTATCGCACATACAAAAACTTGATTCCCCTCACGCGCCTCAAATATGCAATTGGGTTACTTATTAGTTGAGGAAGGTCACGTACTATTTATAAAACCCATAATATTACCTGTTGCTTTTGGTCTCCCATCAATATACATTGCAAATCTTTTACTTTGATCATTTTCTTTCCATTGTATATAATTTGCTGATAGTGCATACCTACGCATACTTTTTTTATATTGAACAATCTGCATCCAATCATTGTAATTGTAACACGGACCGACATACTTGAATAATTCAACAACTTTGTTGTAACATAACTTTATCCCATCCATGAAAAATAGGCCCAAACCATGTAATGAGGATGGAGCTATGCGATATATTCTCTCATTAACACAAAAATCAGTGTTAATTGGAGGTAGCTCATTGGGTACCCATTCTTTCTCAATATGTGTGTACCGAAAGGGCACCTTGATGTCACCTTTGGTCTCATCATCGTAAGAACATGACCCCCCTTTAGCAAGGAAAAATTGCATGCGTTTATTTAATTTTTTTTTAATCTTTTGACCTCTAGTTGATCTCCCCATTTTAGTCATACTATATGTAAAACTTTCACCTACCATTCCCTCATTTCCCTCATTTGATGTAGATAGATCTGACAAGTACTTATTTGGTGGGTCCTGCAATCCATCAAATGAGATATTGTCATGTTGCCACTTCAAATAGAATTTTGATAGTATTTAAATAATATATATAGAATAATCAAGTCGTGACCCATACGTACGGTTCTTCTTTGTCTATACGTGGGAGATATAAAATATACTAAGTTGAAAGTGATTATATAATTATATGTCTATACGGTTCTTCTTTGTCTATATATACATTATATGATTATATAATATGTCTATTTATAACATACGTGCTCAGTGATAAACAAGAAGAATATAAGAAAATTATGTCTATTTATTGACTTATACCTGCTGATCCATGTCACTATGCACGATCCACACCAAAGGGGTTAAATTTCCTGCATATGTTAATCATTTATCTTAAGTTAGCTAAAAATTACATGATATGTATGCTACAAATAACTTAGAAGACAACATGAACAATATGCAACATCGTAAACATGAACAAATTTACCTTATATATGGAATGCAAGATCGTCAACAGAAGGGGTGACAATGTTTGTAGTCAATTGCCTGTTTGCAAAAAGGGTGATAATCAAACACAATATATACATGTATCAACAACAATTAATTGAGTATCGTAAGCAAAACATTGGTAATTATAAATCACATATGTTGTAATCATTAGAATTGAACACAATAAATATGTAATCATTAGAATTGAAATCAATAAATCAATAATAAACATATATACTAATCAATATAAATATATATAAATAATTAAATCACCTATATACCTTGTACATTTCAATCATGTCATTGATCATCTTTTTCATCCATCTCATCATCATCACCATCATCACCATCATCATCATCATCATCACCACCACTATCATCATTGCCATCATCGCCATCACCACCATCACCACCATCACCACCATCATCATCATCATCATCATCATCATCACCATCATCACCATCATCTTGATCTTCATCATCTGCTTCTTCATCATCTTCAATATCTTCTTCTTCCATAACATTAGACTTTATCGGCCTTCCTCTTGGATCATGTCTAACAACAAATGACCAACCCTGTTTATATGGAACTTCTGAGTAAAATACTTGCTCACATTGACTTGGAAGAACATAGGGCTCATCTCCAACTGGCTCAAACTACCTTGTATTAATCATTGTAAATCTATTATCATGTTGAATAACAGTTCTATCTAGATCATTTTGATTCAGTCGTAGCCTGTACAATTTGACGACGAATAGAACTACTTTGAAGGAGTTAAAGTCGCACTCAATTATATCATCCAAGATGTCATAGTATTGATTTTGAGATTGTTGAGGATGTATGTCATTTTTAGATGATATATTAGTAACCTCAAAAATTGCAGTTATCTCAGAATCACAAGTTTTCTTCATGTCATCCAACTTTTTTATGCAAAATTTGTGGCCATGATAGTACATAGCTTTGTGGTGCTTGACCTACAATTTTTCAAGCATGTGAAAATTATTTGCATCATGAGTTGATACGAAACATACGAGTCATGATCATTAATAAATTTGTATGTACCTCTCTACCTCTTAAACCATATGCTAGATCAATTACCATTGGTGTAACATTGGAATTTCCATTACAATGAGCTTCTCTAACCAATGAAGCAACACCTTCCCATGTTAATGAACAACCATTTTGTTGACATCGTTTAATCCATACCTTCATCCAATCAAGATTGTTCGCAATATACAAATGTATTACATCCCACTCTCGACCAACTGTAAAAAAAAAATACACCAATTATAAATAACTTATATTGAAGATTTATAAGAATTAATTAACTACAATAACATCTTATATTTACCTCTCACTTTCCTTAATCTACCTTTGCCCATCAAGTACTCCCCTTCGAATTTGTTAATGGAGTTGGGATCCCAAATACAATCTACATGGATCTTTGCTGCAAACTTAGGAAGATATTCACTAATGTACACCATGGTCTGGTATACCATATATCCCTCCACCATAGAACCCTCAGGATGTGCTCTCTTTCAAACCAAGTCTTTCAAAAATTTCAAGTGCCTCTCAACCATCCACATTGACCTAGTTGGTACAGGTCCACACAATTCAATCTCCTCAACTTGATGTATGAGGTAGTGTTCTTGTGCATTGAAAAAAGTTGAAGGCAAACACTTTTGCATTTCACACATAAGAAGAGGAATTTTTCTCTTCTAATATTTTATATCTTCTTTATTGATTTTTTTTTATGACAACCACCTCATGTATTTTCCAAAATCATATATAACTTGTTTGACACTGTTGGCGAAGTGGTGTGGGAGAGATAGAGGTAGAACATACTACAATATTTGTAAAATGATCTTATCAATATTTTATAAAAGAATGCAATGAAAACTACATGTAGTATACAAATATATAGTGAATAGAAAATAACATGAATTACCTTAACAAATGTATGTCAATCGTGTGTTTTCATCCTTGGGCCCAAATTCACTTT
The DNA here is from genome assembly GCA_027943335.1 of Chamaecyparis obtusa. Classification (NCBI taxonomy): domain Eukaryota; kingdom Viridiplantae; phylum Streptophyta; class Pinopsida; order Cupressales; family Cupressaceae; genus Chamaecyparis; species Chamaecyparis obtusa. Next base: position 1,167,311 of record BSBK01007326.1, on the reverse strand, counting down.
TCTTTGATATGAGATCATTTATGTTTGCAGCAAACCCTGTGGGAAATCGTAATTTTTTATGACTTCTTTTATAGCATTGTTCTGTCGCTTCGACAATAACCAACTAAGTGCACTTGTATCAATCTGGTCTCCATTGTTATTTGATCGAATGACATTTTTCATTGCATGGTTGGATTCTTCAATGTCACTATAAATTTTGACAATTTTGTCTTTGTCATGCCTTCCATCCAAGATTTTTCGTAATGTCTATGTTACATTCTTTCCAATATGCATAGGATCAAACAAATGCACAATTGGGAGTTGCTCATAGTATGACAACCTACTAAATTACGTAGGATAACTTTTTAGTCCTTTTGGAAGTTGGTCATTAATGCTTTGACAACCTTCACGAGCATCAATTACATCATCAGTAAAAAACACAATATCAAAATATAAATTTCAAACAAAAACCATCAGATGGAATGACATTACCTCGACGATTTATTTTATTGTATTCCAACTTCCATAGACGAGGTGTCATTCTCCGTGGCTTTGATGTAGTCTCTTCTTTCCCATTGAAAATATGTTTTTCGGTAATTTGGTACTTATGATTTATGTGGAGAAAGTGTCTATTCTCATCGAACACCTGCTTTCCTAAACTTTTTGAATGACAAGATTTCATCTTTGGACCACAAACTAGACATGCAAATTTTCCCTTTGTCTGAAGACCTACAAAATTGTGTATAATTGGATTAAATATGTTAACTTTGTGTTAGCACTATAATATACCAAAAAAGAGGTGTTAAGAAGAGAACATACCACAAAAATGTGTTAGCCTAGGGGCATCATGTATTGTCCATACAAGCATTACATGAAATTGAAATTGTCTTTGTCCTATTGGTCTAGAGATGTCATACATAGTGACCCCATTCCATAACACCATCAACTCGTCGATAAGAGGCTCAATATATACATTGATATCTTTAACTTGGTACTTACCTAGTTGAATGAACAAAAACATTACATAATTATTATGACCATTTTGATAGATTATTTATAATAAATTAATTTAGATGACTATTAAATAAAAAAATAACTAGAACAATCAGTGCCAACATTATGTGCTCCATCTTTATGGACACCCAAGGAGGAATGTTATTGTTGATAACAAAAATAGGCCACACCGAGTAAGTAGATCTCATCTCTCCAAACAAATTGACACCGTCCGCTGCCAATGAAAGCTTGAGATTACGAGGTTCTTCTTTAAAGTATGGTCATTTTTCCTTATTTCCTTAAATGTTGAACCATCTGTAGGCATTTGCATAATGTCATCTTGACTTCTATTGTGTGCATGGTAATCCATAAATTATGCCAAGCTATTGCACCTGAATAATCATTGCAGACATGGAATAATGGGAATAAATCGAAGAACCTTGTGAGGCACCTTTTTTGTTATTCGATCTGATCAATATCTACTAATATGACAAATAGGGCATTCTATTGCAAATTCAAGTTGTTTATGATATATAATATGATCATTCAGACATGCATGTATTGTTTGATACTCCATTCCAATATCTTTCATAATGACAGATAATTCTCGGTACGAGCAAGGTAGAATGTTTGATGGTGGTAACAAACACTCACCTATCAACCTACGACCAAAAATATAATTTGTTAATTTAAAGAATATTAATTGCTACACGATTCACCCAATGTTAATTGTAAGGAAATTATGACTAAAATAATGAAAAAAGATGACATACCTTAACATACGTGTCATTGCTATGTTGGATAAACCATTCATGACCTTCAAGCTCACCAACAACAATACAGTGGCAAGAAGAGTTGTTTGAGAGCCTTCATATAGGGGCTCGTGTGCCTTCTCAAGTATAGGTACATCAAAGTCTGCATCAACATCAACATCATCATCATCATCATCATCATCATCATCATTATCTTGATCATCATGATCTTCTTCATCATCGTGGTCTTCTTCCATGGGATCGTTACCTTCTACTTCTATATTCACACCTCCATATTCCCTCATTTGGAAATCCACATTCTCCAGATTGTCATGGTCCATAACATGAAATGCAAGGAGGTTGACCTATATGAAAATGATGACCTTATATTAACCATGACCATGATGTCATCATCAAATCATGTCTTATATATTTTATAAATTATTAAAATACATACCAATGGACGAAATTCGTTTCCCCCTTCAATGTGATCATGCTGCCTACAATGTTCCTCAGCTATTTTGATTAGATATCTTCGAGTCTTCAAGCCCTTACAAATTTTGCAAGGATAATAACATTTTCCATCACCTTTTCTTTTTAAGTTAGACCACAGTCTAGCAATTGTCTCCCTATTTTGTTGTGCGTTGATATTGTCAAACATGGTCTTTCTTGACGTTGCAAGAAGAGCAATGCTTGGAACGTATAGGCCCAATCTGAAGAAATCAACAAATAAAAATTAACATGAAAATTGTTAAATCGAATGACATTTTATTATAGAGATAAATGTGTTGTCTAGATTACTACATTTCAAAATTAGTGAAGGAATAGTAAGAACGAAAGAAAAAAATGCATCCAAGAGTCTTGAGAAGTGACTATCAAAAGGATGTCAATAAATGGTGATCAAATTTGTAAGCAACGATTAGTCCCAATGACAAACAACACTTTTGAGTTCTTAGTTATAAACAAGGTTGACTATCAAATAGGCTTGATGAGGTGACGATAAGTGTAACAATTCATGATTTAAAAAGATGCCAAAACAATGTGGATAAGAAATATTTAAATAAAGTTCTTCTTCAATGCTTATCCACTGTCACAGTGGTATAAAGTGATAAAAAATAATGATTCATATGGTTTATGATAAGTCACAAAGATACTCTTATAATAGTCATCAAGAGATAATAGAGGTCATGCATGCATGATTGCAAAGCACAATGAATAAAGAACAAGCACTATTATGAAGGCTCATAGCCCCAGTAAGGAATGATGTCATAAAAATCAAAAGAGGGACAGTTTCTAAAAGGTAGTGGTATTCAAAGATTGAAACGAGGGTACTATATCATGACAAAGATGCAAGAATTAATAGATTTTCATGAATGTGAATGTGTGGTGATCAATAATGCCATAAAGAGACTATTCCTAGTGTTTCTACAAAATAGAATGACAGTGTTGTGAAAGAAAATATTCATGTTCAAGAAGAGTGCCTCAAAACAATGTTATTCAATGCTTGAGGGATGATATTAACTACTTTTAACTACATGATGAAAAGATGGTCAGATTAAAAGATGTAAATCTTACCCACTGATATGACAGTTAGCTACAGTGCCACAGTGTATGTAATGAGAGGTGTTATATTGTCTTTCAAAGAGCAAAGTAAAAGCTAGTAGTAGCATTAAGAGGTGCATATTTTGTACAAAGTTTTAGACCATGGAATGAAGAGCATGAGGCTATCATCACATCAATCCTTATGAGTTGTGAGATAAAAAAAGATTGAAGGCATTAGATCTTACAAGGAAGCAATGTCCAGTGTAATGAAAGAAATGGCAAACCATACCAAGCATGAGGAATCATGGTGACTGTGTATAAAGGAGTGGCAATGGTAAAGGGAACAATTAGAGCAGTGATTTAATGGTCAATATAAGATATAAAGATGTTTTCAAGAGGAGGGGCAATGATATGTATTTTGTTTCTAATGATGTGTTCACTACCACAAGACAATTTTGCAATCATGGATAATAGAACTCTAAATTGACCCTAACATGCATGAATTTAATGCTTAAGGCGGATTGACATGGTATGGAACGAGTTGGATTGTGACTGTAATTCAACCTTAAGACAAGACAATCACTACCTTGAGACTTAATGGCCTATGTAAATGCAATTTCCATTATTATGATTTGGTTCCAAGGGACCCTGATCAACTTAAAGATATATGAAAAATATATGTGTCCTTGTTTCAATACCTAACAATCATTTTTTAACTAATTTTGTGTGCTTGCTACAGTGACAGAGGTAACTTGGATCAGTCAATTCATTTTGAAAAGAAATCTCATAGATAGATCCCAATCATTTTTTTTGTTACACGAAGTCTTCCACTCCACCATGAGAACATCAATTGTAAGAATGAAGAACTACTACTCAACAAAGGATTTTCCTAACTTGGACTGACTGATATTGTGAATGGGAATGACAGTAGACTAAGATAGTGTTATTTGGGACTGCCAAAACAAAAATTATAAGCATGTCCAATCCAAAGGAAAAATACCCCTATTACTTATAAAAATTAAAGACTTCAAATTCTCTATTAACTCCCACCAAAAACATGCGAGGAAATTAAAACAGATAAATGAGTATGTCTGATTAGTGGGGGGTGTAATCAATAAACATATTTAAATAGAAACATATTTATTGACTCAAAAAATAGTATATGTGTGTGTACAATATATTGCTGACTTAAATATGGAAAAATAAAAAAAATAAAAATTTAAAGCAGAGCAATATCCACCTAATAAATTTCATTACTTTTAGATTATATTCACATTATTTTAACTTCAAACTTTTACATAATTCTACTTCAAATGCATGGATTTCATTAGTGTTGGAACTCCTACACTTTATAATAAGAATTGAAGACAAGTCACATAAAGAAAACAATCTTTTAAACATGGACAATGACTAAGTATTGTGACCTCTAAAATAAAGATTGAAGATAAATAAATAAATAAATAACTATGAATAAATTATCATAAAAATAAAAATTAAATGCAAACATTATTATGTTTGAAAAGTATTTAATTGTTTCAAATTGGCCACATGCTGTGAACTGAGAATAATTATTTGATATTGATAAATATTTGAAGTGTTATTTTAATATTACTTATATTTTAACTCAAATATAACTTTAAATTTGTAGATTGTTTCACAAAATAGTGGTAATGATGCAACTTGCATAAGTTCAATGATATTGTTAAAATTATGGATGTTTATAGGAACATATAATATCATATCTGTAAGAATTTTGATATTGCTTTGATACCATGTAAGAATTTGCCTAAGGCAAAGAATAAAAGCCAAGATCTAGAAGCTCAAGAGATAGCACAAGAGAGATAGGCAAAATAATCAAATAATTGATTATAGCTAATTGAATTGAATACAAAGTAGGAGTGCCTAAATATATAGGCAGTGCAATAAGACTACATGATAAGGAGATGATAAAATATCACCCACACAAGGTGGAATCACATGTCCACTAAATGTGGATCGTCCTCCATTGTACATCAAAGTATGTACAACATGTGCAATAATGAGAGGATGATAATGTGATAAGAGCACTAAAGGTGGATCTCACACACAAAGAGGTATGTGATGACAACTATCACACCTAAAGTGAAAATTATCCTAACCATGTGCTAAAATGAAATGCAAACTCTTAGGTGTCACAATGACAACTAATATGAAAATGCATTATCCTAAGTAAACTTAAGTAAAGTGTAATTAGTGAATATTTAATTACACCAACACCCCCCCTTAAGTGCAACTTAGGGGAATGCACTTAAGCTCACAATGCAAGATGGGTCCCGACTACTAGGCCATGTTAGGTACCCATGTACAATATGCAAGAATAATGCAATCTCTCATAAAGTGGAGAAAGAGGGAAAACCTCATGGGAAAAACCCTCCCCCAAAAAGAGAGATGAATACAAGATGCATGTATGGATGGAGTAATCAAGACCCCCCAATTATGACATACATTATGCATATACAATAAAAAATGCCCCCAAAGGAAGGAAACAAGGAGACATGATATCCCCCCCATAATGAGTAATCTCCTCCAAGGATGGTAAGTGCTTGAAGACAAAACATAGTCCAATGCCTACAAACAACATCTCTCCTTTTAGGAAGAAGATACACCAAGTATAGATGTAAGAAGCCTTCCCATTGTGGATAGGAAGTAGGAAGGGGAATCCAAATGAAGTATGATGTCTTTGAAGTATGCCCAAGTGTCGCCATGTCCTTGTTTGATGAAGATGCCATGAACCAATCAGGAGAAATCCTAATAGAAGAAGGTGACAAACAAGGAACCAATGATAACTGATCCACATAAGAATTTGGATCAAACTCCAAAGACAAAGATGCCTCCTCAAATGAAGTAGGAAGAGAAGCAAGAAAGCCCCTCCTCAATGTAGAATGTACACCCATGATAGATGCACCTGGATCAATGTAGAAACTGCACCAAGAAAACTGAATGATGTTCCTCCCCTTAAGAAGAAAGAAGTCCATAGGTGGATCAATGAATCCTCCCCAATCTCTAGGAAGAATACTCAAAATGTATGATGTCTCAGGAAATTGAATAGGAATCTCCAACACATGAGTATGATCAACTTGAACCATGCAACGTGACATCTCAAGTGAAGTTTGATACTCATGAAAACCAATCTCCAAAGAATCAAATGTCTTCTCTAAAGTTAAAGAGACCTCCTCCAAATTTTGTATCAAAGGATCCACAATCATGTCAATCTCGAAAGAAGGATCAAGTGGAGAATGAAGATGAGGGTCAACATACTCCCTCAAAAAAACTAAAGAAGGATCATCTTCAACAAAGAGAAGATGAATATCATCAATGAAGTCTCCCAAATCCTCAATGTAGGACTCCACAAACAAACCTGCAATATCTGTCAAGTATTCATCCAATGGAACCAAGTCTTGAAGATAATGAATATCTTGTTGCATTGAATCACCTGAGCCCATGGCTATGTGAATGCAAGCATCATTAGGAGAAACACTAGATGTGATATCAATAGGAGGAGAAGTAGCTGCAACTGGAGGTTCTGGACGTTTTGGAAGTGGAGGAATATGTGGATCTCCATACATTTCCCAAAGAACACTCCAAAGATCAGGAATATTCATTATTTCATCTTCATAGTCATCAAGGGAATCCATAACATCCATATCCATATTTAAATAGATAACCTTAACAACTTCTGAGTAAGAGTCACAATTGTAAGAAGGACTTTTAGGTCTATACTCATACAAATAGGACAATAGGTTATGCTCACTAAGATGAGCAAGAACCAATTCACTCCATTTCTTATAGTTCCCTCTTGTCAACTTAATTAAACCATCCATGATGTACTTCTCACATGAAACAATGAGACCAAAAAATCAATGCACCCCCCAAAATGCAATGAGCCAAAGAACCCCCCCAAAATAGATGATTTTGGCACTTTATATATAGTGCGTGTACAATTGCCACTTGCCAAAATGAACCAAAGTGAGCTTCTAATTTTGATAATTACAACAGAAAATATGAAGCTATAGAAAACTCAAGAATACAAGACACAAGATCCCTCAAAGATCTAATGAATTACAAGTGCCAAAAATAGGCCAAAATAGACCAAATTCTGAAAGTACTATGTCTACTCAGAATTTTTCCAAACTGATACTAGATCTGGAAAGTAGACAAAAAATCATGAACTTTTAAAAAAAAATAGCACTTGAAAATGTGTCCATATGAGCCCGAACGAAGCCTCTAAAGTTGTAAAAATCAGGAATTTTTTATTTTCAGAAACCATTAGAAACAGAGATTAGAAATCACCTGCACCATTGTGTAGATCGTGAAATTCTACCCCAGAACAAAAAAAATTGCTCGAAAAAAGGACTCCCGATGACTGAGATATCGCTGTTTGAAAATCGTCTCTGAAATTATTTTTTCTGAATCGCCGCCGCTGAACCTTGAAAATTTAAATGGCTCTAGATTTGGCTTCAAATGTCCAATTTGGATGAAACAAAATTCAATTTAGGGGTATTTGGACCTCCTCAATGTGATGCCAACCTCTGATTTGCACCAGCAAGCTCAAATTTTGACTTGCAATAAAAATATCTCAAAATAGGCTATATAATGAAAACTTCTTTGGCTTTGATACCATGTAAGAATTTTGATATCACTCTGATATCATGTAACAATTTGCCTAAGGCAAAGAATAAAAGCCAAGATCTAGAAGCTCAAGAGATAGCACAAGAGAGATAGGCAAAATAATCAAATAATTGATTATAGCTAATTGAATTGAATACAAAGTAGGAGTGCCTAAATATATAGGCAATGCAATAAGACTACATGATAAGGAGATGATAAGATATCACCCACGCAAGGTGGAATCACATGTCCACTAAAGGTGGATCATCCTCCATTGTACATCAAAGTATGTACAAAATGTGCAATAATGAGAGGATGATAATGTGATAAGAGCACTAAAGGTGGATCTCACACACAAAGAGGTATGTGATGACAACTATCACACCTAAAGTGCAAATTCTCCTAACCATGTGCTAAAATGAAATGCAAACTTGTAGTTGTCACAATGACAACTAATATGCAAATGCATTATCCTAAGTAAACTTAAGTAAAGTGTAATTAGTGAATATTTAATTACACCAACAATATCTATACTAATAAAAAAATTATATATTCTTAGAATGGGAAAGACCATGATCATAACAACTAATATCTTTTGTTTGTGTGAAAATGATTATTTCTTAAATGGTTCTCTTTTGTATCCTATTTACAAGTAGATTCTTATGTTCAATTAGGATACTTCAGAAAAAATTTCTATGATACTTTTTTCTTTATGTCTCATTTAATATGATGATGGCACTTATTGATACAAGGACTAGGGTAAGTGTGAGAGATTAGGACAATTTGTCCTTCAAAACCTTCTCAAAGGTCTCCAGGACAACAACCTACTAGAACCTAGACCCCACACCTTCAAAGTCCACTTAATAACATGTCCTAACTACCATTCCCAACCTTGAATACAAGATTCAACAATTACTCCAGGATGGATGATGCACTCTCATAATGACTTACTAGGATATGTACCAATCTTGGTCCAATAATGAAGGATGACAAGTCTATCTTATGGGGGGTTGAAGCTTAAAGTGGGAACCCAAATACAATCTACATCCAATCTTGGTCCAAAGTGGTCAAAACAAGAAGCTTAAAGTGGGAACCCACTGTCCTGCAATGATTGATAGTATTGATGAATGAAGGTTCCTCAATTAGTAACCACACTTGGCTGCCCTACCACAAGGTTTACCTTTTAAGGATGTCTCTATAGCTTATATCACACAACCATCTAACTCTTGGTTTCTTCTTTAGAATTCAATCTCCTCAAGTCCACCAAATAAGGACTATTGAATCTTCTTAATCCTAACTTCTTCCTAAGGGTCATGTCACACCAGATATCTCTAAGTATGTCTTCCAATCTTAGAACACCGGTTTCAAACACCCACAACATAAGTTTGCAAATTCAGGCCCCAAATTCCAATTAGACATGTTGTTGTCTATGCCCTCAAACAGGCAGCAAAAGATGGAATCTAAACAGAAAAAATAGATTTTTACTCCCTGTTCTATTCCCCTACAAACTACCCTCGGCTTGTTCCAATCTACACTCCTGCACTCTCAACCCGACACTAGACTCTCTAGGCGAAGTGGCCAGTTTAGACTAGGGCTCAATGTCAAAGGTCATAAATGGGTTCATGCTACCACTTGAAATAATAAATCAGAAAAAGAAAGTGCATCATGACCATAAAGATCTTGAAAAGGAGGCATACTAATCTAGACATTATGATAGGTATTATAGCAATACTCTCCTAGGTGCAACCATTTTATCCAAGCACCTTACTAATTTGATACGTAATTCCTCAAGTATCCTTCTATCTATTTATTAACAATTTATGTTATCTTGTCTATTTGAGGATGATAGCTTGTGCTAGGTGTGAGCTTTCTACATGTCAAGTGAAATAATTCCTTCCAAAAGAAACTAAGGAACCTATTATCTCTATTACTAACAATACTCTTGGGTGAACCATGCAATATGAAAATCTCCCTAAAGAATAACTCTACTATTTGGGATGCCTTGAAATCATATGTGAGAGGAAAGAAATGTTCATACTTTTTCAATTTATCTACCACAACATATGAACAATATGTACCTTCAATCTTAGGCAAAGAGCATCAACTACTACATCTATCTTTCCTTTCATATACTCAATCTCAAAATCATAATCTTGCAATTTACTTGCCCACTTTTGTTGATAGTCATCTAAATTCCTTTGGTTCAAGAAGAACTTGAGACTGTTATTATTATTTTTTACCAAAAATATCTAACGTACCAAATATTGTCTAAACTTATCAAGTGCATACATAATTGCCAACATTTCTTTACTCAACTTATTCAATTTTCTTTATCATTCATAGATATGGAACAAACATTTGAGATACGAAACATTGTACATTACTCCATATTGAAGAATCTACTCCATGTTATATCTCCAAATATTCCACATCATGATATTACAATAAATAGCTAGCCTTACAATGCTAGCCATCTCCTTTATATAATCCTTCTCCTAGAAACATAATGGATGTGCAATCCCTATAAAGGCCTAATTATCATCTAATATAACTGATTACAATAGTTATCCACATGACCCAACATGTCTTCTCATGGAATTTGATCATCGCAACTTACAGAAGACATGGTTATCCTCGAGAAGCACTGAAACTTTTTCAACAAATTCAGCGAACAGGGGTTCAACCGGATCACTTCACATTTACCACCATACTTCCAACCTATGCCAAGATGAGGGTCATGGAAGAGGGTATGGAAATCCACCAAAGAATAATAGATAGAGGGTTTCTTTCAAATGTTGTAGTTGTAAATGCTCTCATGGATATGTATGAAAAATGTGGAAGGATGCAGAAAGCACGTGAACTGTTTGACAAAATGCGTAAACAAGTTACGGTTTCATGGAATACAATGATATCAAGATATGCACAAAATGGTGCTCTTGATGAAGCTTACAGTTTTTTAAAAGAATGCCTTAACCTAATGTGATTTCATGGACAACAATGATTGCTGGATATGAACAAAATGGGATTGCTGAGAAAGCCTTGGAGGCTTTTAATCAAATGTAATTAGCAACTATTAAACAAAACTCCACAACATTTGTCAGCATCATCCCAGCATGTGCTAAATTGGGAGCTATCAAACCAGGTATGGAAATCCATTGATGCACAATGGAAAGTGGATTTTCATCAAATATTGTGATTGCCAGTGCCTTGATGGATATGTATACAAAATTTGGAAGCATTCAAAAGGCTCATAAACTGTTTCACAAAATGCCTCAACAAGATGTTGTCTCATGGACTTCAATGATCACAAGATTTACACAAAATGGGTTTGTTGAACAAGCCCTAGAGACTTTTAAGCAAATGCGATTAGCAGGTGTAAGGCCAAATTCCACAACCTTTATCAACATCCTCCCACCCTGTGCCCAAATGGGAGCTTTGGAACAAGGTATAGGAATCCATCAAACCATCATAGAAGGTAGATATTCGACAGACTTTGTAGTCGTGAATGCCCTGATAGACATGTATGCTAAATACATATTAAGTAATTAGCCTAGGGCATCAATCCTCTGTGCATGGATGAACAGTTACGGGCTTGGGATTTTGAATTCTTAGTATACATGAAAGGAACTGGCATTTCCCAAGGTGGTGTTCACATCCATCGGTGGGAAAGTAGGATACCCCGCATTTTATGAAACCAGTGTTCAAAGCCAAAATTTTAAACTGTGATTACTAAAATCTAGTTTATCAGATCGGGAACCTTTAAAAGAATTCAAAACACTCCTATTCTATTGTTGTTTCAATCTTCATTCAACACATCATAAACAATGAGATCTTGAAGACCATACCAATTTGCACAATGACTAAAGATGGAAATCCTTCGCACGCTATAGTCCTCCTTTGCGTGTTGCAACCCTTGATCTAATTTACCTGTAAAAATGAAATGAGAAATGAAACTTTTTTTTCAAAGTTATGCCCGTGTTAGTCGATATTTCGACCTACATGGTATTGGTCAAATTTTTGACCAACACGGGCATGAATTTAAAAAAAAAAGAAAGTTTTCCTTCTATAATCCGACCAACCTAAACCTTTTTAATTGATGGTCAAAAATTTTGGTAGAAAAATATGATCAAATGTACTAGTGAGCAGTTCCTCTTTGCATATCCTAAACTTTTCTATAGTGGTTTGTATAAGCTTAGCTCTAGTATTTGGATTTTGTCAAGCATTTAAATTATTTCCATTTCAAGCATTTATCTTTTGGCATTGTTTTTCTTAAGCTATAGGACAACATGGCCTTAATAGGAACTTGGTGTACATACAATGTTGATCCATTTCCAATTCACGTACCCTAGGTTGTCAAGTAAATGAGACTTCCCTAAAAGAAAGATAACTCCTCAGATTGGATGTCCAATCCTTGAGTTGTGTTTCATAGCCCAGTTATTGAAAAAATAGGGAAGCCAAACAGCTGGGATATGAACATTTTTTCCCTATGTCCAATGACTTTGGCTTCCTATTCTCCTAACCAACAATGAAGTGTTTGTGGTGTACTGTATCATTGTGAATGAAGATATGAGCCTCCAAGCAGAAAAGGTTGAAACCTTGCAAATACCATTTGAAACATTCTTGGCCCATTCAAAATAGATTTGATATGGTTAATCACCTCCCTTATCTTAGGTTTTTTGTTAAAGGTTGTTCCCTTTCTTTTTTCCCCAAACAATTCTCACAAAGAGGCAACTTCTAAAATTTTGGAGGTCATTTCACAGGGCGCACCTTGTCCCAGTCATATGAAACTTCTTAATTCCCCTTATTTAGGCATGATCCTCTTAGGGATCAACATATAGTAACCTTTGTCTTTACCCACCAAAGACCTCACATAATTGATCTTTGGATGGAATTTGAAACCCCAGGAGCTATTCTAAGTTCATTTTTGAGTCAAGTAGTCTAGTATTCCCCCTCTCACTGTGTCTCTCCCTTGTATTTTATTGGCACACCTTGATTTACAATATAAATGTATCCTAAAGTCATCACATTCTAGAATCATCTTGCAAAAGTTGTATATCGATAATTCAAATGGAATCCCTGTCTCAAAATCCCTCTTGCAATGAATTTACCTATATGTGTCATCAATACAATATTCATTACCCTCATAACATAGTGTCATTAGGGTATGATTCTCTATGGCTCATAATTTTCCACCCCTTTGATCATCCATTAGGACCTTTGTATCTAATCTCTCCCAATTTATATTAATATAGGAATACCGATACCCCCAAGATTGCATTATCAATTGCAATGAATGACCTTTAATAAGATGATAAAATAAATAATTAAGCTTATCAAGTTTTCTCTCTTCAACTCTTCTTTCTCATCATGATGATGGTTTACAAAATATAACTCAAATTGTCAATGCAAACTTTTTTTTACACAATATAATATATAAAACAAGGTGGAAACAAGAAAGAAAAACCAAATTATGTACAAATTCCAATAAATCATATTCAAAATAAATTTTAAATTATGAAGTTAACACACTTGAAGTAGAAGTATTTGCACTTGTAGAATTCCTTTGTAATACAGATGGTGGTGATGGGACCAAGAACCTAGTCAAAATTTGTTGGGACTTATCATTGGTAGGCGTCTTGGGTTTCCTAACTATGCCACTCCTTAAAAAAGTTGTATCATGTGAAGCCTCATTTTTAGTAATGATGTGCTTCTTTGATTTCATGTGATCATTTAGAGAATTGGCAATATTACCACTTGTTAGCACCAAACAAAACCATTTATTACATCATTTACATTCCACTCTTACTTTTTTTTATCCTCATAGCTCACAAGTGTTTCTTCTACCACCTTGAACAAATTAGGCTCTTGTGTCTTGTTGAAATCATTTAGAAGTTTAATCATTTAATCAATCTCAAATTGGTCTCTAACCATTGTTATTTGTTTCTCTATTCTACTTGAATTATTTTCACCATTTTATTCCATTAAAATGTGACATTGATGGGACATTATTTTCACCATATGATTATTTTTGAAGTTACACATTGTTCGCACTGCCATGGATACTTCCCCTATTCCATAATCAATGCCACAACTTTCACAATGGATCTTTATTTTAGGTTCTCAATTTTCTAAATATACTTTGAGAGTAAGTTTCTCCTTGAAAAATTCTTCCATTAAACTATTCACTTTCTATTTTGAAGAATCCAGTACATCAGAATTAAAAAATATGCTTTATTCCACTGACTCAGACCCGTCTCCAACTCATGGTTGTTTATGCCTACCTTCTTCCACACACTCTCTATACTTCTACTATATTTGACTCCAACATTTCAACACCCATTGTGACATGTTTCCTCTTAATGCCTATAAATGTTGTTGTAGCTTTCATTTTTTGTTCTTTCTTTATATTTAAAGGATGCCCAAGCCCACTGATAAAATTTAATGGATATTCAATGCATTCATCATCAATAATTTCATGATGGATGTCAGCAAGTGTACAACCTTTTTTACAAATGGGTATCCCAACAACATAACTTTCTTCATTAGTATCAATTACATATTCCATATCCACCATTGGATCCATCTATAATTCAACCCACATGTACCTATTAGTTGGTTAAGTAATGGATAAAACTATAGTAATGAATTCAAAAGTCTAGTTATAATACTGCTATGAAATGATGTAACATTCATCCCGGTGCATCCACATGTAAATGAAAAAACAAAGTAAGGCAAATTTGCACATTTAGGTTGTTTACAGGTCATAGCAACCTAGAATTATATAAAGATAACAAATAAGTGGTCAGTGATGATCCTAAAGCATGGCTTGAACTAGTGAAGATAATTGAGGAAGATAGAGAAGTACTCCCATATAGAAAATGTGTGGGCATTGGTCAAATAAAGACATTAAGAGGACTATTTGGGGAAGGGTAATGATATTGTTCTCTAGGAAATCTAGAAAGCTCCCATGTGGTACAATGAATTCCCATCCACATAGTTATCTAGACTAGATAGATTCTAACTTGATCTTAAATCAAATTTATAATACATATATTCTTGGTAAGAGGTGTGGATAGTAAACAAATTACGCTAATATGTTTTCCCTACTTTTTTGGGAAGGAGGAGATTCAAATTTACTTGATTAAAGAGGAGATAAGAGATGGTTTTTTCTTATAAAAAGAGTAGGGAATGCAAAGTTTTTCATTGAATAACAACAATTTATTGTGAGTTTTTTAAAGGATAAGTATGGAAAGAAGCATTCGCTTCAGTATATATTGTAGTTTTGGGGAGAACAACATTGATAGTCAGTTGCAAATGTTGTTCAAGCTACAATATGAATCACTATTATCTACGATCAAGAAGGTCATTGGGCTAATTTCATCCAGTCACTACCACAATGGAGTCTTATTGGAATTTTTTTTACCATGATTGTTGAAGCCTTCAGAGCATTTCACTAGGCTAGAAGAATGGTAGATGCATTATTGCATGATGAATATAAACATGCTATTACAGTGACCATGATGAAATTGAATATAGACCATAAAAATGGCTTATTGCTAGAGTTTTTGATGCTAAAGTTGTGGCCAATAATTAAAAAGTTACTTAAGCTCCGACTTTGTTTCACGGAGGACTGACTAATCTAGACCTTACTCCATTTTCCAACTTTGTGGAAAATAATGGTGATCATTTCTCTACCTCTTAACTTGAGAGGATCAATGTATTGGATAATGGTTACCTTACGATAGCCGGATGTACTCACCTCAACCATCAATTGATACTATTTTTGTAAATTTGGATAATGGAAAATGAAAAGAAACCTAATACATAGAGGAAGGGGAATATAATCCATATTGTGAATCTCCTTATGGAAGCTATTGACGAGGCTTGTTCATCAACCCAATAATCCTAGTTTGGTTAAACAAAATTGTAGGTAGATCTAAGATAATCATCTTGTAAGGGAGCTACCCCTTGTTAGAAGCAGTAAATTTTGCACAATTGTAGCTGGTTACATGAGTTATGTTCCTAAAACCATTAAAAAACCTTCCATATAAACCCTTAAACCTTAAACCCTAAAGCCATGTTACTTTTGTTCTAATTTTAAGTTGACTACTTGTCAGTTCTGGTCACTTAAGTTATTTATTAAGCCCTTTTTATTCATTTACTAACCAACCCCTTCACCAACTTTTCTAGTAGCCCTAGTCGAGGTTATTCACTTTATATTTTAACTAGCTTCATCTTGTTCACCACAACCGGCTTAAGGGTTTAAGTCATTTTATTTTACGGACCCCTTGTCCTTGTTACCATCTTTTTTAGTGTCTCGTCAACATTTCCCTTGTGTTAGATAGTGAAGCTTTTTGTGATGTGTGGACAACTTAGATTGTGTCACACTTGCACAATTATTTCAAAGTGCTCAATCATGTTAAGAGTGCAAGGGCAACAGTGCATTCCCTTCCTTGCCTTTAAATTTTAAAAAATAAGTGTTTACCAAGTGTTGGCTTCTTGTTTGGTTGGGTCTGGTTTCCTCTACCAATTAGTAAAGTTAATTGTCGACCATCTCTATCATGATCAATGATCAGTTTACATCGCGCTTGCATAATTAAACCAATGTGTAAACCAAAGTTAAGGGCGTAACTATGAAAGAGTGTTCCCCACCCATTCTTCTTGTCTTCAACATCAAATCACAAAGTGCCATATGTCCTCTTGTCAGCACTATGGGTCCTAGTTTCTCTATATTAGAAAGGGGATTAAAGGTTAATTATTTCTTGAAAAATTGATGGTTCATATCACGTCGCGCTTACACGATTAATTTGAACATGTGTAGAATGATCAAACAAGGGCATGATCAAATAGTCAAGTGGTCAAACAGTTAAGTGGTAGGCCAAGGTTATGAGTCATCGTCTTCAGAAAACCGAATGGTGACACACATTCATTTGTTAGTGGGTGATTACATGAGGTGAAGGTGTTATGAAGAGGAGATATCCTGCATTCCCTCGAGTGAGTTAGGGCCCGTTTGGTAGCGGACCATTTCCAGCATTTGCCTGGAATTGGCATTTGTTATTGCCCATTTCGTCGAATCCTCAATTTGGCAGTGCAATATGAAAATGAAATAGGAATGTGTTAATGCTCATTTTGGTTCAAAATAAGCATTAACATCTTCCATCTAAAAAGGTGGAATTGGGATTTGAAATTGGAATTTGAATGGAGGGAAAGCAAATTTTTAAATTTTTCATGTCTACACTTAATTTTTTAATTTTTTATTTGTGTGGGTGAGATTTAATTTATTTTTTATTTGTCTGGGTGGTTTGTAACTTTGTTGTTTATTCGAAAAAAATTCAAATTTTTTGCCGAATTTTTTTTTGAATTTTTTAACGAATTTTTTTTCAATTTTTTTGATGAATTTTTTGGTCAAATTTTTTTTCAAATTTTTTTTTTTAAAAATTGATTTTTTATTTTTTTGAATTTTTTCTCAAATTTATTTTCTAAATTTTTTGTTGAATTTTGGTTGCAGTGATTGTAACTTGGTTGTCTACCACCAACTTTGGCTGCCTAAAATGGTTCACAATTCTATTTTAAATTCAATTCTATTAATAAAAATAAATTATTAAATTCAAAAACATTAAAACAATTCAAAAAAAAAAAAAAAATCATACTCAAATTCCAATTCTAGTTTCAAAAAGTGGAACCAAACGGTCCAAAAATAATTCAGAAATGAAAAATCGGATTATCAAATCCATGATTTGACCCTTTCCAGCATTTGATCAAATCCATCATTTCCTAATTCCCGCTACCAAACGGGCTCTTAGTGATTTCAAGAAATAGATCGGGGATATTTTTTTCACATTTTATATTACTAAGTTGCAATTTAAAGGAGAGAAGGTGATTATTTTGTAGTTAAAGCTATAGAATGGACAAGTGGATGAAAAGTTCTTTTGATATTGTTGGATGTTCAAAAAATTGGACTTTTTGCAAAAAGGGGGAAAATAAGGTAGTTAAAGAATAGAATAAGGATTAGATAAATTGAAGGGGAGGATAGTTTCAATTTGGAAGAGGAGAATGATTGTACAAATGGCAAACAAAAAACTAGTGGTAAAAAATCCATATACAAAAGATAATATCAAAATGAGTTTGTTACACATCTAGATATGTACATATACATGATAGCTTGAATGATATGAAGGGTTGGGGTTTTGAGCTTTAATATGAAAATAACTGTTACAATAATCTAATAATTGAAAATTGGAAGTGAAAAAGGAACATAAGTGATGTTGTATACATGTGATTGAAATTTGTGCAGGTTTCCTTGATAATGGCTTGAAGTTGCAAGTTTCCTTCCACTTCACTGCTCACTCGCTACTTCATTTCTCACTCGCTGCATGACTCATTATTTTCAAATTTTGAAATATCAAAATGGCCATTTCCTAGGGAACTTGATTTCAAAGTTCAGAATGTCAAAATAAAATAGATTTCCCATTGCTTTTATGTGGTTCTGGGAATTGTCAAATAAAAAATACCTCTTGATATTTGTATTCCTTCGTCAATTTTTTACAATATATTACATCATATTTTTGGGATATTAAACCCCCTAATATGAATGCATGTGGTAGTGTATTGCCTACCAAGTGAAGCCCCTGTGATCCACAAAAAGATTTAACAAAAAATCCTATAAACTATGCATCCAATTTGAAGATGTAATTGTCAAATCAACTTGAAACTTCACCAAATATAACATGCAAGTAATTAACACAAAATAAAATCATATGCACATCACAATACTACCATAAATCCATTCCTTTTCTTTAACACAAATCTTCATGCAAAATTATTTAATTTAATTCACCTGACAAGTTCAAAATGCACATAAAGTTCTTAAAACCCTTTCAAAACTTGCACCAAATTATTTTGACTCACGAATACAAGAAAATAAAGAAAAAACAACAATACCACATTATCAATACATATGTAAACTTTTGCAACATAAAAGACCCAACAAACACTACAAACTATTCTACACACACCTACAAGCCAAAATATTACAATTCACTAAAATTGCAACCTTACTACATAACTCTCCTACATAATGGTAACCTTTAAATGAGATTACTCTTAACCATCCTAAGTTTCTTGACCTTAGATTAATTGGAAATCATAGACATCTTGCTCATCATGTCTCTATCTCTATTAGTTCATCAACCATTGAAGAATTGCAAGCTTAAGCTCAATTGAGTAGCTAAATCTTGAATCCCTTCCAAAAAATCCAAATTTCTCTACATACATACATACATACATATTCAAAATTCAAATTAGACACCCAAAATCCATTACTTACAATGAAGGAAATTTGCATGAAATAATAATAATAATCATTTTAGGGCAACTTTTATAAAGCCACTAGATGTCAAGGAGAATTTCCAAAATTCAACACCACCATAATATGATATTAATTTAATATTTATTTACTTTAGAAATATGATTTTCATCTAAATAAATAAGATGCTAAATTCATATTATTTCTCTCAAACTATCTTGTCATGCTAACTTATTATTTTGGGACATTCTAACTTAATATTTTTGGACAATAGAAAGTTGCTATTTTTACCCAATGTTATTTTGAAAAAAAGGGACATGAAAAAATTATTTTGACTATGACATTTCTAAATTTGCTACCTATAAAAAGTGACCAATTAATCACAACTGCAACAATTTCAAACTGACCTCTTGGTGGAAGAGATAAATTCACCACTGTGAAAAAAAGGGTTAGAATTTGAAGCATTTTTCTAGGACTTCATCACATTTTTTAATTAATGATATTGATATTCTCTTTATGCCAAGACAAGTTGGGAGAAGATACATATGCTTTGTATGGGACGTTTGAAGGTTTGACCTTAACTTTAATGTTGCTCAATTGTAGGTTGTTGCAAGTAAATAAACATGCATTTCTTGATGTAGGAACATATTTAGGTGAACACACATGCCTTATTCATGAGTGTATGTTCCTTTAAAATTTTTGATTTCTATTTTGTATCCCTTTTCTCTTGTTGGTGCAATGAGCATTATAGTTTGTTGTAATAACCATGAATAATAGGAAAACAACAAATTAAAATTGCATAATAAGTTTGTCATATGAAATATGTATATTGGTGAGTATTTTTTGAGATATCTATAGTACTTTATAAATTAGTGTAAGACAAATAGGTTCACCAAAATAAAAATGAAAATAAACAACTTTTTCATTAAATAATTTTGAGTAAATTAATTAATCTACAAAGAAATTACAATAAATTACAAAATGAAGAGTTAGGACTTATAATGCTATAGAAATAACACTTACATTTAAATAAAAATTAATGGGACTAAGCTCTAGGTTTTATGAAGAATTGATTAGATATACATTGCTAATTAATTTGTCAATTTGACAAAAAGCCACTTCTCATTCAATGACCATGTGAACATTGTATGCATAAATTACCACCAAATAATAATGCAACAAACTTTCCCACCTTGATGTTTAGAACATATATCTAAAAAAAGGTTGTGTTCATAAATACTATTGTGGAGCCTAATAAGCTAAGATTGATAATCTTTCATGCTTGGCTCTAAGTCAAAGAAGTTTTAGTCTAAGATTTGTATTCCCTATAGAATGACTCTACGATTATATAGATTTATATAAAACCTAAGAAATCTAAAATCATATTCTTTTATCACCTTCTATTAATAAAAATTGTTATTTTAAGATTTTTTTTCATTTCTTTTTAGTATAAAATTAAACGAAGGAAAAATTCAATGTATGCTATTCACACACCTAAGATGTACCGTGGAAGTGTTGACCATATATATATATATATTTAAAAATTGGAATAAGCTTATTAAAAGTTCCCCTTTAAAAGAGACGCACATTCTTTGATTTTGACTTTACACCTGTGGACTTTGCTCATTCTTAGAATCCAGAATAAATAAAATAGAGAATTCCCCTAGCTTTTGTATACTATTTTACAACTTCAATCTCTCTGTTTTCCTGAGATACCAAAATGGCCTCTCAAGCTTCATCATCAGATCCGTCGATTTTATCTGGGTATTTTTCATACACCTGTTTCTTTCGCTATAATCGTTTTGTTTTTCTGTTTTTAATGGTACACGCTTTTTGTTATTATAGAGGAGAGATGACGAGACAACCCAGGAAACCACCTATTAAATTTTTGGTACCTCTCATGTACGCTCCAATCCTTCCACTCAGTAAGTTTCAGAGCTCATTATTGAAATTTGACCTTTGTCTTTTTGGTTAGTATTGTTAATTTGCTTATCTTGGTCTTGTTACTGTTTGATTCATATGCAAAAATGCTTTTATTGATATTCCTTTTTCATTTGGCGTGTTTTGTAGTTAAAATAACGCTGAAGAAGCGACCAGTTTTGAGAGATCGTTTATTCACAGCAGTTCTAGGCGGCGCATTTCTCCATGGATTCTACTTGGTGTATCCTTTTTGCTCTTACAAAGAACAATTTTTTATTTATTCTTTTGTTAGGGAAATCTATCTTTAGATATGTTCTTTGAAAAACTGTATAAGACGTCCCTTTTCTCACAGCTCAAAAATCAAATTATTTAAAAACACTGTAGGGACATCATTGTTTTATTGGGTCCAATTTTTTGCAGGATTTGTTGTTTATTGATTCATACTTGGTTTTTAACTTTTCTCAGATACGTGATTGGTTTCAATTTGTTTGGCTCTGCGAATACACTCAAGACACTATGAAATACCAATGATTGAGGGGGTGGGTATGCAGTTATAGGGTTTTTTTTTTTTTTTGATATTTCTCCTTAAGTTGGGTGCAGATTTCATGACTATTAGTGTCGTGTAAAACTGCCAGTGATGGCCATTGGTTTTATGTTTTTTTTTTTTTGGCTCGGTGAAAATATGGTTTTATATTAAAAGTATAAGAAACATTTACAAGTATCCGTCTGTAATCTTCACACCTGTCCTGACAGTCTGTAACTTTACGAAAACTACCAAAAAACTCACCTACGCCCTATCCATGATCATCACATTCACAGATTATACTGACCTGCAACTACCCCAGAACAAAAACTTGCCATTGACCTGTGGCCACAGACCATATCCATCCTCAGGACCCCCCATGCTATAAATTAGAAATACAAAAACAGGGTGGCCATAAACAGCCAGCTCAAATACCACCCAGAATTCACAAAAAATGCTAGTATAGGCCGCATACATCCATCCCACCCCATTAATTAAAACACAAAACAAATGCAGGAAAATGAGAGGCTTTTTAGCCCAGAGAGAATGAAGCCTTCCCCCTACTGTTCTCAGCTGCTGCATGCACAGGCCCGTTAATCCAGTGGTCAGCTGGTTCGAAGAAAGGTGCTACCGTTCTTCTCCGCCGTTTTGCCTCCTTCTCCATCCTCGCTTGGACTTCTCTTTCCTGCAAAAATTCCAAGAGGCATTCCCACCCTACCTCTGCGTCATCCCTTCAGTCTTCACGAGAGCCCTTTTCACTCCAGATAAACAAGGGCTTCAGCCCATCCTCCCTAACTCCCACTGCATGTCAAAACCCTCCTTCTGCCCTAATGCCTTTACCAGGTACCACCCTTGCCAACATAGCTTCCGCCCTCGGGAGCCACTCTTTCTTTAAACATTTGTTCACTGCTCAGCAAATCTCAGCTCTGCTACCAAACACACAACACCATACCACAAACGTTAACCCGATATCGGCATTAACCCGATATCGATGGGTTGTCTTCATGAATTCATCCCCGAGGATGAAGTTGATAATTTGCAGAAATTTGGTGTCATGAATTTTGAATATAAACTTCAGTCTCTTCTCCTTAATCTCTCCACAGAACGCTAATTGCTGTTTATTTGTTCCACCATGAAATTGGCCTCCATTGTAACAGAACACCTACTACCTGCATAGCCTCAAAAGCATAAACTACAGAAACTGAGCTAGAAACAATGCTTTATACAGGCAAAACTTGGGAATGAAAGCCCATAATTAATGATTCCTGAGCGAGATGTCACTTCGTCTTACCTTCACTCCTTCTAATGACAATGTTCACGTCATCGCTGTACTAGTCCATCCTTCCTCCCATTCGATATCATCAAATCTCTCCTAGCATTGATTTTCATCATTACAATTTAAAGACACTGCCCATTTTGACAGCTTATTGGCTACATCATTTCCCTCACGGTAGATATGGGAAATCTTAAATTCATGGAAAGTTTGTAATAAACAACAAGTGGCAAGAGTTAATTTGTTGATATTCCAAGATAATGCAGAGGCTTTTACCAAGGCATTCACTATCACAAGTGAATCACCTTCAATATGAATTCTCTCCACCCCCAATCTTTTGGCAAGTAACACACCTTCATATGCTGCCTGGGCTTCGGCCACGTTATTCATGCCGTCTTGCAATATTTTGGCTCCTATTGCCACTATGTCTCCTTTCCAGTTATTGACCACAATGCCTGCTAGGATGGCCCTGAATTACCTTTCGCTGCACTATCATAGTTAACTTTTACCGATCCCTGATTTGGAGCTTCCCACTTCACATCTTCTCTAGTCCCCCCAGACGTAGGATGAACCCAAGAAAGCCCATTAATGGGCCGCCATTCGCTTTATGTTAGTTTTAGGCTTAAGCCACAAATTTTTTCTTTATTTAATCAGAGTTCCATGGAGTTTCTTGACGGGGGACATGGGGATGTGGGGACAGGTTTCAGGGACATGGAACAAGAGCCCAAATTTTGGGACGATGGGGGATGGTGGGGGATAGCAACGTAGTGGTGGTGAGGGGCGGTGCTAATATACAAATTGAGTTAAATTGAAATCTTCAAGGCAAAATATGCAATACAAGAACTCTGAGAGTGCCCCATAAAAGGAAAACTATTTTTTTGAAGTTAAAGGTTGCAATTAGTATGTAATGGCATTTGCTATATAGCAAGTGACTTGGTGGCATCCCCAATGGAGGTGGCAAAGGTGGTGGTTCTGTGCGGAGACATTTCCCC
Source organism: Chamaecyparis obtusa (assembly GCA_027943335.1). Lineage (NCBI taxonomy): Eukaryota > Viridiplantae > Streptophyta > Pinopsida > Cupressales > Cupressaceae > Chamaecyparis > Chamaecyparis obtusa. Next base: position 1,143,385 of record BSBK01007326.1, on the reverse strand, counting down.
AAAGTCCCTTAGTTTTGAAAACCCTCCCTATAGGGGACACATTTTTTTTTTGGTAGGACGTGTCCCCATGGGATATTGGGCATTCAATTTTTATTCTTGATTTATTCTTGGCATTGTAGGCTTATTTTTAGTGGGTTTGTTTGCAACAAGTAGACCTAAAAATAAAGCTTTGTTTTTTTTCGTCCAAGATGGGACTTTGGGGGCGCATTGTGTAATTTAGAGAATAACTTTGAATAATAAAATATTTTTTTTAGACAAGAAGTGATTTATTCTCTTTTCAATTTTATTCATTGTTTTTGTACTTTTAAAAGTTTGTGTGTGCAACTTTTTCACTTAAAAGTTGCAGGTTTGGTTGAAGTTTAATTTGACCATTAATTTGAAATCTAGAGCTGAATTTTGACACTGCATTGCCTAATTTTGCTTTGTATAGGTTGAGTTCTGGTAGTGTGGATGTATTCTAAACCTTGGGGAGCTATGGACGGAGTGTTAGAGCTTGGGTTCCGTAAAGTTCTTGAAGGTTGTGTGTTGTGCACTATGAAATGGTGTACTACCCCCTTTTGGGATTGTTCTAAATCTTGCCCTAATATTACAATTTCAATTAAAGCAAGAAATGTAACATAGTTAGAGTTATAGCTTTACCGATTAAAATGTTTTAAGCAAGATAAATCCTGGTTTATGTCCTGTAGCCATGTTAGAGAATACTGGAAAGATGATTCATAAGAGCAATTATTTTCTACAAGGGTTAGGATCAAATAACATATAAGTGCATGTATATTAATAACATAAATGCATTTTTAGTAGTGAACCATAACATAACATATTGTTGACATAACTTAGTTGTCATTGGTAAAGTCATTGGCAAACATCAATCCCATCGGAACACCGGTACATCACACCGGTACTCTTAATTATGAACCGGTAGACTAAGCAAGTAAGTGGTGTACTTTGCCGGTCACGCTTAAACTGGTTTAGGTTATTCCAATCGGTTATAGGAAATACACAGAGAACAAATGACTAATCGGGTACAAGTTCTTTACTGGTTAAGTGCATGATAATCCGAACCGGATTATGCGGAGCGTTCACAGTTAAAACTGTAGTTAGCTTTTTCAGTTATATTGGAGTTAGATTTGTTTTATCTACGAGCGTTTCAAGGTAAACTCAAGATCAGTTTGCAAGCTTTTTCGCATGCATGATTTATGGGTGAGTTTACAACTTGTCGGTACTATGAGATGTATTTTTATAAGATTGATTTCTTATAAATATAGGTAATAAGACATGAAAGAAGTGTTGTTGAATATCTAGAGCAGGAGAACGATATCTTCTGAGAGGAGCTACAGTCACAAGAGGTGAAAGACAGAGAAAGGTTCAACAACCAAGCAAAGCAAAGGGGAACAGGTATGATCTGATTAGACAGAAAGTGTCATCACAAGATCATTGCTTTAGATTGCGAAGCATATTCAAATCCCTTAATCAGGGTGTACCCTAACAGGTTCTTTGTATAAATTTCTTTACCGGGTAACATCTTTATTGGTGTTGAAAGTCCTCTCACAAGGCGACTCCTAACAGGGTCAAGATCCTAACAGGTCTGCTACCAAATCCCTTAACCGGGTAGCACTCTTACCAGTGCTTTGTAAGCCCCTAACAGGGCATCTTTATTACTGCAGTAGTAAAGTTGTGGGTTTTGTCCCACCGTGGTTTTCTCCTTCTAATCGAGGGTTTCCATGTATACATGCTGTGTTGACTTGTGCATTTCAATTTCTATTTATGAGTGTTGATTATATTCTTTAAATTTGCAAGAATACATATATAGAAGAATAAATTGAAGTAGAAATTGTATTTACTGATTCACCCCCCCTCTCAGTAATTGGTTAGGATTAACACATATAAGTGCATATGCATAAATAATCATCTTAAGTTAGATAAATCATGTAATTTTTATAGTTCATTTTTAGAACTCAACCATAAAGGGGTTGAAATGAGAGAGAAGCACAATAGGGTTCCCCCACTCTAAGCCCAAGGGTGGATACAATGTCCCATTGGTCCAAATTTGGTAGGACATCATCCATCCAACATGGGGGGGTCTACCTAGTGGGGGTGCTCGTCTTTGCCCTCCCAATTAATGTCACCTTATTCACTCATCTATGATTGTGACTTCTCTTAATTTAATTCCAATAGTCAATTGTCGCAGAGGTTGGAGTAGAAACCGTAATAGGGCGCTCTGAATATTCCTCTTATCTAATCTCAAGGGCGGGATAGAATATCCCTTGGTCCACACATGGCAAGATGACATCCATCCATCATGGGGTGGCCTACTTAGAAGGTAACTTCGTATCTGCTCTCCTTGTGTTTCTTTACTCACCTCCACATGATTGCTTGGGGAAAATAAAATGAGTAGCATTTCATTTTTTTTGGATCGGTAAATTTATATTTTTATTAATAATATAGATATGAACTTACAATAGTTCAGCACATCACAAAATGATAGTTTAGTCCCCATGACATCTACAGTATGACCATCATATCATTGTCTATGCAACATTTCAATAACATCCCTCGGAAGAACAAAATTTGGTACCCCCTTATTCACACAAGAAACAAACAAAATGAGCGTTATCGCTCAACATTGACATTGACTAGTGTATTCATCCTTTGCAGAGCATTGCAAAAATGACCAAGCAAACAAAATAACAAGATTGAGGAAACCACTCTCAGGGAGGAGGCAACCTGACATCAACTTGGGCTGCATCTTAATGATCAACACAGTCTCGCCCTGCATTGCCTCTCGTGCGTCGCTTTGTGCCATGGCCACCACCACGATTGCCACTTGCGTGAGGTCTTCCTCTTCTGCCTCGCTCTGTCCCAACACCATTCCTTCGTCTACATCTTCTCACCACGCTTTCCTCTTCCCCATTATTTTGCCCTCCACCATTACTAGTTTTCGAAACCCTCTAGTAATTTGCAAGTTTGAATTTGAGGACCGATTTATCAAATTCCTCCTTGCTTTGCTTTGAAGCGAGGACGCTTTCCCAATCAGTTGTGTAATTGTAAAGTATCCACCACATCTTCTATGCAACCATCTTCCTCGCATGTCTGTTCACCTCTGACCACCATAGAATGAAAGGATGCAAATTTGGTGGGTACCCATGGACATGTACCCAATCTCTTTTGTCGATGTTGAAACCTTGTCCAGGCTCTGCGTATTGCAACAAAGCATCGAGGTCTTGCCTCCATTCTTCCTTCACACATCTACACACCACCCTCCTTCATCAACCTTGCTAAATTCAAGTCCCCATGTACAAAACATGGAGGAGATATCTGTATTGGAGCGGAATTTGTAAGTTGCAATCAAATAATCGATGCCCAACAAGCCTCACAACATGATCATGAAAAATGGATCATCTGTTGTGAATACATGTTTCAAGCGCTTTGTGGAAACCCTACCTCAGAAAGCCATTTGCTGCTTGGAAGCCTTGAAACTGAAGTTGGCTTCCATCTTCGCAGTCCTTCACCTCACATTGCCACCAAATGAAAAGCAAATGTTCTTTGATTGCCACCACATCTATACCCCTTCTCCGTACAGAGTGAGCAATTACACTTTGTACTCTCGATCTTGGTAAATCTCTCCCAACATTCCTTCGCATTCAATGCTTGTCACCTCATCTCAAAAACCGTTGTCTTTTGTTGATGGCATTCCAAAAATACCACCACTTCAATGCGTCATCAGCACACATCACCTTTCGGTCATATCAATTGCCACATCATATCTTTTTAGGGTGTATTTCCATTGCCAACAAAACATCATTGAGGGGTCAAGTCGATTGCCACCTTGGAAAGGGAATCCACCAAGGTGTTGTCCTCCCTGTATATGTGGGATAATTTGATATTTCAAAAACACATATTTTTTTTGTATGATAGAAATAATTTTGTCATTCTTCCACATTTGCGATTTGTCGGTAGCAATAGCATTGACAATAATGTATGAGTCTTCTTCCAAATGCAACTGTTCCACTTGAATTCTCTTTGCCATTCTACAACCAATAGCACTGCCTGAGCCTCTGCTTCATTGTTGGTTCCATCCTCTAATTTTTTAGACATTCATGGCCAAAATGTTACCCGTAGAGTCTCTTGCCACGCATCCAGCCCCCGAAGGACCCAGATTTCCTTTTGCAGCTCCATCGAAGTTGACTTTGATCCATACTTCATCTGGAGCACCCCATTTCACTTCATCTCTCTTTTGATAGGAAGGATCAACCTTGAAAGTCCATTAATGGACCTATACTTGAGCATTGTCCAATTCCTCTGAAGTCTAGAATCAAGAAAGTTGAAAGGAAACTTGCTTGGGTTCAAAGATGCTACTGTTGAATTAACCAACTCAGTGATACTATGTTCAATTCTCAGGCATAGTCTCTCATCTGATTCAACTTTCCCTTGGAAAATCCTGCGGTTGCGTTCTTTCCATATTTCCCAAATAATCGACGAGGGACAAATTTGCCAGATGCAGGAAAATGCAGACTTGCAATTTGGGTAGCTCCAACTTTGAAACATTTCTTTAACTGTGGTCGGGAAGGCATAATGCATATCAAGCTTGCAGAGAACATAGTTCCAGCATGTAGTAGCTGTCTTATAATGAAGTAATAGGTGATCAATAGTTTCCTCTCGTTCTCTACACAACACACATTCAAAGGGGCCATGGAAACCATACCTCATTAATCTTTCACCTGTTAGAATAGGCCTCTTACATGCCAACCAGGAGAAAATTCATGCTTTGGGCAAACTGTACTTGTTCCAAAAGATTTGGGACAGTCCCTGTTCAGCAATTCTAGCAGCTTCTGCAAGTTGGTAACCAATTTTGACTGAATATTCACCTTTTTTGGCTCCACACCATTTCAACTCATCATTGTCACCAGATAGAAGGAACTTCCTACTATCCATCAGTCTCTTCAATTCCAAAAGCTCCCCATCCTCTAGATTCAGATCTCTGCCATCTTTCCATGTCCACTTGACATCCTCATCCCTGGTTTCCTATTAATAAAATCTGCCACTTTGTTACCCCAGCCATTCACCGTTTTACCCCTGAGATCTTTGTTATGCTTTTTTGATGCAAGTGAAGGTTGACCTTCAAAGGAGAAATCCCAGAATTTGGCACTCTCCCCATTCCTGAGCTTCTAGATAATATGATCTGTGATAATGGACCTACATGTCAACATAAAATTCCAAATGGAGGATCCTTTTGGCGGATCTGAAATGGTAATACCTTCAACAATGGATTTCCTTGAAACAAAACCACTTTGTTCCTCTAATATAAGATGGGGCAATAGAGGCTTGAGCCTATTAGCAATCACCTTAGTAATGACTTTGTATGTAACATTACATAGGGAAATTGGCCTATAGTCCTCAAAGGTCCCTGAAGTTTCCTTCTTCGGCACTAGGGCGATAAAAATGTTATTTATATCCTTGTACATGCAAGCCTCTACCCTTGATTCTTCAACTACCTCCAGTAAATCTTTATTAATAGTTTCCCAAGCTTTTTGAAAAAATCTAGTGGGAAAACCATCTGGACATGGCACTTTATCCCCCTCAAATGAGAATAAGGCCTCTCTCACCTCCTCCATAGATACTGGCTTCAATAGAACATCATTTTGCTCTTTTCAAATAACCTTGGGAATATTAGCTCCTATATCTACCAAATTTGTCCTAGGGCCATGATCATAGTTCAAAAGAGATGAGAAAAACCATACAGCCTCCTTATTGATGTCTTCCCTGTTAGGGAGTAGCAATCCATTCATATCCTTGATAACATTCATCTTATTTTTGATGCGCCTTGCCTTGACCGAGGAGTGGAAGAATTTGTTATCTCTGTCCCCCGCTTTGAGCCAGCATTCCTTGGACTTTTGTTTCCAAAATAGTTCTTCCCTAGCTAGAACCTCAGACATCTCATGCATCAGGCTTTTTTCCTTTGAAAATTCAAAATCTATCATACCTTGTTTTATAACAATGGAGTTCAGATCTTCAAGCGCCTTTCCAATTCTGTCATTCTCTGCAAAAATATTTTCGGAAGATTGTCTATTCCATTCCTTCAGTCTCTCTTTGATATACTGTAGTTTTTAAAAAAAAATAGAAGGCCTTGGATCCATCTACACATGGGGCGCTCTTCCACCAACAGTTAATAAGAGGGAGGAGATTAGTGTCACGTAACCACATGAACTCGAATTTAAAAGGAGAGCGAATGGATGTTGCATCATCCAGGAAATGGAGCACAATAGGATAGTGATCAGATCTTGAAAAGGGTAAGATGAGGGATTCAAAGGTGAAATCACATTCCTCCCAACACCCAGCCACACAAAATTGATCCAATCTCTCAACAATATTGGAGAAACCTTTCCTTCTATTTGTCCCGGTGAAGTTCCCATCCTTCAATAGAATCTCCTCCATTTTGTTGTCGAAAATGAAATTCTGAAAATATGTTTGGACCGTACTGACAACTTGTCTAACTCCGCTTTGATCATACAACCACCTAGTGGCATTGAAATCACCCCCCAGAATGACAAGAGATTGGTCCAGTGATTGTAGACATGCACTAATCTGACTCCTAGACTGCCCTTTTCTGAGAGGTACCAGTTGGACCATAGACATCTAGAAGATAAAAATACTTATTCCCTTCAATCATATGTACTTGCACCAATTGCCAATGAGGCTCATTGCTCACTTCTTTGACATCAACCTTTTGTGGGTTCCATAGAATTGCCAGACCTCCTGACGCCCTTGCAGCATCCACACAAGCTCCTTCCCACTTTCTCCATGTTCTAAGCAAAACAACAAATTCAGCCTTATCCATTTTTGTTTCTTGTAATAGTATAATGTTTGGCTTCTCTTGATTAAAACATCTTTTGGTTCGTCAGAGGCATTGCAACCTCTAACATTCCATAAAAGGGCCTTCATTCTTCCTCGGGAAGGGTAAGGCCCTTCTCGGAGTGTAGCTTCATCTTGGCTCTACCAGCCAATTCCAATTTGAATTTGTTGGTTTTGGGTCCCTTTTTGTGCTTTTCACTCACCTTGGCCTTCTTAAGATTAGTTTGTGTTTGAATCATTGTCCTCTTGTCCAAAATGTCCTCTTCCTCTGAACTGAAATCCCCATCAGACCACGAAAGGCCAAATTCCTTTTTGTTAAGAACCTGTTATGAGTGCTTGGCGGTCCCTTGGCTAGAAACCTCTATCTCCTGTATCCCACCCCAAGGAGACATAACTGTTGGATCTTCACAGAAAGGATTTGACTCTCTGCTTCCAAACAAGTAATAATTAATGGTGTAGGTATCATGGGGTACCTGTAATCTCACTAGATCCCCAACTCCATAAACTGGTGGCATAATGTCATCTATGACTTCTTTACTAGGACTGAGATAGGAAGGTGATTTTGCCGAAGAGTGTAAAACATCCATTCCAATCGTTTGTTCTAGGGGGGGCTCCTGGGAAGCTTCCACTGCTACTTAGATATTATGTTTGATCTCCCCATTTGGCAAGTCCATACTCGTCTTGGTATGGGTCGAAGGCATCAAAGACTCCTCATCGCATGGGATAAAATCTGGTTGTTGAAATCCAGAGGAAATTCTGCCATATCTTTGAACATCTTCTTGTTCATTGCTCAAGCCACCACAAAGGGGAGTTGAAACATTGTTACCCACCACAATAACTGGTACATTCTCCTCACTGCCTACCATCCCTTTAGCATCCACCGATTCCCCATTGTGGGTATCTTGCCCCAAAACTTTGCCGACCACCTCCAACGGTCTGTTCGTGGAATCATTGGAAATCTTGCCTTGTTTGGTCAGCTCTAGATCGCCATCGGTTCTAAGTGGCTCACCTGCATTGAATCCCACACCAACATCTACAAAAACCTATGTAGTCGAATTCGCCTTTTGCTTCTCCATTCCTTCATTTTCCAACATGAGAATGATCTTTTGAATAGCAGCCTCCCGTGCATTCATTTTTCCTCTCAGATTTTGAACATTCCCATTCTGAATGTCCCAAGCACTTGCAAGCTTTACACTTATCCACTGACTCTTCAACTTCTATGCTTTGTTTCCATACGCCCGCATTGCAAATGAGATCAATATGCTTTGGAAGCGGCTGATTAGGGTTCCACCTAATGCATATCCTGGTGTACATGCTAAAGTCCTTGTTCTCTACCTCTTCCCCAACCATTAAAAACCTTCCTAGCTTGTTTCCAATCAGCTTCAGAGTCGTCATATCCCAATACTCAAAAGGGAGATTGTAAAGTCTGATCCAGATAGGAACCTCGTCTATTTGAACCCTCAAGGGGTTAAAGTTGGGTTCCCAATCATTGATAAACAGTCTGAGACCACCCATCATATAAGGTCCATTGTCTAGAACCCATTGTTTTGCTTGCCCTGTTTCACAAATGACTAAAAAGAAAGCATTCGGGAGGGTTTTTAAATCTACTTTGAAAGGCCATGAATCAGCACACCACCCTTTTATTTTGGATATCGCTGACCATTCCCCATCCATTTCATGAATAACCTTTTCTCCCTCAGCCAGGACACAAATGCATTCTAGCAAGTATGGTCAACATTAACAGACACATGGGAATCTTGATCAGAGATGAAACATACCTTAGTAGAAGTGTTCCTGTTCCTATTCTCTGTCAGTGCATCTGTAGTTCGGATCTCTTTCGGTCTCCAGAATTTCTTCTCCACCTTGTTCCACCCTGATGGAGCTCTCTCAAGCAGTCTGTTGTAACCATTACCCGTTTTTGACCAGAATCTGTCATTCACAAGTCTCCTGACATCATTCCTTGAGGGTTTCCTGAAACCATTCCCTGTCATCCTGCCATTATTTTTATTTTCAAAATGTCTAGTTCATCCTGGGGGTTTCGAAGCAGTGATGTCGTGATTAGTTCTTATCCGCTGCAGGTCCTGATCCCCCCATGTCCAAAAGTATCTGTTATCCGTGCAAATCCCTTCCAACGGCTCTTTCCTCCTCTCATCGCTGCAACAGAGCCAATATCAATAGTTCGAGTAGCATTTCATATTATTGTCTATACCAAATATATGTATTAAATATACTACCGTAATGCATATCATAAAATTTACTACATCATCCAAATTGCTGAATGAGAATGCAGGTTCTTATAATAGAGATAATCTGCTCTGAATTCCTTTCTCTTGTTCAATCTTCCTTGATCCTTTTTTTGACGCTTGTCAAATTGATCTGTTCTTCCTTTTATATCTTCCTGTGGAGGTGGTCACACCTCTTCACCCAACTGGTGCCTTGCAAAGGTTACACCCCTTCAATAAATTGCTATTTAATTAATTGTGGTTGGCCCCTTCAAATTTTCTGTTATCATTTTAACTTTATGACGGGTTGGCCTTCCAAGGAATCACTGTAACCCTACCATGTTAGTCGGCTTAGAAAGAATTCTTTCCTTGGACGTGGCTGATAATTTCTTTAATTAAGTCGGCCTTTAGTTAATTGCTTTCTCATTAATGTGAATCAGCCCGAGTTTACTTTAATTTGTTCATTTCATTGCTTAGGTTATTCTACCAAGTTGGCCCTAGAAATATCCGAATTTCAACTATTGAAGCATGCTTCCAGTCTTAAAGGGCAGGGGCATGACATGTGGAGCTTATTTATGTGCAAAGACCCAATAGGCACATTAACTACTCATTAAGGAATGCCTTGGAGAAATGCACACTATAAAATCAGGAATCGGCCAAAATCGTTGCCACCACTTTCAGAGCCAATCAAATATAAAAAAAAGCAGATCAATTGATAGGAAACAGATATTCTCTGTTACCTGGCTTCGTAACTAAATTGCATCGCTGCTCGTGTGGGCTTTATCAAGTAGTTGTGTTGAGGCTTGTGGCTTGGTTGTCATTAATGCCTTGCAATAAATATCACTTTGCAGCCTCACAATGGCTGTGTTTCTCAAAAATTTTAAATCATTCATACATGGATCCAAAATTCACGAGAGGTTCACTTCGTCATATGTGTGTAGAATGATTGCTGTTACAAATCCTTCACTCTCTCATCTTGATGATGGATCACAGAGTGTGATCCGAAACGTTGATGCTAAAAAAACTTACACAATCGAATCCAAAAAAGAATTTGCATTAACAAATGGATTGTGGAAATCTAATAATACTAATACATTTCAATATCGTTGATGTCATGGGCTGGTTGGAAGCAAGGCGTGCATCCCCATCTATTTAAACAATAGGCTTCACAATCTGATGTGGCAACATTGTCATATGAATGTTGTTGAAACAACACTTTTTGTACAGTTCGAAACATTGCCTTGGCGCATGTGCTTCTCATTTCTTTATAAGTGTGCTGGAGTTGGACAATGCCAATTAATGTGTTCCTTGGACAGATGTGAGGATGAGGTGTCATTACGGACAATCGAGCCAACAATATGCATGTTATGGAATATAGTAGGGTTAAGATGCACATTTACTAGACTTTGTGCTGCTCTTGAAGTGTTGGAACGTACATCATTTGTGCGTAGCCATAATTAAGTGGCTAATTCTTTCCTATGCTTGTGCAAGGTTCTTTGTTTTTGCAATATGCCCTGTCAATTTTTGGGCATCAAGTAGCATTGGGGCATGCTTATTGGCACGAGAATAGCTGTTTTGTTGTGAACAAATGCAAAAACAAGTGATTAGAACTTGCATCAAAGAAGACGCACAAATATAAAGTTGTCAAGATCTAAACATAAAGAACTATCTAAATAGGGAAATATATTACAGTAACCATAGAGGACTTGAAATTTGAACAGAGGCACGGGTGCATAAAAAAAGTTGAATAAATTGCTTATGCAAACAATTGGTTCAAATGACCTTATTGGCAACTGTTTGAGAACAAAGAATTTCAATACGAAGCTATGTGGGATCTCTCCACATGTGGAGTGAGATGATTGCTATTGACCCTTCCATGCAAAGGGGTGCCATTCAACATTTTAAACTTGCTGCACCATTTTGTGCAATTTCATGCATCAAATATGGACTTAGCTAGTGTACTTTCAATTTCCTGGCATGGTGCTGAAATCGGCTAAAAAAAAGTATTAACAAGCTATTAGGTTGAAACTTGCGATGTGCTGATGTGGTGATCATGCCATTGTGTCTGTCGTTGCTTCATGATGCACTGGCTTTGAGTTGCCAAAATAAAAGTTTCTCACCTAAGTTTCCTAACTCTGAGAGGCACATGCATAGTCTTCTTCATCCATCCATGCTATCTGCACATTGCTCAAGTTGGGCAAAAGGAACTCGACCAGAGCCACTACTTTTCCATATGCCAATTGAAATGTTGTATACTTGGCAAGGTGCTTGGACATGGTGCAGTAAGTCCGGAGTAAAATGAGAACACAATCAGTTTAATTCCTGCAGCCTACATCACAAACTTTAACTAGGATATGTTTAGGATCTTGTTGAATGATTCTACTCTGCCATTGGATTGTGGATGGTATGAATTGCTCTTGTTTTGTTGAATCATGAAAATGTGCAATAAAACTTGTACTGTGGAAACGATGGAATGGGTCTCTTAGTAGCTGGTGAGGCTCAATAGGACCTGAAGCAAGGGATGATGTTTTAAAGAATGAAGTGCTGCTATCTCCACACTAGAGTCTTGTCGTTGTGGCCTCTGTCCAATGGGTTAAGTAGATGATAGTTGTCAAAATGTGATGTGCATCTAGAATGATGTGCTGCAAGTTGAATAGGCCTCACATCATGAATTGTCCATTTTCAAAAGGTTATTGGGCTGATATGGGATTCAGTGGCGATTCATCTCATCAGTTTATTTTACGAGTGTGCTTGCATATGTTTCAACTATGCACATAGTCATTAGGGTTCTTCCACAATGTTGGCCACCAAAGTCCAGCATGGAGAATCTTTTGTGTCGTGTTGTTCCCTTGGTAGTGATCATAGGCTTGATCTTCATGACATTCCCTAAGTATGGCAGAACGTTCATGTTCTCGCACATAATGATGGAACACCTCATCAATCCCCATTTTATAAAGCTACTTTTTGATGAGTTGATAAGGGACTGTGCACATGACAAGCTGGTTCCATTGTGTAGTTGTGTAAGTGGCAGAGGCCTGTCTGGAAGTGAGGAGAGCAGCAATCTCTCCCATCTCATTAATAATGATGTTGATTTGAAAGAATTGGGCATCAGGGAGGTTGTCTTCAAGTGGTGTAGTGCTCATTCTCTTGTCTCAATCTATGTTCCACCAAGTTTCCAGGACATGGGGATAGGGAAAACTTTAGTGGCGGATATTCGCCATTTGGCGGATGTCACATGTCAGCAACCTGAGATTTGGCGAATATAATGTGTATATCAAGTTGACCGTGTTGCCCGAACTTTATAAATATTGGGTGGAATGCCCAAGTCCATTGCCCATTGGTTTATTTATTTTTCCCCTTTTCTTTCACAATATCGCCAATCGAATCTAATTGTTGGACACTATAAATTGAAAAATTTCGCCTACATTTTCCAAAGCTTATTGTAACTGACAACCATATTTGCCAATATGTGGTCAAAATTTAATGTTAGAGTACGTGTTACATATATAGATTTGACATGTGTCTGTTCCAAAGACTTTCAATGAAACTTTGTCTTTTAAAACTTTGGCCCGAAATAGATTTGACACACATCTCTACCCCTAGACCCCATCTTGGGGGCGTTGCCCCCAAACCCTTGTCAAATAATGATGATTTCTAGGTATGTGTTCCTGTCATCGTGATTGAGTCCCAGTGTAACACGGGGATGCGCACCCCCCTCAAAACCTCGGAGTACCGGGTGTGGGGACGTCCCCGGGACGGGTACGCCACACACACAAGCACCCCTGCCAGCGGTCGGGAGCTGCCACACCCCAGCCGCACCCGTCGGGTGCTCAGGTGCTTGGGTGCGGGGGTGCGGTGCTTGGGTATCGTAGATCGCAAGACACGTGGGTACAAAGAGAGCCTAACAACAAGATGGGATGTAGAGCCAGAGGATCTGATGGAGCCCTAATTTGTTGAAGAAATCATGGCCTCCATTTGTAACATATGTGGAAGATTTGATGATATTATTAAAGTAGTAATAGATTACGTTGGTCATTAGTTGAAATATAAAAACTTTTTTTTGTTTAAAAGAGACGTGACTTTTGATATTTAAAAGACACGTCACCTTATAAAACCAAGTATAAATAAGGATTTTATAATCCGATAGAGAGAGACATTCGAAGATAGAAACATTTTTATATATTTGTATGGAGGGATAAGGAGCATAACATGATTTTGTAAATTTAAATTTATTTTATTTTAATAATAAAATAAAACATCTTTTGTTATTTATTAAAGGCATAGAGAATTAAACTATTGATGAACCGTCCTTTATAATTATTATTTTTGAATATTATGTGCAATTTAAACATCGGATAAGTGGATACAGTCAGATAGCATCTTAAACTTACGCTGAAATAATTTAGGATTGCATAAATATTTGATTTGTCGCGTCTTGATTATTGAATTGATTAGCAATATAAATGCTTTGAACATTATAAAGTTGTATGTTTTCATTGAAGTTGACTCTATTGCCTGAATAAGCAGAGGCACTGGTCTTATTATTATTGAAATATTGGGTTTATATATGAAATCAGAAAATCTATCAAATCCTTCCTACAAACCTTAATAAATCATTACACAACATTTTAATTAAAACATTTAGCATTCAACCTTATTTTGATCGAGTTCAAGGGTTTTTTGCCAACCGAGGAACTCACCAGCTTAAATTCGCTATAGAAGAGCTTCGAACTAGGCGATCAAGTTTGAAGTAAAGGTTTACCCGCCTAGGTGTAGCGAAGCCTAAAGTGCAGGGGAGTTTGAAGTATTCCCGTTCGTTGGCTAGAATTGATTTGGAATTCTATTGGAGAATTGGCAGGCTCTTGGATTTCCAATCTGCAGTTTTGGGAACCAACAGATTGGCGACTCTGCTGGGGAGTTGTTGTAAAATATATTATTCAGAATTTCTGGTGATCAGAGAGTTAGACTCTACTGGAGACGGAACTCAGAATCAGCTGTATGACTTTTTCCTTCTTATGAAGAAGGTGGCGACTCTATTTAATAAAGATTTCAGTTGGTAACTCTACTGAGGGAGAAGACTCGGAAGGAGATGGTGGATAGGTTTTTCAAATGTATCGATCATTTGAAAGAAAGCCTTTTATTACAGATGGTATCAGGCCATTGGATTTTAGCAAGTTTGATTATGAACCTAGCAAGTTATCCCCAAAACTTTCACAACTTGTGCCAAAGTTTCATGGAGAATGGGATGAATCCGCACTTAAACATTTTGATGTGTTTTATACATTCATAGAAGACTATGGGGTTGATACAGAAGATCAGGTGATGAAGTTGTTTGTCAGAACATTGAAGGACAATGCGAGACAGGCTTATGAATCACTACCTACACAATGTATCTCGTCTTGGAAAGAGTTTGAAAAATGGTTCCTATATGAGTTTCATGATGCAAGCGAGGAAGATGACATGCGTTATGAACGGTGTGAAGATCAAAGTTGCAACATGGAAGAGGATCCTAACATGGAAGAGGATCCTAACCTGTAACAATTATGCCTTCACAAAAAGAAATAATGAGAAAGGTCAAAAACTTGGGAATCTCATTAGGTGACCCTGATCTAAAGCTTCTTTTTCAGATATTAGAAGAAGATGATGAAGACAAAGAAGAGGAGGCTTATGATCAGATTGAACAAGGCCTTGTGCTTGACGGCAATCGTAGTGATGATGAAGAAGATCCAAATTACATATCCCCTTTGGACACATTGATGAAGGGTGCTCCCCTTAATACCACAAACACATAACAGAAATAGAGAAACAACAACAATATGCAAGAACAAAAAATTGGCTTCTTATTATCTCCACAAATGTGGAATTACAAACTTTCAGAATTACAATATGCAAAGCCACATGGGCATTCCCTTACAATATTCTGTAGGACAAAGCCTCGAACTATTACCCAGATCTACTACCCAAAACTATTCTGAACTGCCTAAGACAATAATACAGCCTTCCTTATACAGGCAATTTTCCACCGCCTGGGAAGGTTCCAGAATTTTTAGCCAATAAGGCTGACCAAACTTAGAATTATTTTATTTTACATTTTATTACATCATAGTCGGCTCAAGATAACCTTTGAAACCCGAACAGAAATTTTGAAGAAAATTATTTTTCGCCATTTCAGGTGGCCCAACTTCCGAAGACCATAAGTCATCACCCGTTGACCCGCTCGGCTATTATAACCCCATTTCGGAAACGCCACGAAGCGCTCTCCAGGCTTGACCAGCGCAAGCGCTCGTCACCCAAATTTTCGACCTCATCCGGGGCCTCTAAAGCCTTCAAAACTGAGTTCAAAGTTTCTGTACCCTGCTGCCAATACCGAAAATCTTCAATATCTTCCAACATACACTTGACCAGGAAATGAAACTTTACTGGCAGACTTATATGACCAAAATGAACCTCCAAGAAAGAAATTAGATCATTCTGAGCACAGACGAAAATTACCAAAAATAGTAACTTTCCGTAAATAGTAGCTCTGCACAAAATAGCCCTTATTGAAAATAAAAACAAAAATATTTTTGGGTGATGCAAGATTGCTCTTACACCCAGGATGCTCCTGCATCACACATTTTTGGACTTAGAGAAACAAGAAGAAGAATCTGCAGTACAATTTTTCCTGAGGATGTTTAATATCTGTCAAGAAGTACCTTTAGAATGCAGACCTTCAGCCTTTGACCTTTTCAACAAAATGCGAGAATTAGGTCTTTTATATGATCATCAGTTCCTTACCTTTCTCAAACTTATGAATAATGAACTAGATGCAGAGGAGAATGAATGCAAGACTGAAGTAGCATGTGAGTCAAGTGAAGTTTTAGATGTGAATGGAGGAGACTCTTTTGGACAGTTTGAGGAAAGATCTTTCCGTGATGATACTTGTATGATATCAAACACCGGTGAATGTAAAAATGAGGAAGAGGATTCTCTTGGTGTGGAAGAGATTTCAGCCTTGTTAGACATGGAATACCAAAGACTTATTGAGAAGAATGGTCCAAAATTTTTCTCAATCCACCATGGTAAGGAAGTTGACAGATCAACACATGTTGAAGAGATACTAGATGAAGGAGATGATAATTTTCAAGAATCAAATTATGGAGGTGTAATAGAACTGCATAGACAGGAGGAAGTTTCAGAAGATAGTATCCATGAAGATATCAGTCTTGATGAGGAAACACTTGATGATCCAAATGAAAGCTCTCATGAAAGCATGTGTGAATTCTCTGTGTTCCTAAATCCATTGTTTGAAGAGGAAGCAAATGAAGATATGTCAAAGTTCTCTATATTCTCGAATCCGTTGTTTGAAGAGGATCTTTTATGCAATGGAATCCATCAGCATCATAATGAAGATAGCAGTCCTAATTTTAAAGTTGATAAAACTCATGAAGTGCATTCAGATGTTGAGATATCTTTCAGCTCACCCTATGAGAATGAAATACATCAAACATATGAAGATGAGATGAAATCAGCCAGACATGATGAAGAGATTGTGTTGAAGTATGGTTCTGAAAATTTTCGAAATGTCCTAGCTGATCAAACTCTTGGTGAGAGTGAGTTTGTACCTCTTGGAGATAAGTTATTCTCAACACCTTTTTGTGAGAAGGAAAAACACCCGGAATACAGAGATGGGACAGATAGTGAACAAGAAGGTATCCAAACAAAGAAAACTGATCTAAAGGTTTGTATGATTCACCAAAATCTTCTATTCAACAAGGATGGCAGTAGACCTGATGACTTCTCAAGGGCTGAACACATATTGGATACCGAAGATTGTGTTGATGAAGCGGAGAGAATTGTCTATAAGGAAGATGCATCCAATACAACAAAGTTAAAAGTGCTGCATGAACAAAATTGGGTTTTTGATAGAGGGAAGAAGTGATTTTCACTTTGGGGGGCCTAGGGCCACCAATTTTTACCTTGCATCATGTGAAGCATGGATGCTTGGTCTGCTTCTCCAGAGATAGCTGGAGTCTCATTATGCCCACAAGGGACATATGTCCCCAATAAGAGCCACTGATGGAGCCCTAATTTGTTGTAGAAATCATGGCCTCCATTTGTAACATATGTGGAAGATTTGATGATATTATTAAAGTAGTAATAGATTACGTTGGTCATTAGTTGAAATATAAAAACTTTTTTTTGTTTAAAAGAGACGTGACTTTTGATATTTAAAAGACACGTCACCTTATAAAACCAAGTATAAATAAGGATTTTATAATCCGATAGAGAGAGACATTCGAAGATAGAAACATTTTTATATATTTGTATGGAGGGATAAGGAGCATAACATGATTTTGTAAATTTAAATTTATTTTATTTTAATAATAAAATAAAACATCTTTTGTTATTTATTAAAGGCATAGAGAATTAAACTATTGATGAACCGTCCTTTATAATTATTATTTTTGAATATTATGTGCAATTTAAACATCGGATAAGTGGATACAGTCAGATAGCATCTTAAACTTACGCTGAAATAATTTAGGATTGCATAAATATTTGATTTGTCGCATCTTGATTATTGAATTGATTAGCAATATAAATGCTTTGAACATTATAAAGTTGTACGTAAACTTTCATTGAAGTTGACTCTATTGCCCGAATAAGCAGAGGCACTGGTCTTATTATTATTGAAATATTGGGTTTATATATGAAATCAGAAAATCTATCAAATCCTTCCTACAAACCTTAATAAATCATTACACAACATTTTAATTAAAACATTTAGCATTCAACCTTATTTTGATCGAGTTCAAGGGTTTTTTGCCAACCGAGGAACTCACCAGCTTAAATTCGCTATAGAAGAGCTTCGAACCAGGGGATCAAGTTTGAAGTAAAGGTTTACCCGCCTAGGTGTAGCGAAGCCTAAAGTGCAGGGGAGTTTGAAGTATTCCCGTTCGTTGGCCAGAATTGATTTGGAATTCTATTGGAGAATTGGCAGGCTCTTGGATTTCCAATCTGCGGTTTTGGGAACCAACAGGATCCAGCATAGATCGATGAGGACGAGATTGCAGTAGAAGCCCACGTAGGGCTAGTTGGTGTTCCTTTGGCAGACCTTGACCATGAGGACTCCGAGTCCAGTAGTTCTAGTGATGAGGACCTTGGCTTGGGGGATGATTAGAGGCCTCCCATTCTTACATTTTGACATGATTTCAGATTGACATTTTGATTTTAAACTCATTTTGATATTGATGATTGATCATGATTCATTATATCATATCATGCTACTCTGCTCATTGTAATCATGATCATCTTTATGATATATGACATACTGATATTTTTAATTTCATATTTGAACAATGAATTTTCAATTTTGAATCTTTGTCATTTGATAGTAGAACATGATAGTTGTATGTTTATAAATTATAAGTATAACTTTAAACTTTAAAGTTTATATTACTATGTTTAAATGATTATGTTGCTATGTTGAATGTTCAATAGTTCTAGTTCGTGTATTTCAATTTGGTATGTAACTTTGTAGTTCAATTTGGTATGTTAAATTGAAACATTTTTTCATAATTAACATTTCAAGTTATATATGTATAGTATGCAGTCCCCCCCTTCCCTCCCCCCGGAACCCCCCCAGTCGTCCCCCCACCGTCCCAAAATTGAGGCCCTTTTTTTTCCCGCACCCGAAACTCGTCCCGGCGCTCCCCCGTCCCGACGTACCCCCGCACCCGTGTTTCACTGTGATTTTCTTCAATAATGAAAGATTCGCCAATATTTTATAGAATTTTCATATAATTGAAAAAAAATTGCTAGTACAAATAATTTTTTTTCCTTTCAAATTAAAAAAATTCGCCAACTATTATTTTTTTCGACCCAAAATAATGTAGGATTCACTAGAATTTTACACTTCTTCTAGGGGAGGGGGTTTCTTAAAGTTTTCCCTGCATGGGGATGGGGGTGCATGTTTCAGGATTGAGATTTTTTTAGGGCATGTTTTGGAACAACAAAGAGGAATCTCTCTCTCTCTCTCTCTCTCTCTCTCTCTCTATATATATATATATATATATATATATATATATATATAGGAAACTTCAAATATTCAATCATATTTACATATACATTATTGAATCAAAAGTAAAACACAACAATAGAGTTCACATTAGTATTGAAAAAATTAATACTTTATTGCTTCAATAATTCATGTCATGTACATATGATTTGAAATTGAAAAATAGTAATGCGGCATACACCAAAATGCCCAAAGGCTACAAGTCTGCATTACAATTTTCAAAATGACATAGTCACAAATGTCAAAAACTGTAAAACATAGTAATGGAAAGTATGCTGGCAGCCTCTGACTGGCATCTGCCAACATTGCATCGAAATAAGAGTCTGACTTTGTCTTTCCAACTTTTTGCTTTCCAACGGTGCCTTCAAACCTCCTCTTTGTCTTTCTAACTTGTGACTTGGCCGCAAATGTTTTTTTTATCATAAATGAAGTCAGATGCCTAAGATGGAGTGTTTTGTGTTTGCATATTAGGGTTAGAGTGGCATGAAGTTCACGAGGGAAAAATAAATGATTTTTTAATTTTTGAGTGGTTTTTAATTACAAGTGCCACTGGAAATTTGGGGATGGCTGGCATTCCTATGTCATCTCACCATTACGAGGACGTCTTCGGCACAATTCCTTTTTTGGGGGATGGATAGGAAACATCTCCAAGCTGTCCCCCATCCCTGAGACGACCCTGGTGGCAGGACAAGGGCTAAAAACACGTCCTCATGTTTCCCTGGTCTTAATCCTTGACAAATGGTTGGATTCAACATGATGCTTACTGGGCGTACCAATGTGATGAAGTCAAATTTTTTAAAAAGAATTAGCCAGCAGCAGACACTACCATGCAAGATTGGTTTATTAATGAGATACTTCAGTGCCTGATGGTTGGTGCTCAGTTGTGTTCTGTCGACTTTATACTTGCAAAGTAGATGATGTCATCTAGGTTCCCCAGGCTTGTTTGCACTAGAATGATCACAATGGCAAACGCTGAAGCATCTACATACACCTGAAGTAGTGCTCTTTAGTATGAAAATAGCAGGATTGATGCAATGCTGACTTTCTCCCTCAATAAATCAAATGCTTGCTGGTGTTGCATGGTCTAGATATAGGGCTCTTCTTTTTTGAGCACTCTTGATTAACTTGCAATAGCAACCATTTTGCCCAAGGAAGGCACATATTACGCATGGAATATCTAGGACTTCTAATTGAAGGATGATTGCCACCTTAGCTGGATCTATCAGCATTCCTTTTCATGTGATGTGCCCTAGCAATTTTCTGAAAGGTTTCATGAAGGTGCAGTTTTTAGGTTGAGTGCAATGCTGAATTGTGGACAGTAATTGAATATGAGGTGCAGAGCATCAATATGATTTGTAGCCACTTCATACACCATCTAGTCATTGAGGTATACCGTCAAAAACTCATGAATGAAATCTTTAAATGTGCTCACCACAATGTACAAAAGCACAGCTAGTGGGTTCTTGAGGCTGAAAGGCATAACATTGTATCCAAAACTGCTCTATTCAGTAGCAAAAGTTGTCTTAGTTTTATCCTCATCCGGTATTACTTTATTTTGTGGCTAGTTTAATATTGTTTGTCAATTATGGAATAACAAAATTTAACATGATATAGTTTGGAATGTAGGTTGAAGGAAGCGTCTATTATTTGCATGTCTGCTGATCATAATGAGTCTTCAAAGGGTAGATTCTTGGTCTGTGAAAGGGTTTTCTTTCCCAAGTGCATACTCTTGTGGTCAAGAATCCTGGAGAGGTGTTTGTGAATGAGGAGGTCGAGTGTGGCCGGGACCCTCCTTCCAATGGGGTTTCTCTATGTGAGGAAGTTTCTCTGCATAGTGCTGGGGTGGATATTTCCTCAATGGAGGTGCCTTCTGCTATCAGGTCCTTTGGTTCCCATGCATGATTGCTGTGGCTTCAAGATGGTGTTGCTTTGGTGAAGGGTTCTACTATGCCACAATTTGCTATTTTGTCCAAGGTTCCTTCTGTTGAACTTGCGATTGGTGGTTTTTGTATGTCGGTTTAGGCTCCTTTGTCAGGTGATGCTGTGCCTATCCTTGCCTCAATTGGCTCTTGCCTCTCAATGAGGGTTCATGATGCCTTGGCTGACAAAGCATTTGCTTGCTTGGGGTGTACGGTCATAGGGAGGTTCTGAGGCTCTTGTCTGGACATTGATGCTATTTGTAGTTGGGCTTTGAAAAGATAGTGTGTTGCTGGTCAGTTTTAGGTGGCTGAAATGTCGAATGGTTTATTCCTATTCTCCTCCTAATCCCTTGAGGAGAGTAAGTGTAGTTTACATGGAGGGCCTTGGTTCTTTGGCAAATGTATCCTTTATTTAGTTAGATGGATTTCTGGATTTGATGCTTCCAAGGAAAAAGCTAACTGGGTTGCTATTTGGTTGAGGCTCCTAGTGCTTCCATTGGAATATTGGGATGAAGAGATATTAAGAGGTGTTGCCAATGCTCTTGGTTCTTTTCTTGCTGCTGACAGGATCGCGACAGTTGTGAAACACCTGGTTTTTGCCAGATTTTGTGTTTGTATGGATATTGGTAGGCTGTTATCTAGCACTATTAAGTCTCACTCCATGCTGGATGTATTGGAGTAGATTTCCGCTGTAAGTCTTCTTCACTGGTTTGCTCTCACTGCCACAGAGTTGGGCATTTTTCTCACTTGTGCTAGGATTTTAAAGATAAGTGCCATACTCAGTCCAGAACTGGGAACTCAGAGATGAGTGATGAAGAAAATGATTTGTGATTCTGTAGTGTAAACTCAGAGATGTGTGATGAAGAAAATGATTTGTGATTCTGTAGTGTAAGCCCTGCAAGAAAATCTAAGGGGTCTTCCCTCATGGTAAAGCAAGTTGCTGTGAGTTTTTTAGGTAAAGGTTTGAACCTTGCTGTTGAGGATTTCGTTGGGGACTTTAGGGGATCCCCCTTAAGGATAAAAATAAACCTGAAGCATCTCTTTCGGCTGAGATTGGTTCTTCAAAGAAACTCAAAATGATGCATTTGGGTCAAACTTCACTCCAGAGCTCTTTGGTAAGGTTTGGCTTCAAAACTCCTTTGATTGTGTTGGCTGTTTTTGTGGTATTGTACAGCTGTTTGGTTTGCTGGGGCTTTTCTAGTCTTAAGGCCAGTTCTTTAGTGTTTCTTAGTTCTATATTACTGTAGACTTTCTTCTTGTTCAAGGTTTTTTGTTCCTTCCAAAACTATCTCCGGAGCTGGTTCATAGCTCCTGTCAAAAGCATTTAACTTAATCGAAACATGATATAGTCACAAGTCCACAATATAGAGACAGTTATAGACCAGCAGACCCACCTGATCTGACAATTTACTAATCTACAGATGGGATTAATGCATTTCCCATTTTCTTATCTAACCTTCAGCGGCTGTCTAAGAAGTTGGTATATACCTTTGATTGGTTTATGATAATTGATTAATTAGCAATAGACTTTCTTTTAATTTAGATATACATATATTTTAAAAGTAATGTAAGCTAAAGAGAATTAATGAAATCATGTTGCAATGTGATGTCAGAAGGAAATAATGCATATGCTTTTGTCTACTTTCTTAAAGGTGTTTGCATTTTTCTTCATTGGTTCATGATAATCATTTTAATGTTATTATCTAAGTTGTTGGTTCGGGTTCGGGGACGGATTCGGGTACGAGAATCCGGTTCGTGGATTCGTGAATTTTTTTTTTCCCATTATGATTCATATGGGTTCGTGTGTGTGTGTGTATATATATATATATATATATATATATATACATACATACATACATATGCATTATATGTACAAAAAAATAAGAGAAATATACATAATTCTAAAACTAAATCATTTCATAGTATGAATCTATGATGCTTGATCATTGATCAATGCCAAATGTCAAAGATAAACTTAAAAAATTTAAATAGTATACTTGATCATTGATCTATGTTCACGATTCTAAAGAAAATCAGCACATTGAATTACTGAATTACAAAATGAAAATTCGAAATTAGAAGGAAAAAACACAATTAAAAAAACTTTTTAAAAGTGGTTTGGACCCACTTTTTAAGTTGCCTGGCCGAGGGTCCACGCTGGATCCCCCTGGGTCCGTGGTGGATCCGGGCAGGGTCCGGATCTGGACCTGTGGGTCTGCGGATCCCGACGGACACACAGGTCCAGATCCAGACCCTGCCCGGATCCAGCACGGACTGGTCCCGGTTCGAGGGTCCAGGGTCTGAATCTGGTAACATAGTTATTAATCCCTGATTTTGAATATCAATTGCAAAGACAGTGAGGACTAGGTTTATTGCTTCATATTTGTTCAAAATACTGATGATTATATCTTTTGCCGTGTTTTTGTCAAAATGTTTGTCACATAATCATTCTATTAGATAATATCCAATTTTGTGTTGTGACCCATGAATGCTTCCACATTATTTTACTTTTGGGCTTTCCTACCTTTTTTGACTGTCATCATCATGCCAATGGTTTGTATTATAAGGCTTTCCAAAGTTTACTGTAGAATTTTGTTAACTTCTGCACAAAGTCATTCTAGGATGAAGAAATTTTATGTAGCTCTTCTTTCTATGCCCCATTTGCCTTTAATATAAATAAAATAGAAGATTTTTGTAGGTGATACTGCAAATACCCTACTACATGGTAGAGGAAACCAAGATTAGTTGCTATTGATTACATTGCTTGTCCTTGACTCAATATTCACCAGAACTAATCTTTATGATTCTGAGAGCAAGTAAGCTTCTCGAGCTGCAGAAATGTTTCAGGAGAGATGGGCTGCATCAAATTCGGAGATTCTTCTTCCATGGGAGTAATTTTTTGTTTTATTTTTCAGTTAGTGTAATCCAGTAGGTGTACTCTGGAAATTCAATAAACCAGGGAAAGTATGTTGTTCATCATGAGGAAAGTTTGATGGTTTGAGATCTGAGACCACAGAATATTGAGTTGCATCTATTTGGCAATTATTTTTTGTTATCAAAGATTTTTTCTACAAATTGATCTTCTTTATTTAGTTTAACAACATACTGTATTATCATGTGGAGAGAATAAAGATGGTTTACTCAAAAAAGGGGAATCTGTAGTTCCTGAGGTCCTCTACACCCAATAAAATAAGTTATAGATCAGTGGCCTTACCTGATCTGTCGTTTTTCTCAATCCATAGATGGGAATGATGTATTTCTAATTTTCTTATCTACAGAATTGTGAGGTTCACTGGCTTATTTAAATGTGTTTAATAATTTTTTTATTTGTTCAACTTCCTAACAACGGGTTTTTGGAGTTTGATTGAGTAGCAGCAATACATTATTTCTTCGAATGAATTGGATCTATTTATAATTTTCAAATTGTTTAAGCTGCAAAGAGATTTCACAAAATCAGGCTGCAATGCAATGTCAGAAAGAAAAGAATATGCATGATTTTGGTGCATTTAACTTCAAATAAATTTTCTTGAGATATTTGTGTGAAAGAACAATTGCTAGAATAATGTTAACCTGCTGTATTGGCTGGAATATGGTCCTTACTGTAATATAAATTACGATTATTGATACACACGTTCATTATTGATTGTAAACTTTGTTGCCATCTACTATTGGTAAATGCAAAGAAATCTTAAAGCTGCCTCCAATCTTACTTGATTAATGGAAGAAAATATATCCCAGAAAAGGTTACCAATTTTTTGTTCACATTATAATTGGTAGTTCATGCTGCTTTCTTTTGAATTTCTCTCGCAACAAATAATTATTAATAATTATACATAAAAAAATGTAAAAAGATACATTAACGTAGATTATCAACCAGATAATCTAAATGTTAACAAGGAAAAAGATCAAATAAACATCGCCTTCCTGACAGGGTGACAACCCACGGCTTCAAAACAGCTTAAAAATTGTTCTAAAAAGATGAGCATGAACAAAAAAGAGGACAAAGACAAATAATAAAAAACTACGTGCTCAAGATCATGACAGAAAGGAAAGGGGCTCTTTGGTTTACTTGATGCACGGTGTGGCAAGAAGAGTGCACAATGTCAAATGATTATGATGCCATTGTGGAGGTTACTGCAAGCATGCTGGTTCACAGCCAGTTCATCTGCTATAGTATTTGGAAATGCTCAAGCTGTCCATATTTGATTTTGCAGGTCTTTTCTTGACTGTATGGTTTGGCCAAGAGAGTTTAGAATTTGATATACATTGTTCCCAACTGTATCACCGAGGGCGTTATGATATTATCAGTTGATGCACGATGGTTCCAACTGCACTAAAAACCATTGTCGACATTCCCAGCTTCGGCTTGATAGGGATGGCCACATGCTGAACTAAACAGCTTTGATTAGATCTGATCAAAGTTCAAAGAGAATAAATTTCCAGTCCACAATCAGATATGCTTTTGTTTCTGGATTCAGCTTTGTAGAACCTTTTTTGCATCATAAAGTGATCTGAAACATTATTCAAAAATTGTTCTACATCATAGCAAACATGGGTAATGTGGCTGCCCTCTATTCTTTACGTTCCCATCAGATGCTCTCAAAGAACATCAACAAGGGGATTTATTTAAGGGTTAAACAAACTGATCATTGGGCTTAATCGATTAAGATTTAAGGCAAGGCAAGTGATATCCAGTTTTCCATCACTTTGCAAGCCTGTTGGAATTTTACAGTCTCAAAGTGATGACGATGAATAACAAGTTAATGATATGATATTTCCAGTCGATTATGTTGAAGTAGAAAGCTCCTAGATTGAAACTGGATTGTTTTGTATCAATTCTATATGGTACATTGGCCAATTGAGGTATTTTGAAGTGATGAAAATACGTAACAGATCACCCCTTTTCCCAGTAAGTCCTACATCAGTTGAATAATGTGAGAAAGACTCAAATCAAACCGCGATTGATTTGAAATAAACATTACAGCTTAAACATAAGATCAAATTTTTTTGTGCATAAATCCTGTCTCATGTTAATGCTCCTATGATTCTTAGGTATTGTTAAGGAATGAGTTAGATTATTGAAATCCTCCCTAATTATAGTGCTTTTAGAATTATAATCTAATTATAATCTTCTTTTTATGTGGATTTTGATCTCCGAATATATAAATCATTAATAGTAATGTTGAACAATGCAGAATAATTTATAGGTCAATTAGTTATTATTTATGGGCTCTAATAAAGTCATTTTTGACTTTAGGATATAGCGTTTTTATTCTAAAATTTCTTTGTTTATATTTTATTATCCTATATTAGTTCCTGCCTACGGCAGGATACTACTGCATTCGTTTAGGTCTATTGGCATTTAATTCAACCAATCGGATTACAGAATTTTTTAGACATATATGTCTTTCCTATGGTTCATAAATTTTTATATATTTTGAAAATTTAAAAAAGCTAATTTACTGTATTCTTATTGGTTCTTGGCAAAAAGAGTAAGGAGAAAATTTCAATTTATTAAAAAAAATGATAAAATTTACAATGACCGACAATATATCAAGTAGTTTTTTCCTCCCTTCCAGAAAGCTCTCACCGCAGAACTTTCTAGAAAGCTCACCCTTGGAACCACTCTAATGTCTGCGTCGAGAACGACTTCACCCAGTCAATTTGCCTTTCCTTCACCCCAAATATCTCGTTTTCATCTTTTCAGCAGAATATGGCGCTTCTGCAAACGGATTCTGAGTTCGTCAAACAAGCGCATAGGTGCCCTCAAGAAATTTCTCAATGAAACAAAGAATGATGCCCCTGATTCAGATTGCAGGTCCTACCAGCTCTTTGTCGGCGCTATGGTCTCTCTTGTGCTTGCCGATTCAAGCACCAATAGCACCAGCAATTAATTTGCCACTGAATCCTCCGATGCCTTGCTCGCTCGTTTGCAGCCCTCATTTGCCCGACTTTCTGTCATCATATCAGGTGATTCTTTGCTCCTCTGTGCATTTTCGTGACTTTCAAGTTTTGTTTTTCTCAATTTCTTCAATGAAATGTTAATTGGGTGGGTGATTTCAAAACTATCCTATTTTGAATTCCCCAAATTTCATTTCCTATGATTTTTTCAATGAGTAACAAAATTTTGGCGTCTGCCACTACTTGTAGGATATATTGGCTCCAATTTTGTTTTCAAGAATGCGCTACCAGGGCATGAAGTGAAGATCCCCATCACAATTAGCTTTTACTTTTAAATTTTTATTTCTTCTTTTTTCTGTCATCTGTCCCATATGAGACAGCTGTGCAAAATGGGAAGCATTCACTTAAGCAATTTTTATTTATGTTGTAACAACTAGTATATTAGTTTCATTGAAATATTTTCTTGGAGAAATCATCAGCAATAAGTAAAGGAAATTCACTTCTATCAAGCCAGAGCATTTATCTTTGTCTTGTAAATATAGATAACATTTTACATGCCCATGCAAAGGTGAGTTTGTAAGATATTTATTATTGGTTGGCATATGACCTGATTTTTCAAACGTAAGGATTGCTAGTTTGAACTATATTCTGACTGCCTAAACTTCTTGCAGGTATCGGCTACTGTTCCTGCCTAATTGTAAATGTGATGATAGATTGTTGAGTGCAATCTAAAATTTTATTCTAAAAATATACACAGTTGTTCCTACAAATTGAAGTATTTATTGCTATACACCATGGAAAGCTCATGCCTACTGCTGCTGTTGTTTATTTACTTGACTTGTATTTTCATATTGACATGTCTACAAATTCATATATGCAACATATTCAAGACAACGCTGAAATTGGCTATTGCATGGGATACAAATTTGCACTAAATATGTTCAAAATTTTAACCTTCTGAAAGTTGTCAAGGATTTCCTCAACAGTTACAAATGCTTCTTCGCATCATTTTAGTTGTTCTGTCTCCATATTACTGAATAATGATTAATAATCTATATGTAATTTCCACACAATATCATATTTTCTTTGTTTTCACAATGCTTCATTGTGACTTACTTCAGGCTTTTTACATCTATTGCATCACACATGTATCTTCACTATATTGATTTCAATAAATAATTTTTATACACAGCTAGTCCATTCACAAGCTTCCTTTTACAATTGTCGTTATATCTTTCCCCTTAAAGCCTTCTACAATAGGCAGGAACTTTGACGCTTGCGTCTCTTGTTCTTAAAGCGGCTATCCTTTCGTGATTGTAATTCCTGTTAAGTTTGTTTCTGTTTCTTATTTATTTAATGAAATATCTTAATTATCTTTGTGTTTGATTTTTTAAAATGGTATAGAGTTCAATTAGAGCCATCGAGTTTGTGAGAGCATAAAATATCGGGATTGTTGCTGCTAGAGATGGATTGAGGGATTGTCAACTTAGCACACGATAAAGAGTCAAAAGATTTTTGTAGAGTATGATATGAGTATGGGAAATAAATTAAAAAATTGAATTTTTTTTAAAGAGGAG
The DNA here is from genome assembly GCA_027943335.1 of Chamaecyparis obtusa. Classification (NCBI taxonomy): domain Eukaryota; kingdom Viridiplantae; phylum Streptophyta; class Pinopsida; order Cupressales; family Cupressaceae; genus Chamaecyparis; species Chamaecyparis obtusa. The sequence continues at coordinate 1,114,857 of BSBK01007326.1, read as the reverse complement.
AAATGTGATGGTTGTTTATCTCAAGAATTTAGAGTTTTCCCTATTGGAAATTGAGGGTTTGCATAACATAATTGAAAGTTTTTTTAAGGGTTGCATGGGCTATGAATTTGTTGCAATTAAGGCATGCATGGGGGAGTAGTTGAAGAATTTGAAGCACTTGTTAAGGTTGATAATAGTCATATTTCTTTAATCATGGTCAATATTGTCATATAGTTGACTATTTTTTTGGGCATAATTGTGTTGTGAGAATTCCAGTTAGAAGGGAAGCAAACTAAAAATGGGCTTGTCATCTAGCATCATGATGGAAGGTAATCAAATATTCTCTAATGAAAATTATAATATGTGGAAGTAATATATGTTCATCATTTTTTAGTACAAATGCCTTGCAAATATTGTTATTTGTAAAAATGAATATCCGACAACCTGTTAGGATTAAGTAATACTGAGAGGGGGGTGAATCAGTATTACAACACTTCAAATCAAACTTAAACCAATTGCATATAAACCATATGAATGCTGAAATGAAAACAACATAAGCACATAACACATAACTTATAACACCATTATTTGCTTTTGAGGAAACCCTGGCCAAGGAAAAACTTCGGTGGGAATGGTACCCACAACTACGCATTAAAATATAGAATCCTTGTTAGGAGATCTAGCCCTGTTAGGAGATGAGTATTACATAATACATTTCCTTGTTAGAGGAATATCAACCATGTTAAAGGTATACAAAAACCTCGTTAAAGGTATTGTGAGCTTACAACTCTTACAATCAATAATTGAATTACAAAAGTGTTTAAGAGTGAACATTACAAGTATTTGCTATACTTTGATAGTTCAAGTTACAGTTCTTTGTCAATCTTTGATCTCACATTTGTTATCAACCATTACTGATATCCCAAATTCGCATCCACATCTCATACATATCTTTCACCCTTATCACTTCCACAAAACACTCTTTAGTTATATCTATTTTGCCATTAGTCGGATCACAAATTACAATACAAAACATAATAATTACTTACGTAAATAATAAATATTGAGTCGACAATCTTATATTACCAAAGTGTCGGCAATATACAATCTTCATTCGACTTAGCACGTCTCCATTCCATCTAGCATTCCCTTTATCATTGCGACTATTCCTATGCCTTGTTTCACTAATCCTCTGTTTTCGCATGCCTTCATATTATTGTAACTCACTGATATCAATACCAAAACATGTGCGACCTTAACGAAGGTCATACATATCCCAAAATGTCTTCTTCTAAGTTCGCAAGCCATAATATATCATATACCATCTTCGCTGACCAAAACAGTACTGCAGTATATTGTAAATCCGATTCTGTACTTAGTCATTTTTATGATTGTGTCTCTAACACTCATACTTACTACATGTGATCACTATAACATAAGTGCTGCCATAAATGACAACCCTCAAGTGATCCATAGTGCTCTCAGACCATCACTTGCCAACAATCTCTCCCTTTGGCATTGATGGCAACACTTAGCGAAAAATGGCCAAGTGTCAAAACAATAACTGTACTCTTCTCCTTCTTTTCTTCCTTATATACATATTCTTCTCTTTTTTTTTTACAATTTTCTTCTCATTTTTCTCTTTTCTCTTCTTCTCCCCCTTTGATATCAATGACAAAGGTACTCACAAAACTTCAAAATTGTAAGCATGTATGACTTAGTGCTCACTCACCAGATACAGAATGTCTTGGAAGGAATCTTCCAAGGTCTTCACTTCATCATTCCATGATTTAATCAGTAGTTCACTGACATGGATCAGTCCATTCAGTGCATAAGATGTTGTCTCAGCTGGCTTTAACTCAGTGGCTACAAAGTTCATTAATTTTTCAATCTTTTCCATCTCAGTGAGATGAGCTTCAAGAATTGATAGCTTAGGAGTGATTAGACTCTTTAGCAAACCAAATCTTGCCACTACTCTCCCTTTCTCTATATCCAAGACATTACTTTGTCCAAAATCTTGGATGTTTGCTTATCCATTTCTAATACAGTTTGTGAAGAGGTCTCACAACTGTCCATCATGCTATCCAATGCAGCCCTGTCCTTGGCTATGATGTCCTCAATGTTCTTTATGTGTCTAATGGGATTGATGCAATAACTGTACAACTTTCTTCCTTGTGCCACACAAGTTTTGGCCTTAATTGTGGTTGCTTTCAGAATGCCCAAGTCCCATGAGATGGATTGACAAACTTCCTTCAACTTCTTTTTTAGGTATCTTTTCTTAGCCTTTTCCTCCGTGATCTTCAACAGTGACTCAAAATGGTTGTCAAAGTTGTCCAGTGCCATGCTCAAGTCTTTGCATCATCCTTTCCTTGAAATGTAAGAGGTGTAAGGAGTATTTTATTTATAGTTTCTACTGCCCTAGCAATCACCTTAACCTTCTTATCCCCTTTTTGTTCTAACCTCTCTTTTGCCTTAGCAAATGCCATGAAGGATAGTCTCATGAGTTCATCCTCATCCATACTTTCCACATTAGTGCTCATTGGTTTGGCCATACTTGCCAACAATAGGGTGGAGGAGGTGTCAGGTTCTTGTTTGCGCTCAACTCTTACCTCTTCTTTTTCTTCTCCTATCTCTTCTTCTTGTTCTTCCTCTTTCTGTCCTTCCTCTTCTATTGTCATCACACTATCCGGATTTCCTTGAAAAGGATCATTTATATCAAGTGAGGTGTCAAGTGATATAGGCACACCAGTAACAAAGAAGTCTGGTTGCTTGTCAACTTCGCTTCCTTCTTTTTCCCATCCAATTCTATCATCTCATCTATCTCCCTATAGATTTATGCATCCCCTATAGTCTCATACTTACAATGAATGTAAGCCCTAATGTCTTCTACGTGAAGGACGCCGTATGAGGTTTGCGAAAACGCTCCTTCCGGATCATCCTCACAGGACTTAAAAGGGTGTCTCTTGAACTTATACCTTGGTCTATCAACAACATCATATATGATAGGTGCATCCATAGCTTCTGATAGAGTATATGATCTAAATACCTTTAATATGCTGAATTCCAGAACTTTTTCTTTAATCGATCATGCAATGTGGTTGCTAGGTCGCTGATGTGCTTCTTAACTTTGTTCTCCTTGGTCACTGCTTATCAAACCATGAAGAAATGATATGTTTCAAGGTCTTTTATCCATCACTGGTTGAGTAAATGCATTTATCACAACTAGCTCAACTTTGCACACTGTCCAGTCAAACATAAATCTCGCGCTCATAGGATATGAATCTCCAAATACTGCGATCACAAATGTAGACTCTATAATGTTTGTATACACCATATCTAAGCTCGCATGAGCTTATTCCACATAATCAGGGGCTAGATATAATCTGTTATCTGCATTCAATGCTCCCCCTAATGCCATGCTTGGCCTTTTAGGTCGATGTAGCAATGTTAACATCATGCGAAGACACAATAGCATCTACTGTCTCTCCCTGAACCAATCATCCATGTATTCACCAAGACTTTTACCATTGTCACCAATATTCTTCTTTATAACCACAGGCGGCAGTCCTCTTCTATTGTCCATTCCATTATACCTGCAAAACTTTTCTATGTGTCCCAAGTTGTTACATTTGAAACATGTAGGTGGTCTTATGTCCTAATTAACTTGCAACTTACAATACCTTGTAGTATGCCCAAGGTTATTGCATTTGTAGCATGTGATCTTTTCTATTGATTCTTCTCTGATGTAATCTTGCCTTCTTGACTGATCAAGTTTTCTACATTCTTCTTTCTTATGTCCATATGCATAACAGTTATAACAATAACTAGTAACGGGTTTGAAAGGACCTTTACCTTTGCAATCTCTTTTCATGTGTCCAAGTTTTTTGCATCCAAAGCATCTACCTCTGAAAGGTTTAATCTGATCTTTAGGTTCTTCAAAAGTGGATCTATTTTCAGTCTTCGCTTCATGTGATTCTTCATGAGTTTTAGAGCATTTTTCTTCATTGTATCCAATTCCAATCATGTCTCCTTTAGGTTTTTGTCTCTCTCTTTGTTCATCAATTTTATCACTGCTCATGTGTAACTTCTCAATGTGTAACTTGGATTGAGTGAGTTCACCTTTAATGATCTGATTGTATTTCTCCAATTCTAGACATTTGTCCTTGTAGTGATCAAGTTCTATCTGCATCTCTCCTATTTGTATGTTCGCTTCTTTTAGAGTCTCTTCAACTTTGTATCTTGCATCCTTTTCATGTTGAATCTCTTTAATCATCAGAAGATTAATTTATTCTTTTTCTTTCTCCAGCTTCTTTACTTGGTCTGATGTATCATTGTCTGAATTCTCCTTGATCTTTTCCATAAGGTCTTGTCTTTGACTTCTTAAAATTTCAAGATGTTCCTTTAGTTTCTTGATTAAACCTTCTGCTCTTCTTAATTTGAATTTCAAATCACCATTTTTAGCCTTTTCTTTGTCCAGGTCATCGAGTGCTGCTTCAAAGTTTTCATGTAAACTTTCTGAATCCATTCTGACCTCTCTTAAGCTGTTAAGCTTTCTCTCCAAGGGCCAATAGCTCTGATACCAATTGTTAGGATTAAGTAATACTGAGAGGGGGTGGCGGCGGGGGGTGAATCAATATTACAATAGTTCAAATCAAACTTAAACCAATTGCATATAAATCATATGAATGCTGAAATGAAAAGAATATAAGCACATAACACAACTCATAACACCATTATTTATTTTCGAGGAAACCTTGGCCAAGGGAAAACCCCAGTGGGGATGGTACCCACAACTATGCACTAAAATATAGAATCCTTGTTAGGATATCTAGCCCTGTTAGGAGTTGAGTATTACATAGTACATTTCCTTGTTAGAGGAATATCAACCCTATTAAAGGTATACAAAAATCTTATTAAAGGTATGGTGAGCTTACAACTCTTACAATCAATAATTCAATTACAAAAGTGTTCAAGAGTGAACATTACAAGTATATGCTATACTTTGATAGTTCCAATTATAGATCTCTGTCAATCTATGATCTCGCATATGCTATCAACCATTACTGATATCCCAAATTCGCATCCACATCTCATACATATCTTTCACCCTTATCACTTCCACAAAACACTCTTTATTTATATCTATTCTGCCATCAGTCCACTCTCAAATTACAATACAAAACATAACAATTACTTATGTAAATAATAAATACCGAGTCGACGATCTTATATTGCCAAAGTGTCAGCAATATACAATTTTCATCTGACTTAGCATGTCTCCATACCATCTAGCATTCCCTTTATCATTGCGACTATTCATATGCCCTGTTTCACTAATCTTCTACCTTCGCATGCCTTCATATTACTGTAACTTATTGATATCAATACCGAAACACGTGAAACCTTAACTAAAGGTCATACATATCACAAAATGTCTTCCTCTAAGTTCGCAAACCATAATATATCATATACCATCTTCGCTGACCAAAACAGTACTACAGTATGCTGTAAATCTGATTCTGTACTTAGTCATTTTCATGACTGTGTCTCCAACACTCATACTTACTACATGCGATCACTATAACATAAATATTTCCATAAATGACAACCCTCAAGTGATCCATAGTGCTCTCAGAACATCACTTGCCAACACAACCATGAATTAAGATTAGGATAATAATCAACATCATAGAGAAGCATTCATGTTGAATAAGTTGTCTATGAAAGATGAAATGCCTCATGAGGTCTAGAATGGGAAGACTTTAGTTGATATTTGGAAGGATTCACGAGATTTGCATGAGTTTTATACAAGAGTAGAGTTGACTTCTTGAAAAACATTGTATCTCAATTATGATGGATAAGAAAGCTTCCATTTACATGAAAAATGTACCATGTGCTTCCAATCACATTATTGAGACTATAAACATCATTCAAACAAATGTTAACCTTAAGTTCAAAGTTATGGTAACAAGTTTTTATGACTATATTGATGAAAAGAGGTAGTTTAGTAGTAGAAGCGAGACATAGGATGTAGAATATGGCTTTGCAGTTAAAGGCAAAAGGGAAAGACACATGTTAAATAAGAAAGGGAAAGACAACAATTATTTTGAACAACATGTCATTATAGTGGTGAGATGGGTCATGAATAAGTATTGCAGTATTGCATAAAAATGTTGGTCAATACAAAAATCTAGGAGAGCCTTAGAAAAATCCCATATCATAGAGCATCTAAAGGACCCATTTCTAATGCATTTATGACCAAAAGATTAGCAAACCAATCCAAGGCATTTGCTTGGTATATATTTAGGAGCATCACATCACTTCACCAATAGGCAAGATTGATTTACATAGTACATTGCTTGCAATTCTTCTAGTAATCTTTGATAATGGGGAGTACATAGTAGTTGACAAAGAAAATGTGCCAATATTCTTGTTGTGAGAGACAAAGGGAATGCTTAGATATTAAAGGGAAAATGGGAATTTTTTTCAATGTGTACTTTTTGCTACGTATGTAGCTTAATTTATTTTCAAGAATCATAGTGTGAGACATTGTCCCATTTAGATGTCACCTTTAGCAATCACAAATACTATATAGTTGACAATGAGACCAAGAAGACTTTCTCTTGGTGTGGAAGATCATGAATTGTACACGTTTCTTGACATTGGATAGGTTAGGGAGATTGCATTGACAACCAAGAGAGCATTAGATATCGATATAATTTTATGTCAATGGTATGGACATCAGACACCTTGGTTTGATATACCTATCTTACTTGGCTTGAAAGATCTTGGTAAATGGACTTCCTAACATCTAGTGATGGGTATATGGTGTTTGTAAAGATTTCTAGGAAAATAAGTAGCATAAAGCTCTATATGATGATGGACAAGCTTGGCAAGCCAATACAATCCTTTAGCTAGTTCATGGGGATGTTTGAACATAGAATCTTTATTGGTGCCACATGTTTTTTTCTATTTGTTGGTGATTGTAATAAAAAAATGTGAGTGTATTTTTGGAAAATGAAATCCAACATGTTTAATAAAAAATCCAAATCATTATTAGAGAAAGAATTACATTATTTTGTAATAGTTCTTAATAAAAAATCCAATGGTAATTTTGTTCTAATAAATTTTAACAATTTTTATGCTAAACTCAATTTTAAAAGACAGTTCACTAAATCCTACACATTAGATTGTAGTGGTTGTGAGGTAGAATTGCACTATCTCAGAGATGGGTCCAGTACATATGATGGAGAATGTGAATGTTCTAGTTTCTTTTAGGTTGAAGTAGTACTTATAGTAGTATATTTGTTAAAATTATGTCCAACATAGGTGGTGAAGTAGAAGACTTTAGAGAAAGTATGGTTTAATAAAAAGACAAAATTAGCCATCTTAAGGTCTTTGATAACATTGCTTATTCTTGGATTTCAAATGAGAAAAGAACCAAATTAAACCCAAGGGAAAGAAATTGATGTCCATAGTGCACATTAATGTTCATAAGCCTTATAGATTGGTTGATGTTGACCCTTTACAAAAGTTGAGGCTTTCCAAATTTCTCCATAGATTAGAATTACAATAGAATATCCTATTGTGGCTAAGGATTTAGGTAGCTCCACATAAAGGGGGTGGGGGATTCTAAGCATATTGAGTCTCCCAGGTTGGGTTATAATCCTAGAGGATAATTAGGATAACTTGAATCAACATTAAGATGAAGTAGGTATAGGTAGTCCAAATCATGATGATACCACTACTTTGGATGAGAAGGATTCCAAGAAGAGACCAAAGTTGGTGACACAACACCATTAGATATCCTTGGGTAAATGAAATGATTGAGGGACAATCATTGAAAGGGAAAATCAAGATGTAGACAATCAACTTTTTTTGAATGACCAATATTTAGAAATTTTATGAGTTTTATGTGTTTGAGGAAGCAAATAAAACATCGATGAGAAAAAAACCATGGCAACTGAATATTAGAGCGATGAAGAAAAGATTGGAGAGCTCATAGATCTTCCATTAGGGAAAAAATCTATTAAATGTAAATGGTTGTATAATGTCAAGTATAAGGTACATGCCATATTAGACAAGTATAAAAAAAAGTTGGTTCCAAAATGGGTTCTCATAGAGGGCATAAAAAATGATGAAACCTCTGCTCCTATAAAATAGATGAACACCATTTGATTAGTTTTAGTTATGGTAGCATAGCTTGGTTGGATTACTCATCAAATGGATGTGAAGAGTGATTTCATCAATAGAGATTTAGAGGAAGATTTTTTGAATTTATCAATTATATGGTTTTCAAGTTTTAGGAAAGGTGCATCTTGTGTGTTGATTGAAGAAAGACCTAACATAGGGCATTATATAGAGAAATTGATAGGCTCTTGGATGAATAGGGGTTTTAGTAGACATACATCAAAATCATAGGTTACGATTTCATTTTATTGGTCATATTGTAGATACCATCATTATTATAGGAAGTGACACGTGCTATTAAAATATATAATGTAATATGTGTTCAAATTTTGACTAACTAATTTAAGCCTCATACATTTTTGTCTGTGTAGAAGTTTGACATGAATGACAACATTTTTGTCTCACAGACCTAATAGTAAGTGGGCTTGATGGATATAAAATGATGGATTGCAAAATCTCATCGAGGTTTATGGAGAAGCCTCTAAATATTTCCACCAACATGGATTGTTACATAATAAATGATTGTAGGCAAATAGTAGGGAGCTTAATATATGTTACAACCATTAGATCTAATTTGAAAGATTCTAATTTTCAATTACAAATTCATGTTAGTACCAAAGATAAAACATTGGGTTGTGGAAAAGAGGGTGTTGAGATATGTGAAAATGACACTTTGACTTCCGTGCAAAAATAGAAAAAAAAAACCCTAGGCTATGTGAGTTTAGTAGCTCATAGTGGATATGTTTTATGGATGATAGAAAACCCACTTCTAATTTTAACATTTGCATTGGTGCACTTACATGAACTAGTAAGAAGCAACATGTAGTAGTATTTCCTTGAATAAAACAAAATATTGAGCAATAAAAAGAGTTTGCAAGACAATTTGGGTTAGGAGGATATTTTTAGAAGATGTCCTACATAGAGTTTACAACTCTACACTATTACAATTAAGGGGTGCTCAAACTTTTTAAGGTTCTAGTTTTCTAGTAACATATAAAAAATGTGTAAATATATCATCACTTTTGTTGGTGGTTCTAGATGATGTTTTAGATTTACCTAAGAATTTTCCCTCTTATATCAATAGCAATATGAAATCAGTTGCCAATTGTTCGAGAATTCCTTAGAAATATGGAATATCTCCTTCACTTCGGGCTCTACAAAATCCAGGTGGGTATCCCTTTTCTACAATATCAACTGAGATACTAAATGATGGTCAATTGATGCAAGGGAGGATGGGGAGAGGGACCAAAGGCACACCCTAACCAGATCCACCTTACAAAGATCACACGCGGAAGCAACAACACACAATAGTGAGAGAGAGAATGCAGATACTTTCATATATTACTTCAATTTGATTCATACATGCCAGGCTGTAAGGCCTTCCCAATTTAGGCTAGATATTACAATCAAGTACAAAATTCCTCCAACATGTGAGGATCTGCCAACAATCTCTAATTTTATATCTTATATCTTCTATTCCCAAAACTCACTCCTAAACTCTAACCAAATAACTATATTTATACAAGAGGCTACAAAATCAAGCCAGCCTCCAGATCCACCATCAACAGAAGGAACAGACAGATCTAGGTCCACATGCTTCCCAATGATATATACCAACATTAAATTCATGACCCAAATTAAATGCACAAGTTAGCCTCAACATAAATCCAAAATAAATGACTCGGTAAACAAGGAAACTGAGTGCCAGACAAGCATCACCAAGCACTAGGGAAATTCACCAAGCGCCAAAGAGATAACTAACCAACACTGGTAAACAAAGGAAACCGAGCAACACTGAACCAACTTGGTCAAAGAAGGAACCGAGCAACACAAAAAATTCAAACATCTTTTTGGTGACACATGATTGCCAAGGACCTGAGATGCTCCTACATCAGACACTTGGGGTTATTTGAAATGATTCTCTGAATCATGAAATGGGTATGATCCAAGTTGCATCCAACTCAGATTGTGAAATCCATGCACTGTCTTCAATCGGTCTATTCTTCCACTTTACCAGATATTCCATATACTATTTTCCTCTTGTACTTCTTCCAATTCTTTGTTCCAAAATTTTCTCAACTTCTTCAATCCATTTCTTAGGATAATCCATCGGTACTATCATGTCTTCATTAGGTTCATGATACTCATACAAATCAACAATATTGAATATAGGTGATATATCCATGTCATCAGGTAACTCAATCTCATATGCATTTCCATTGCCAAATTTCCTTAGTATCTTGCAAGGTCCAAACTTCTTCATTTTCAGCTTCCCATATGTTCCAACAGGAAATCGACCTTTCTTCAAATGAACCATTACTTCATCACCGACTGTAAAAGTCTTATGTCTTCTTGATCTATCAGCTTTGTCTTTGTATTTCTGATTATTTACTTCCAACTTCTGGTTCACATCTTCATGCATTGTCTTCATGTACTCAACAAACTTCACTCCTTCAACACTTCTCTTTCTTTCATCAGCAATATCCCTTAAATCTAATATACCTCTCAGTTGTATGCCATTTATAATCTCAAAAGGTGTTTTTCCAGTACTCCTATTCACTGAATTATTGTATGCAAACTCTACTTGTGCCAACACAGAATCCCAATTACTTGGTGTGTCTCCAACTAAATGTCTCAAAAGATTTCCCAAACTTCTATTCACAACTTCTGTCTGTCCATCAGTTTGTGGGTGAACTGTAGAACTATATTTCAACTCGGTGCCAAACTTTCTCCAAAGGGTCTTCGAAAAGTATCCAAAAAATTTAATGTCTCAGTCAGAGATAATACTCCTCGGTAATCCATGCAATCTGACAATTTCCTTAAAGAAAAGATCTGCTATATGTACTGCATCTGATGTCTTTCTACAAGGTATAAAATTTACCATTTTAGAAAATCTATCCACAACAACAAATACAAAATCATTACTTCTTACTGTCTTCGGTAAGCCAAGAACAAAATCCATAGTGATGTCACTCCAAGGTTTCTCAGGAACAAAAATCAGTTTATACAATCCAATATTCTGACTTACTCCTTTTGCAACTTGACAAATTCCACAACTTTTCACAAATTTTTGAACATCTTTATACAACTGTGGCCAAACATATTTCTCCTTAACAAAATTCAATGTCTTGTCAACTCCAAAATGTCCAGCCAAACCACTACTATGTTTCTCCTTTATCAAATTAGTTCTCATTTCTCCTCTTGGTATACACAACTGAATACCCTTAAACAACATACCTTCTTGAATAAAATATTCATCCCATTTAGTACTCAGGTTGATCTTGAATAGGTCCTCTGCACTTTCTCCACAACTCAGAAAAATTAGGATCAAATTCATAAGAATCTCTCATGTCATCAAAGCCAAGAACTTTAATTTTCATCTCGGTCATCAAATATCTCCTTCTACTTAATGCATCAACAACTCAGTTAGTGACTCCACTCTCATGCTTTATCACAAATGTAAAAATATGCAAATACTCAACCCATTTCATATGTCTCCGATTCAACTTGTTCTGACTACCCAAATACTATAAAGCCTTATAATCGGTATACAACACAAATTCACTCGGTATCAAATAATGTCTCCATTTCTTCAGTGCTTGAACAATAGCATAGAATTCTTGATCATACATAGAATATTTCCTTTTTGCATCATTCAACTTTTCACTAAAGAAAGAAATAGGTTTACCTTCTTGATTCAATACAACTCCTATTGCACTACCACTTGTATCACATTCCACTTGAAATACCTTAATGAAATCAGGCAATGCCAAAACAGGCAATTCAGCAACCTTCCGCTTCAAAGTCTCAAAAATTTTATCAGCTCCATGTGTCTACTTGAATTCTCTTTTATCTCCTCTCATAGTCTTAGTCATAGCATTACATATTGAATTGAAATTCCTAATGAACTTGTGGTAAAAAATTGCCAAACCATGAAATGATCTTACCTCACTAGCATTCTCAGGTGTAGGCCAATTCAAAATAGCTTCAACCTTTTCAAGATCCATTTTCAAACCATTAGCTGAAATCACAAATCCCAAATACATAATCTCCTCTTTCATGAATGAACACTTTTTCAGATTTATCAGCAACTTTTCTTCTTTCAATCTCTACAATACTTGTTTAACATGCAACAAATGTTCAATGTTCTTCTCTGGTCTTACTGAATATCAGAATATCATCAAGATATACAATAAAAAATTTACCTAAGAATTTCTTCAAAACTTCATTCACCAATCTCGTAAAAGTACTCGGTGCATTAGTTAAACCAAAAGGCATAACCAACCAGTCATACAAACCTTCTTTTGTCTTGAAAGTAGTCTTCCATTCATCACCTTCTCTAATTCTGATATGATGATATCCACTTTTCAAATTAATTTTGATAAAATACTTTGCTCCAGTCAAACTATCCATTATGTATCCATTCTCGGTATAGGAAACCTATATTTCACTGTTATCTTGTTAATTACTCTGGAATCAGTACACATTCACCATTCTCCATTCTTCTTAGGTGCCAATACAATAGGGTTTGCACAAGGACTCAAAATTTCTCTGATCAAACCTTTTTGCAATAATTCTTGAATCTGTCGGTTCAATTCCTGATTCTCAGAAGGTGTCAACCGATGTGGTGCCTTATTCGGTAAACTAGCTCCAGGGATAAGATCCATGTAGTGATCAATGCTTCTCTTCGGTGGAAAACCATTAGGTACATTATCAGAAATGATTTCACTGTACTTGGTGAGTAACTTATCAATCTCCTCAGGGACACTATCCTCAATTTTCTTACTCGGTTTGTTAGGAATCAGAGCAAAACATACATCATTCTTCTTCAAATCCTTAACAAACTTTCTTCCTTCCATCAAGAAAAATTTCACAGATGTGCAAACATTACTAATAGGTTCTTCAATCAAAGGTAACAAGATCTGTCTTCTCCCATCAACTCAGATAGCATATTTATGCAATCTCCAATCATATGTAGCATGCCTATCATATTGCCAAGGTCTACCCAACAAAATATGACAACAATCCATTGGCATGATATCACATAGCACCTTATCATAGTACTTTCCAATTTTCAAATTCACATAACATTGTTCACTTACCAAGAGTGTATGTTCATCTTTGATCCATGAAATTTGATAGGGCTTTGGATGTTCCAACCTTTTCAAATGCAACTTTGTGACCATTTCCTCATATGCCAAATTCTCTGAGCTACCACTGTCAATGATTACCTTCCAAATTTCATCAAAAACTCTACATTTGGTCTTGAACAAACTTTTCCTTATCGGATCTTCCTTATTACTTTCACTCCAAAGTGCTCTCCTTACCATCAAATTATTTTCCTTCTCAGGTTCATTTAGTAACTCTTCTTGCACCAAAGCATTTCTACTGTTACTGACCTTCTTACTTGCATGGGTACACTCAAATGATCTATGTCCTTCTCAACAATTGTAACGAGTTCCACGGAAACCACCTATGTTATATCCACCTTGGTAGTTACTGCCTCTGCCTCTAGATGAAATTTCACCTTTCCACTTGGTCTTGCCTTTATCCAGAGTTGTCTTTTCAGGTTCAGATCTACTATTTTCACCATAAGATCTACCTTTTCCCCTAGGGAATCTACCACCTCTACCTCTTTGTCTTTTCTCATGTCTCTTGTTCAATTTCTCCTCATCTTTTAGTGCAAATTGATAAACCTCTTCAATGTTCTCCAATTTGACCAAAATGATTTCTTGTTGGATGGAAACTCTCAAACCATTCAGGTATCTAGCAATTCTTTCCACATCATATTCATCATGTCCATATCTGATATCTAGTCTATAGAATTCCTCAGTATATTATTTTACCGAGCTATCTTTCTACTTTAAACTTTGCATTCACCTAACTAGGTTAATCTGATAATCAAAAGGTAAGAACTTCCCTTTCAATTTATTCACCATTTTATTCCATACCTTGATTTTGTCTTTGCCTTTCATCTTTCTATCTAGCTACAGATGTTCCCACCACAAGGATGCATGACTCTTCAACTTTTTGTTTGCAATTTTCACCTTCTTTTCTTCAGGTACATTTTCATATTCAAAATACTTTTCCATCTCAGTGATCCAATCCAAAAATTCATGAGAATCCAATTTTCCACTATACTCAGGAGGATTAAAGTGTGGTGTAGACTTCATATTTGTCAAAGCTTTCAAAAATATTTCCTCACCTTGATCCATCACTGGTGCAGGTTCTACATCACCTTGTTCTTCCTCAATTTCATCATCACTAACATCTTCAAGATTTCTTCCTCTTCTCTGGGATGTTTCAACAACTTCTAATCTTGCAACAAGTTGTCTCAACATGTCTGCCAATCTTGGATCCGCATCTCGCCTCTCATGAACCATCTTGAAACCCTCTACAATTGTAGGCCAGATCACAATCTATTACCCCACAACAATTCAACTAGGGATTGACAAGAAGGAACCCTCAAACCTAGATTCACAAACCTAGATCCAGATCTAACCTCACTTTGATACCACCTAATGCAAGGGAGGATGGGGAGAGGGGCCAAAGGCACACCCTAACCAGATCCACCTTGCAGAGATCACACACAGAAGCAACAACACACAAAAATGAGAGAGAATGAAGATACTTTCATATATTACTTCAATTTGATTCATACATGCCGGGTTGTAAGGCCTTCCCAGTTTAGGCCAGATATTACAATCAAGTACAACACTCCTCCAAGATGCGAGGATCTGCCAACAATCTCTAATTTTCTATCTTCTATCTTCTATTCCCAAAACTCACTCCTAAAATCTACCAAACAACTACATTTATACAAGAGGCTACCGAATCAAGTCAGCCTTTAGATCCACCATCAATGGAAGGTACGACCAGATCTAGGTCCACACACTTCCCAATGATAGATACCAACATTAAATCTGTGACCCAAATTAAATGCACAAGTCAACCTCAACTAAGTCCAAAATAAATGACTTGGTAAGCAAGAAAATTGAGTGCCAGACATGCATCATTAAGCGCCAGGGAAATTCAATGAGTGCCAAAGAGATAACCGACCAACATCGGTAAATAAAGGAAACCGAGCAACACCGAACCAACTCGGTCAAAGAAGGAATCGAGCAACACATAAAACTTCAAACATCTTTTTGGTGACACAGGATTGCCAAGGACCTGAGATGCTCCTGCATCATCAATATTGCACACTCTTGTAGATTACTTCCAAGTCCAAGATAATCAGAGCATAAATTGGTTCTTTACATAGTCAGCTCAACTCTATTATATCTTACCTTTTACAATAGGTTGGAAGTGAATATTTAAATACACTCAACCATACAATAGAAAGGAAATATCTGGGTTACTAAGAGTATAGGTGGTTGCACACAAACCAATGCCTAATCCATTGAGCTATAGAGTCAAATAAAAAGTTATAAAGAAACCTTACAATGTTGAAGGAAAGAATCATCAAGATTGTGTTAGGTCCATTCCTAAAATTAACACATCCTTTCTATGTCGACATGAAACTCTACTTATGTATTTGCAGTGTATATTCTAACCATTATTGCTCTACAAGCATTTAACTCCATCTTCAACAAAGAGATATTGAACAAACAATACACATTGCAATCACAATTTGCAAGGATGAATTCAAACACCATGAGTTTATTAAATTTGTATGGTTCAGAATACAATATACAAAGACAACTCCATGAAAGGCTATGACATTACCATACAAGATGAAACACCTATTTTCATATAAGGATCATTACAATAGTTTATTCAATTTCAAACCCTAGAACCTAGTACATTCTATGTACATGTTGTTTTCTACCAAATTTTCAATCCTCTATAATCAACCTTGGAATCCCTTTATAACACAAGGAATGCACAAGCTTTAGGTCAATTACTTATACATCACGTGTTGAAATGCTACCAGCTATTCATACCAAATTATTCACCTCCTAGAATGATTATCTTTGAATTTTGTTTTCTTACACAGTTGTTGGGTTGACTTTTTGAATGCCCCAAGGTCAGAGTCCTCCAATGAGCCCATGAAAATTGTGAGCCATGCCACCATCAAACCTAGATGGTTAGTGTTATAGAGGAGCTACAAATACAAGATTTGCAGTCTCAGACCTCCAAGGAAGACTATAGGTGGTGGCTTCTCATATTTTCCCTTTGGAGGGGCGAGGCTCAAATCTGTTCCTCAAGGGATACAAAATGCTTGTGAACCCTCTTCTATGGATCACACACCCATACCTCCCAATGTAATCTTCCCTTGAAGGGCAGATTAAGGGGAAACAATAGAGATTGGAATTATTTGCAAACTGTGAGAACAACTTGCTCCTGCACTTGATGGTTTTAATATCTCTATAGCTATTGTGAGACCTTTGAATATCTCTATAGCTGTAAGCTAAAATATTCTTTCTCTTATAACTTTGGTCCTTGTATATCTCCTGCAACATGACCCTATGCAACTACATTTCTTTGCATTTGGAATTCTTCATACTATTGGCTCAATCAAGCAACCATTTGAATTGAAAAGAAATTTTTCGTATACAAAGGCACAACTCCAAGAAAATATTTATCTTTTCCCTCTTAGGCAATGGCTATTGATTTTCAAATTGGAAATGATGGCATTGACGGGCTTGTAACTCTTTATAACTTTGTACTGAACGCACCCTACAAAAGTATTCCAAACTTGCTATAATCATGGCTGCAACAATTCCAATTTTGATGAAAAAGATCATCATTCCATATGCTGACTAATAAGAAAGCTTCTACAAATCCTATATGTAAATGTCATTTCTTCCTTGGAATCACTAGAAAATAATTTTTCTTGCAATACGCTTCGTCAAATTGCTTTGACCCTAGTCGCATGACAACATTTTACTTATATAGAACCACATGTCACCACTAGATAGACTTGACCACTTGTAGACCACACCTCAAATCTGTATTCTAAAAACCTCCATGATTTGCTGGCAAATCCAAAAATCATGGTTTACCTTTGTGGAATCATGAGACCCCAAATCTCTTGACTATAACAAATGGCCTATGCTTTCATAACTAGTCTATCACAATCCATTTTATTCTTGCAAAAACTTAGGGTAACTACCATTCTTCGCAGTTTTGCAACCTCTTTCTTTCGTGCCTCTTTGCATTTCTCAAGGAGAACATGCAGAATGATGGGTTCCACACTATAGTGTAAGATTTCAACATCATACCCCAAAGTTCTACTACATTCTGCCTTAGTCTTCCTTGCACATCACAAAAACCTGGGGTGCACTCCCCTTCTCCTTATCACATGCGAACCTTGCTTCTTCGCATCTATTATGACAACCTCTCTGATTCATACATGAATGAATAAGGTTAGCCTATCCCTTTGATTTTTCAAAACTATTTATGTAGTGCCCCTCTTTTCTATAGTCCTCTCTTCATCTTTCCTCAGGCACCACAAAAACCTAGGGTATGTTTTCTTTACTTTAACTAGATCATGATGTCATCACCCTACACTTTCACACCATTCTTGAGCTTCTTTGAATGATTATAGTAGAAACCAAGGCCCATTTATCTTTCTTTGCCCATGATCTCTTATCAAACCTCATAATTCTATTGCTTAATTTAAAAATTCAAACATTCCTTAGCGAGAACCTGAGGGAAACAATGTTATACACAAAGTGAAACCTTGTGGTTCCGCCCCTCTATTTGTTTCACTGTCCAAGACCCTATAGGAGCACATTGTTGATCCCAATTGCCAACATAAATACAAAATGCTTGCAAAATTGGCAAGACTAGAAGGTTATGTGTGATGGGTTAACCATGAAAACCTTAAGTGCAAACTCCCTAACCTTAAAAAAATGGATTGAGAAAACAAATGCCAACCATTGAATTATCCTATCCACCTGGGTTATTTTGCACAAGTCTATCAAGGGATGGCTAATATTTAGCAGTCCTAATAGTAGCTCTAGTTGGGGATGCTTGATTGTATATTAGCACAAGGATCTAGAGAACTCTAGTAGAAGAAGACCAAACAAAACAAAAAACAACAAAACCTATTAACAAAAATTTACAAATAGGAAGGGATAACAACTATTTTACATTGGTGGACAAGGGATACCAAATAAATAGAACCAAAATTTATCAGCACCAAACCTTTGATTATCACTACACATTACCACATTTTTTTGACATTTACAACAATTGGGTACCTTTAATACCAGGCTTCATATCCTTGCTGCAAATTTGTGTTGTATAATTCAGTCCATGGTGAATACAACCTTTCTTGTTTTGTACTTTCCCTACAATTTTATTAAACCACACATATTTGTAGTCAGCAAAATAATCTTCATCATTCATATCAAGCCTAGATCCTTGAGAATGTTGTTCTAATTGAGAAAATATGAAACATTCATAATCCATTGTATCAATTACATTTTCAATTTTACTCCCATCATTGGTTTGTAAAAGGTTAATATCATCTATCCTGAAATATTGTTGCAAATTGGGGTAAAGATCTTCACACATAGTAAAAAGGAAAGCTTCATACTCAGGTTCTTGTAAAAAAACATTCCCTAGCTCCTCATCACAAAAAATGCTTAAATGAAAATTTTCAAAGATGGGTAGGAGAAAATCAGAAGCTGAAGCCTCATGTACTCCTTCAAAGTATACTATGTCAAGCTTAGGATTAAAAAGGTAATCAAACATATTTGTGCAAGGACCATCCATCATATCTACACTCTATTCAACACAACTATAGAAAATTTCATCAGTATGAGGTAGATTTGTACCCTCCAAGAGTCTCTTCATAATTTCAACTAAAATTATATCTTTAGGTTCCTCTTCAAGGTCTTCATCAGTAATAAAACATTCATATTCAATGTCATCCCTCCGTATGTCTATGGGTTGCTACCCATTCATATCTTGAACTTTATCATTAGAACAATCTTCTACATCATTAGAATAACTTGCAGACATGAAAAATGATTCTTGATCATCCTTGCAAATGTGCTTGTATGCTTCAATATGAGTGTCATCTCCAGGCATGTCAAATGACTCCATTTCTATTTCATTTAGGATATTTGAAGTAACAAGGGAACAAACTGCATCACAAATTTTATCATCAGAGGAAACCCCCAAGAATTAAAACTTTCCCATTCCACACCATAGGAATAATAAAAAACTACTTGGATCATTACCATGTTCAGATGTAGCATACAAATCCATACCTAATGGTGTACTAATAATTCTTGACTCATCATGACCATTGTGAACTGGAATTTATTCCTTTGGGTGCAATAGTTCATCATTATCAAACAAATTCTTGTTGTTATGCATGTGTATTTACCTCTGTGTAGCAAAAAACTTGTATTCTTTAATTACAAAGCTATCACTATACCTTGATGACTGAACAACTTCAACATCTAAAAGCCTTCCCATTTGTTCATTTAACAATTCTTGGGTATGTATCATAGAACTAAGGGAAACTTCATATTGCAGATGCAATTGTTTGGCTGAAGCCTAGCTCTCATTGGTAGCTCTATCTTGGTCCATAACAACATGCCTTTAAAATGAAACCAAATCTTCAAATGTATCTACACTTAACTATTGGCCAAAGGTGGATCATCCTCCATTATGCAATGAAGTATGTGTCATGATGCAGATGATAATGTGATATGTGCACTAAAGGTGGATCTCACACCTAAAGTGGAATTTATCCTACACCATGTGCTTAATTGAGGTGCAAACTCCTAGGTGTCTCAATGAAAAACTATGATCCAATGCATTATCCTAAGTAAGATTAAGTAAAGTGTAATTAGAAATATTTAATTACACCAACACCAATGCTCAGACCATAGTATCACAATTTCCATTAAATGATACTTATTTTAGACCGGCTCTATTTAATTCATTCACAAATGTTATATACATGTTCCCTTAGGCTTGTCAATTCCTTGCTTTGCACTAGGATTTTCTTGAGACTCCATAATTGTTTTGCCTTTATTATAGGATTCAAGCTAAGTTAGTTTAATTCTCATAAAATATATATGTTGACATTGTATTATCACTTTTGTTTTGTAGGCTTCTTTCTATATCAGGTTTTCTTGGAGCTAGTGCATGTGTAATACTCAAGGTAAGAAGTCAATCGCTATAGTGTTATGATATTTCAAATTTGGCATATCTAGATAGGATCCTTTGCATTCACAATATAACCTTCCTTGTAGTGCTTTGCTTCACACTAGGATTTTTGAGAGATTCCATAATTGTCGTGCCTTTGTTACAACATTCAAGCTTTATTATTTTAGTTCTCACAACATATATACATTGACATTGTATTTCCACTTTTGTTATGTTGTCTTCTTGCTACATCAGATATTCTTGGAGCTTGTAGATGTGTAATACTCAAGGTAAGTAATCAATCACTAGAGCCTTGATGTATTTCCAATTTCCCATACCTAGATAACATCCTTTGCATTCACAATATGCCCTTCCTTGTACATGTGAAATGTTCAAAGTAAATAATCAATTATTGCTTTGGTTTCTCAATTGAATGGCCAACATGCTACCAAAAATATCTACCAATACAATAAGACAACCACAAAATCCCATTACAATAGAAACATACAAATCATATCAATAATTAGAGATGATACCAATCAATGAAGCCCTTAATAATGTGCATTTCTTTCAAATTGATTCATTCAACTTCAAATTCGGCAACTTCTTATTTGATACAATCCATGTTCTGCTTCATTTTCAATACATGACTAATGAATTTCGAAATGGTCTCTTTGACCATTTCTTGCATTGTCTACACAACGGTTGTATTGTAGCTTTAAGATGTTATGAACATGAGCTGCACCCATCAATATTATATGATTTGAACAAGGTACATGACAGAACCATATATTTGCGTATCCCCTTGTCCCCTATCCTATAAGCTTGGAGAATAGGCTAATTTTATCCTTACTGTTAGATCACCCTCAACCACTTTGCATCCATATTATGTCTATCTATCTTTTTCATAACCTGTTTCTCAGTAAGATTATCTTGTTAGGAATACTTGACACCTTCCTACTTATATTTCTTAAATCATTGTTGTTAGGGAATGAGATTACTATACTAGTAGAACTGAAACAAATTTTCTTGATCCATTTGAAAGCCACATTGGAATAGGTATTGGTTGAACATGCATGAATGCCCTGTTAGTTATGTGGGTATGGTTATCTTATGTAATTTGAATATTCAAAAAAGATTATGATGTGGGTATGGTTGTCCCATGTAATGTGGAAGGCTATCATGCCACTACTATGGTTTGAAATCTTAAATGGAATTTGTTGCTTATTAATGACTAGTGCAACCAATATTTAAAATCCTATTACTTGTAGAGACAAAAAGTGCATACTTCATGTTTTACTCTGTAGCATTGCACTCATTATAGATACAAGTTATGGAAAGATAGCTAGGAAGCTAATTGCATTACCCAAGTCAACCATCTCAATGAATCTTTTATTAACCGTTGAGGGGATTTTAATTTCTGGGTATTTGCATCTTATGCTTCATTTTTATGAGTCATGGCCTATTTGGATTTTTCATGGAAAATAAACTCTGCTCATCAAGAACTTAATCAAGACCCTTCTTCCTCGAAAATGACATGGTATCTTTATTAAAAAATTAATCAAAGAGGCTTCAAAATATTGAAATTTATATCATTTTTAACAGCCATAGAACTGTAAATGTTTTGATTTCCATGACTATAATTAACACTACCATGATCTCTACATTCATTTGTTCATCATTTATGTGACTTATGCTTTTCTTATCTGTTCATTGAATGATTTTGGAGTGTCATATGACTACGTAAATTGATTCAATGTATATCTATGTGATGATTCTCTACTTACTACTCTGACATCTATAACTATATCATATGATCGTGAACTAAAACTTATCTCCTTGTGTAGATTTTTTCTACTTGTTTTGATATTTGAAGCATCAACTCTTTTGCCTATGAGAATATAAATTTTTTGAAGTGGTTGGTAACCTCCTCACTTAGTTAATGTATACAAATGTAACTTTTGATGTGCTTTTTCTATCAATGTTTCTTTTCTTACTGTTTGACATTGCACATCATGTCAAGTTACAACAACCCAATTCACAGTTCCCTTGAAATCTTGTTGAGAGACAAAGACCAAGTGAGCATAGCCCTATATTACTTAGCACTAGATTGTAGTACAAGTACTATTAAAAACCCTAAAGAAAAATAATGCTATTCAAGAAATCCAATCCATAGAAGTAGGGGCTAGCTCCATTAGTGCTTTAGCTCCCATCTAAAACAAGGCCTTGTGAAACTGAGTATTCAAAATACGTATGGGATAATTTGGATTTGTGTGCAGAACCCCACCTTCTCTTAATGAGTTCCTCTCAATATAAATGCACCTGATTGAGAATGATTCAAATGACATGGTTTTGTATGGATCCCCACGAAGAGGAAAACACAACTAGGCTTGAAATTTCATCAACATCAAATATTGTCATTCCTAGTGTCATAGCGGGCAATTGCCTAGGCAGAAAAGATGCTTTTGAAATTGAAACACCCTTAGGAGACATATTTTCCATTAGAATACTTTAGCCAAAAGTAGAATTCATTACCAAAATATACAATAGAAAGAGAAAAAATGAAATTGCAATTTCATTTTTTATGTTCGAGTCGATTATTACATTCAATAGTTACTATGGAAAATTGAGAATTAGATGGGTAACTATTTACATGAAGATAAAACACTCATATGAATGTTTAGAATTGTTTATGATTTGTAGCATTAGTCAGAATAATCACATTATAAGCACACACACTTTCCATATGTCAAGATTATTATTAACATAATTAAATAATATAATTATTATTATGTATATATATGTGTGTGTGTGCATGCATATATTTAATAAAGAATGGCTTCCTTGTTTTTTTTTATATATATATATATATATATATATATATATATATATATATATATATATATATATATATATATATATATATATATATATATATATATATATATATATATATATATATATATATATATATATATATATATATATATATATATATATATATATATATATATATATATATATATATATATATATATATATATATATATATATAATTGAGAAATTATATTAATTATGTTAATGAACATTACCAGTTATGAATAGTAACTATGGTATTATTTAAATAAATCGTCAAATGATTTAACAAGTCGATCGATTTAGTTAATGAAGGTCAATGATTATAAAGTGGATTGTCGGCTTAGTTAATGAAGACCGACAATCATAAAGTGGAGTCATTTCCATGAAGGAACATGACTCCACATTAATATATATAATGTGAGATCGGGGGTCAATGAAGACACATCAAAATATAAAAGTGTTAAGCATCTTCAGCTATTGTGAATATTATATATGCAATTCGGATTTCCTAATATATAGTTATCTGAAATAAATATAAATATATATATATAAATATATATATATATATATATATATATATATATATATATATATATATATATATATATATATATATATATATATATATATATATATATATATATAAAATCAGAGTTGAGAGATTGTACTCATACCATAAAAATAAAATTATTATACTATATAAAAATCTAATCCAAATTTAACATGGTATCAAAGAAGGTATAGGAAAAAGATCAGAACAAATTTTGAATAAAGCAATATAACTACCATATTTTTTTGGAAAATATTATATTTGACAGAATGGTAAATGGAGTTAGACTTGAAGATATACTTGAGGGTGCCTCAAGTTTTGTAGCATGGAAATTTTGAATGATTCTTACGTTAAAAGAACATGAGTTAAACACTATGGTGGAAAATGCAGACCTTGAACCTAGTGAGAAATATGAAAAGATTCAATGGGAAAAGAACAACACCAAAGCAATGAAATTAATGGTAGACCGAGTGAAATATCACATAGCATCGATTATCATCAAATTAGACTCAACATATGCTATGTTCAAAGCCCTAGAATAAATGTTCGAGATCAACAACACTAGTAGGGTTCTTGCTCTTAAAAATCAACTTCTCCACACGAAGATGAATCAGGGAGAGACTATCACCTCATACTTTATGAGGATAACAGATTTGAGAAATCAAATCTTCACAAATGGTCACACGTTTGATAGTAAGGAACTAACAATGATATCCCTAAATGGACTACCTGTCTCACGGGAATCATTTATTCAAGGAGTAAGTGCTCGCTCCAAACTCCCTAAATTTGACTGATTGAAAATAGATTGCACTCAAGAAGAGTCTAGATTAATGACTAGAGGGATCAGTATGAATTCCACAAAAGAAGACATTCAAGTTCTACCCACTCAATCTCAAAAAAGAGGGAAGAAGACTAACTTCAAAAGGAAAAAGGAAAAGGACACAAGTGGGGAATAATCATTCAAGAAAAGAAGGGACCTATCTAAAGTGCAATGCTATACATGTGATAAAGATGGTCATCTTGCAATGAAGTGTCCTAATAGACCTAAACCCCAAGACTTCTTTGATGAAGTTAGTAAAACAAGCATGGATATGGATTCAGAGAAAATTGTATTTTACTCCGCCCTATCTAGTCAAATTTCAAACAATTTAAACACCTAGGTGATAGAAAGTGGGGCTTCCTGGCACATAACAAGCTTCAAAGAACATCTAGATTCCATAGATGAACATTTTGATGAAGAAGTAACTATTGGAGATGATACAAATTATCTAGTAAAGTGAATTGGGACTTTCACCATCAATCTAAAAATAGGCATCTCACTTCAACTCACAAGTGTACTATTTGTACCTAGGATCAAAAGAAATCTAGTATCTATTTCAACACTCGAAGACAAAGGGTACATAATTACTTTCATGGAAGGGAAAGAAATAACTTGGCCCAAGAAATCAAACATCAAGAATTCTTATACTATTGGAACATGGCATGGATGCCTCTACAAGATATGTACTTCACCCTCTCAAGCCTTAATCCATGAGTCAACCAATGCAAGTGAAATTTGGCATAAGAGACTAGGAAATTTTCATTTTCATGGCTTACCCTCTTTAGAGAATATGATAACAGGACTACCTAAGCTCAAAGCTGAACATGAAGGGGCCTAAAAAGGTTGTGCATTAGGGAAGAACACCAAAATCACATTTCACAATAGTGAAAGTAAATCTAAAATTGTACTAGAACTTGTTCATTTTGATTTATGTAGACCTATGTTGGTTCCCTCCATAGGAGGATTTATGTATTATATTATTCTTGTAGATGACTACTCTAGGAAGACATGGATATACTTTCTAAAATGTAAAGAGTCTGAAGAAATTCTTATGAGGTTTAAAGAATTTAAGGCTCTAGTACAAAACATATTAGGGAAGAAAATTAGAATACTAAGAACACACAATGGGAGGGAATACACTTAAGAAATATTTCAAAACTTTTATAAAAATGTTGGGATTAAGAGGGATTTCACCATTCCCTACAACCCCCAACAAAATGGAGTTGCAAAATGAAAGAATAGAACTATTGTTGAGGTTGCAAAAGTCATGATGTATGATCAAAACCTAGAAACTTATCTTTGGGATGAAGCTTCTAGTACTACCATATACATACATAATAGATGCCCACACTCCCATTTAGAAAATAAAACCCCTAAAGAAGCATTCACTAGAATTAAACCTAATATAAGTCACCTAAGAATATTTGGTTGTCCAATTTACATTCACATCCCTAAGGAGAAAAGATCTAAATTAGAACCTTCCGAGAAGAAGGGAATTCTTGTTGGGTATAGTGAAACTTCTAAAGCCTATAGAGTTTACATTCTAGGGAAAATACACATTGAACTAAGAATAGATGTGATATTTGAAGAAGATATTGCATTTAAAAGATCCAAGGGTGAAAATGAAATAAATGATAAACATTCTCAAAAGGATCCTTCTCCTGAGATTCAGAGCAAGACTCAAGAAATCATAGAAGAAATTAATTTCATTGAACCCATGGATATCTTTGACAAATATAGAGTAAATAAGATAATTCCTCTATGGGCTAGGAAGATGATTGAAGAAGAAGGAAAATATACAGCCCCTCCAGGAACTTAATTCAGAGCAAGCAAAATACCAAAATGGATTTTTCAGTTATGTTGTGCTCATGAGTGAACTTATAAATTTAGAGCCCTCAAATGTAGACGAATCTCTTCAACATCAAACTTGGAAGGATGTCATGATAGAAGACTATAAATCCATTCTCAAGAATGATGTCTAGGATATTGTACACAAACCCAAAGAAAAATTAGTAGTCTCCTCCAAATGGCTATTTAAAATCAAACATGCAATAGATGGAAGCATTGAAAAATATAAAGCTAGGTTTGTTGCAAGAGGCTTCTTTCAAAAAGAAGGTATTAACTATGAAGAAAAAATTGTTGCAGTTGCCAGGTATACCTCAGTTAGAGCTGCAATTTCTATTACCGCGTCTAAGAAATGGAAAATTCATCAAATGGATATAAAGATTGCCTTCCTAAATGGAGTGATTGAAGAAGAAGTATACCTAGAGCAACCTAAATGATTTGTAGTGCATAAGAAACAGTCCCACGTCTACAGATTAAAGAAAGCACTATATGGTCTCAAACAAGCTCCCCAAGATTGGTATGAAAGGATAGATCATTATCTATCTAATCTTGGTTTCTCCAAAAATGGCGCAGACCCAAATCTCTACTTGAAGGAAATAGATGAAGAAATTTTGATTCTGATTCTTTATGTTGATGATTCATTAATCATAGGAGAATATCATCTCATCACTAAGTGCAAACAAGATCTAGCATTTGAATTTGACATGAAGGATTTATGTATTCTTCACTACTTCTTAGGTTAAGAAGTATGGCAACACGCAAATGACATCATCCTAAATCAAGGGAAGTATACTATTGACATCCTGAAAAGATTTGGGATGATGGATTTCAAAGCCATGTATACTCCAATGGAAACAAATCTGCACAAGTTAAAAGAAGTAGCTATTGACTTGGAACCTACAGATCCTACTCTTTACAGACAAATAATTGGATCACTGATGTACTTGGTGAACACCAGGCCAAATATATGTTATGCAGTGAATGCACTTAGTCAGTTCATGTGTGAACCTAAGCAATTACACTTACTAGTTTTATTGCATAAAAATGACATAAAGAAATAAACTTAAACTAATTTTATTCCTACATATTCATGCAAACCTCATAAAATAGGGAGAAATAAACATGTAAATATTATGAATAAAACTAAACAACTAGTTTATGATGCAAGGGCATTTTAGGATACTCGGTGAATCTGCATGGAGGTGTGTTGTTTTGGTTCTTTATTACTCGGTTGCAGCTTTAATCGACAGTCTCGATTGTTGAAGGAAGCTTGGTCGCTGAAGGAACTCGGTGAAACCTCTTGTGCTTAGTGGAACTTGTGATTGGTGATGCCTGTGTTGCTCGGTGTTGCTTGGCTTGGACGATTGTTTCACTAGTGCGCGGTTGTTTCTCTAGTGCTCGGTATTTTTGGCTTACAGACTAGATTTCTTAGAGATTTGGTTGGCCGACTTGGTGCATTTATTGTTGGTATATTTTGTTGTATTCTCCTATGTAGATCTAGAGGCCAACATGGAGAATTAAATGTTTGTAAGGCTATTTATGAGCCGATTGTTGTTGCATTTAATATTTGTTTATAATAGGAGTTGAATTGGCTTAGGATTGAATTGTTTCATCCAACCAACTTGTGGCTGAAGATTAGTATTTAAGGAGTGTTTGGGTAGTTGTTTAGGGGGGCAGAAGTCAATGGATTGATAGAAGATTAGATCTGGATCTTGCGAGATCTTGAAGATCAGATTATTATCTGATAGTTTATAATAGTAGAGCTAGTGGTTTGCATGTTTGGAGACAAGGAGATTGCTTGGAGGCTTGTGAGCTCAAGTTTAGATCTGCCTTAGGGTTTCCATCAGTTGCTGATTTGTTTTAGAGATGGACTAGTTGGAATATTGCAGAAATACTTTGATTGTATTTGGACCTAACCCAGAAGGCCTTACAGTCGGGCATGTTAATGAAAATTCAGTTGAAAACATTGTCTTGTTGTGTAATTCCGCATTGTGGTGTTTGGCTGCTTGTTTGGACTGTCCTTAATTAGATCCTCCTTACCTGTCCCGCATCAGAGCTTGAAGATCTTGAGTGTGCAAACTGATCTTCGGTTGAGGCTGTTTTGCACTAGGACCTTGTTGGTGATTTATTGCTTTGGGTTTTCAAAAATCTTGAAGGATGCCTCTGAGAAGATTGGACCCTAGAGTAATTGCAAATCTCTGTGATGCTGTGGAATCAAAGATTACAAAGAAAGTTAAAGTTGATATCCGATTTGAGATGGAATTGATGAAGAATGGCATGATCGTCGAGGTCATGAGAGATCTTGCTGGTATGCTGAGGAATCTTGGTACTAATGATGGTTATGAGGAAGTTGTTGAAGATTTTGGAGCTGCTAGATCTAGTGGAGATGAGCAAAGAGACAGATCTGGTGAAGACATAACTGGTCGGTTACATAGATCTGGAGATCGGTTAAGTACTAGTTACCAAATGGAAGTTTCTAATTTCTCTGGTACTTTGAGACCTAAGGACTTGATTGATTGGATTGGTGAATTAGAAGATTTCTTTGAGCTTGAAGAAATTAAAGATCCTCTTTGAGTAAGATTAGCATAGAGTAAGTTGAAAGGACATGCTGCTCTTTGGTGGAAAGAATTACAAAGAGATAGAGAAGATGAAGGTGAAATGAAGATCAATCAGTAGAGGTTGATGGTGACTAAATTGAAAGCTAAGTTCATACCTATTGACTATGAGCTTGACTTGTTTAAGAAGTTGCATAATCTAAAGCAAAAATATTTGACTGTGGAAGACTATACCGAGGAGTTTTATAAGTTGACTATTGGGTCTGGACATAAAGAACTTGGTAAAGAAAAAGTAGCTCAGTATGTGAATGGTTTGAGATTTAATATTCAGGATGAGCTTGGTATGCTAAATATTGATTCAGTTGAAGATGCTTATCAGTATGCTTTGAAGGAAGAAGATAAGTTGAAAAGGAGACAACATAGTAATCCCCAAGGTAAGGAGAAGATTGATCACTCAGTGAAGGATAAACCGACTGTTGAAGATGAACCGAAGCCTGTGGAATTGAAGAAAAAAATAGGTAGGGTTATCTTTAAGGGTACTTGTTATAATTGTAGTGAAGAAGGACACTGTTCTTTTGGGTGTACACAAAAGAAGTTTGGTGACCGAAAAACTACTGTAGTAAATGTGAACATTTAAAATGAACCTGAATCTGAGAACTTGCTAGTTTGGAGAACATTTCTCGGTGCAAAGGAGGAACCTTGTCAGAGGAGTAACTTGTTCAGAACTTGGTGCAAGTCTAGAGGTAAAATTTGTGATGTAATTGTTGACAATGGCAGTACTGATAACCTTGTTGCTAAGGACATGGTTCAAAAACTTGGTTTGAATAGAATGAAGCATCCTCATCCTTATAGGATTGGCTGGTTACAAGATGTTCATGCTCTAGAAGTGAGGGAGCAGTGGTTTGTTGATTTTTAGATTGGCCAGTATAAGGATCTAGTGTTGTGTGATATTGTGGAGATGAATAGTTATCATATATTGCTCGGTAGACCTTGGAAATATGATTGCAGAGCTATGTATGATTATGTCAAGAATGAGTTTACTGTTAAGAAGGATGACATGAAGTTTTCCCTAATGCCTTTGTTGCATACAACACTCGGTAGGAGGAGCCTGAGTATTGGTAGCCGAGTTGAGTTGTCAAATCCTGAGAGGAATGATGATCAGTATGGAGAACAAGCTTGTATGTTATCTAGAAAAGACTTGGAAAGATAGAGGAAACTAAAGTGGAAGAGTAAGCAAGTTGAAAAGTTGGAGGACTTGTATGTGAAGAACCAGTTCGGGGTTTATGTGTTGAATCCTAGAAGATGTTCTTCCATCCTATGAGAACATCTTTTTGAACATGGGGTGTCTGATGCAGGGGAATTCTAGGGTACTTGGTGAATCTGCATGGAGGTGTGTTGTTTTGGTTCTGTGTTACTTGGTTGCAGCTTTAAGTGACAGTCTCGTTTATTGAAGGAAGCTCGGTCACTGAAGGAACTTGGTGAACCTCTTGTGCTTAGTGGAACTTGTGCTCGACAATGCCTGTGTTTCTCGGTGTTGCTTGGCTTGGTCGGTTGTTTCACTGGTGCTCAGTTATTTCTCTGGCGCTCAGTAGTTCTGGCTTATCGACTAGAGTTCTTGGAGATTTGGTTGGCTGACTTGGTGCATTTATTGTTATTATCTTTTGTTGCATTTAATATTTTTTTGTAATAGGAGCCGACTTGGCTTAGGAGTTAATTTTTTCATCCAGCTGACTTGTGGCTGAAGATTAGTATTTAAGGAGTGTTTGGGTAGTTGTTTAGGGGGAAGAAGTCAGGGGATTGATAGAAGATTAGATCTGGATCCTGCGAGATCTTGAAGATTAGATTATTATCTGATAGTTTGTAATAGTAGAGCTAGTGGTTTGCATGGTTGGAGAGAAGGAGATTGTTTGGAGGCTTGCGAGCTCAAGTTCTGATATGCCTTAGGGTTTCCATCAGTTGTTGATTTGTTTCAGAGTTGGACTAGTTGGAAGATTGCAGAAATCTTTTGATTGTATTTGGCCCTAATCCGGAAGGCCTTATAGCCGGGCATGTTAATGAAAATTCAGTTGAAAACATTATCTTGTTGTGTAATTCCTCATTGTGGTGTTTGGTTTCTTTTTTGGACTGTCCTTAATTGGATCCTCCTTACCTGTCCTATGTCAATTTAATCTACTCAACATAAAACAAATGCAAACCTCCCTATATAAGATGAAGAAAAGATGTTTGATGTGTTAAAGATGGTATGTGGTTCCTCACAAATCCTATAGCATGACAAAGCATGGAAAAAGCTTATTGAAGGAGGAGAAAAGCTCTCAATTTATAGGATTTTTAGGGAAATGGATGATTTGGATTCAAAGTTGGATAAAGGGCTAGGATTCTTCAGGATCAATGAGGTGGCCATGAGGTGGAGGCCAAGTAGATGCCATGTAGATGATATGTGGATTAGGGTTTGACCATTCAAAGGGAGAAATATTCTCACACATGTGTGAGAAACCTTTTAAAGTGACATGTCCATGAAAAAGTGTAAGGTATAAGAAGGTGTAAGAGGGCAACCATTTCTCAATGGAAAAGGTCAAGAGTTGTAAGAGGATGAGAGAACCAAGGTTTCTCACACATGTGTGAGCAACCTTGGAAAATGACATGTTAATGACATGGGTCAAAAGGTGGAAGAGAAAGAGAGAACCAAGGTTTTGGAAAGTGACATGTCAATGAAATGTGAGAGACAAGTGTGTAAGGGTGTGTAAGAGTCACATGTGACTGAATTTGAATGTGACTTGGGTTTGGGTTAGGATTCCTTAATCCTTAGATTAAGGTTGTGCAAATGATTAGGGATTGATTAGGTGGAAGATTAAGATTAATTAGTGGGAAAGTGGGTTGACTTGGGTTAAAGTTAGGAGCCATGTGCTCAAATATAATTAAATACAATATTTAATTCCAAGTGAGATAAGAAGGGATTAATTAAATAAACTAGGTCATTTACTTAATTAAATGGAGGATTAGGATGAGGGAAAATGGGATAGGATAAAATTAAATAAATGTAAATTTATTTAATCAAGGATAAGGGATAAAGAGGAGTGTAATTAAATAAATGTGAATTTATTTAATTAAGGGAAGAATAAGGTTAATTTTTAAATAAATAATAAATATCTATTTAATTGGCTAGAATAAGGGTAATTATTAGGACAATTTTAGGTGTCTACAATCTAATTATAGTATAAACATACAAATCAGATTGACAATTAAAGATGATATCAATCGATGAATCCATTAACAATGTACACTACTTTTGAATTGATTAATTCAACTTTAGAGTTAGTGATTGCTTATTTGATACAATTCATATTTTTCTTCATTGTCAATACATGGATACTAGAATTTGCAATGGTCTTGTCGACCATTTCTTGCATTGTCTACACAATGGTTGTTCTGTAGCTTTAAGATGTTTTGAACATGAGTTGCACCTATTAGTATTATATGATTTGCACAAGGTACATGATAAAACCATGTATTTGCGTAGAACCAGGATTTCAGCAACAAAAACCAACACATATGGTGGGACCAGACTTTGGGGTGACACATTTTGTGTCCAATGGTTAGAAGAATGGTTAAACATCCCCATATGTATTTGGTCCTCAATATAGAAGAAACCATATCTGCATTTTAATAAAGATGTATTCCACCCTATAATATCAATTCTCTTCCACAATGCTACTCCAATGAATGGACACTATGAACCAATATTTTTAAGAGTAAGAACATACAATACATGACAATATATGCATCTAAAAATGCCAATTTTACATTGCAATATAGTCAATTCCTAGAACACAATTGAAGAGGCATTCAACAAGATTGGCCTCAGTTGGCTTGGTGCATTTTCTACTCCATGTGGCAAAAGCATGTTTGTTGTAGTAGCTTTCCTAACTGATAATTCATTCAATGCAATAGCCTTAGGACTATTTGTATCTCAATCAATAGATAATGCATTGAGAGTGTAGGAAAAATTTGCATTGGTATGCTTCAAGCTGTTTCAGCCACCTTCTTTGACAGATAACAATTCTCTCTTGCGATTGTGAATACTAATTTATAAGATTGCCTCTTCCCTTGAAATCTTCCTTAGGCTCATTCTTATATACTTTATGCTCTTCTTTATGCCTTCCCTCGACATTGAGAGTCTCACTCATACTATCCATTGTATTTCCGCTCATTCTCATGCCAAAAAATCTCTAACAAGAGAATCCATATTTGGATCTTTGAGGTTAGCAGTGATATAAAGAATGAATTTTTTCCCTTAATCAAGTAAAGAATAAAGAATAAAGAATAAAGAAGGATGATGCATTTATCTTCCTCTTCAATTTATATATTTGGAGAGGCTAATTAATTCAAAATTAAATTTAAAGGCATCTTTGGACTGCATGAGCACTTAGGGATGGAATCTATAATATCTGGTGTCATAAATGTTATCATACTTGTCATTGTATCTTCTATCAGTTTTCATAAGCATCATAGAGGCTCTTAAAACCAATGGAAGATGTCGTAAAGCCCAAAATTATCTTATTCTCAAGCTAGGCACCTAATGTGAGTAACTTCACCATTCTAAAGATACAGTGATGCTTGTAAAGTGAAAAGTAACTTTGTAACTCCCTATTGGTGAATAGGCAATTATTGAGGCCAGTAAAAACATATTTAACATACTAGTAAAAAATTAATTACCATTGTCGGTGAAACCTTCCATTCCCAAGGGGATAATTACAAACAATTTTAGGAACAATTAATTACATGCATTTAGAAGATTGATGCCACCTAAAACCCAACACTCCCATGGTTTTTGATCCAAATTAGCATTTGGTTGCCCATTATAAAACTTTAATCCTCCTAAGAGAGTCAACATGGCTCTTTTGATAGTCATATGCCTCTTTGATGCTTTATTTAATTTTTTTGACCTACTCTTCCATGTCCCAAAGTAGGTCTAATCTAATCACAACACAATCCTCAATTTTATCCTAACTCAAGAAGGGGTGGATAGGGTCACCCATAAAAAGCCTCGTATAGTGCCATCTTTATTGGACATTGATAGCTATCACCATAATAGCATTCCACTAAGGGTAGATAGTTCTCCTAGTTATTCTATTGGTCTATCACATATGTACATAGTATGTCCTCTAAGACCTACCCGAGACTCATTATCTATCCATCAGTCTCTAGATGATAATTTGAATTGAAATATAGCTACGTGACCCAATTTTATTTTGTAAGTAGTTTAGAATGAGAAGTAAATTGGGAATACCTATTAAATATGATCTTTAGAGGAACTATTTGCAATTTCACACTCTAATCCTCATAAATTCATTAATACATTCTCCACTATGTAGTGTTCTTTCTTTGCCTTATAGCTAACTTATCAAAGAATATCAAGGTCATATTGTGTTTATTTTGGGTAAGAGGTTGCCCAATAATAGAGTCCATGTAAACTAAATCCACTTTCTTTAAAAAAATGTCATGAGGCTATCCTATTCTAATAAACACAATATGACCTTGATCGAGATTTTTATCATTGTTTACAAGTTCTATTACCTCAAACTTCATTCTTGGTCACTAGTAAAATTATTTCACAACAACTAGCATTTTCTTGGATCTAGATAATAGACTAAATTACTTTGTTTTTCTTACATGATTATCTCTTTTGTGCCATCTAAACTAGGCACCTATACTGATCCCTAGTAACTCAAAATTCTACTGTACCATCTCATGTACTATTAGTATTAGGGATAATTAATTTTTTTTTATCAAGAGAACAAAATCATAAAGACACAACTTAATAGTACCTTGGAAAATATTGGCTATCTTTATCAATTCTTCATCTAAATATATTTGAGGTTTCTCTCATTTTTCATAGCTACCCATTGATCCCTTTCTTCTAAGAGATCCTCCATTTTCAACTTCCTTTGTGTAAGGAAATGTGAACTCAATGAAACCAAAATTACAATAAAAATAATTTTTTGAATCTTCAAAATCAACTCAATAATCAAGACAAGGTGAAAAAGGAGAAAAACCACATAAAACCCCATTGGAAAGGAAGTATGATCTCCTTGTTGTTTATAATTTCTCAAGATTTTCAATTTTAACATGTGTTCATGAGATTTTGACAACATAACAACACTTAATTGATTTTGATGCAAGATGTATGCAAATGAATAAGTGTTTGACATATGAGAAGATGGCTAGGATGAGAGGATGAAGATCAATGGTTGGGAGAGATTAGATCATCTCAAGCCATGAGATGTTGTCAAGTGAAAAAATTTGAAAGCTTGAGGGTGAAATTGGTACCTTGAGAGGACAAGGGAGTATATTTTCGTAAAGGCAAGCCTTGTCCTATACTCTAAAGACATGAATATGAGAGGAATAAAATAATTTCAAATTCTTTGGATGTGACGTTTGGGAGAGGGTCCATGTAGGCTTTTTTATCCAAATGAAAATAACATTTAAGGTTGAGGGAATTAGGAGAGTAGGAACTTATGGCAAGGAGTTGACCCCTCCCCAATTGAAGAGATTAAGAGAGGATTATGTGTGATTAAGAGATGACTAAGATTAGGCTTAAGTGCAGATGGAAAAAGATAGAAGATTTGACACTTGAGAGAGAGAAATATTTAGGAACTAAATTAAATGAATGAAAGAATGTATTTAATTTAATGGATGAAAAGGGTAAGGATAGGATAAGAGAAGCAATTAAAATAAATTAATTACTTCATGTTAGAATTTGGAAAAATACAAACAATAAGATAATTATTTAAATAATAAATTATTTTAGGTGTCTACACTTCTGAAGTTCATAACTTTGCCATCACACTTCTTATAATTTTTGAATGAGATTTTTTCACCATATTCTCCAACATCAAATTTTTATTTAAACATAAACATAAAAAAATCCTACAACACTTAAAAAATGAAGACATCCCCTTCTATCAAGCCAACTAAGCTTTTATCTTAAATTCCAATATTATAATAAAAATATAGTTAAAACTTATTGCTCTAATCAATCCAATCAAAATTTTAGATTAAATGTTTATAATAGTGTTAAATAATAATTAACACTTATGATAAACAATAAAATTGCAATACATAAAATAGAAACCATGGTTTGTTGTGCTGGTTTCTATTCCACTTGGTGGGAACTATGGTTAGTTCCTTTGGTTTGTTAGGTGGTGCAACACAATTGTTTTATGGTCTTTCATTGCCATATCTTTCGCTGCTTTTGTATAAGGTTTTGGGTCCTTTCAAAACCTATTTTTACTTAATCAAAATAATAAAATTGCAATACATAAAATAGAAACCATTCAAATTTATTAATATTAATAGATCATGCCAAAAATGTAAATGACAATACTTTCTAATAATATATTATATATTTATAAAAAATTGTAGGAAAAATCTCTAACATTAAAAAGAATCAACTTTCTATTAATCTTCAAACAATGTACATAAATACAATATTTTCCTCTCCAATAATTTATACTTACAAACCATTTTACCTTCAACCCTACACACACACACATTAGAAAAACCACACACTATTATAATTTCTTAAAACATGTATTGGAAAACACTAATTTAAGTATTTATATCCATACTCACAAACTACCACTACTAAACTTGGGATGCTTTCAGTAGTCTTCCCTTTTTCATAGTTTCTCCACGGTCCATCATTAACTCCCTTTTATTACACTCAAATAGAAATAATTATGAACAAAAACCACATTTGATAGATAAACATAAAAAATTTGGTGGCTACATGGTGAGAAGAAATACTTAAACATTCAATCTAGTCCTTCAACCTTTCAAAGTTCATCAAAGTTGAAAATAACATAACCAATTAAAAACTAATTCACATATACAGAGTGACTAACACTAGCCACAATGAGGGAGTAGAAGCTACATGACACCTTGTGTACAAGGTGCACTAAAGAACATAACCAAACTCATGGAAATCATATATCTCTAAGATTACATCATCATGTAATAACATATTGCATTATCTCATGCAACATAAACTTGATAATTCTATATTTTATTTTTGTAATCTCATGCATCCCTAAATGCAAAATGCAACATGTAGTTAATTTTACAAAGTTCCATGGTTTTTCTTTCCAGAAATGATATGCTAGATTCTTTTTCTATGAATCTCGCGAAGATATTGCATCATAATCTTTTCCTCAAATGACCTATCTCATCATTTTATTTTCTTCCCCTTGCATCACACCTACAAAATGTATCATTGCACAATATCATATATATTTTTCATTCATTGTTTTTCATAAGTCAAGTCATAATTTTGGTTGGCACTCATATCCTCAGTGCAAAAATCAATCATCAATTAACTACACAAATAATTCATAGAGATTTACCTTCTTTATTGCTTCACACGTGCAAAAAAATAGACATTTATCTTTAATTGCATCACTCACACACAATATATTTCACAATTTCTCACACATTGTAATTTATGCAATTTCAAATAGAAATGCAATCACATCAATTTGGGGTACACAATTTACGGAGCACTTCAGAAGTATTTACACCTTAAATATTTTAAAGAGTAAGCAATAACAACCAAGAAGCCTCACAAACATAAGAGTTAAAGTCCTAAAAGTGACTATTTTCACTTCTATAACACAAAACAAGGAACATCCTTTTCTAAACTATCAGGAGTAACCATAACTGAGAAACTCAACAATCAATCCATGTAACTAACATTTATGTAAATAGAGTAAGCATTAGTTGACTTTAAGTTTATGCAATCAAGGGTCGTGACTGAGCATAGAAAACTCAAGGCCCTAGAGTGCAACTTAGAGCTTTGATACCATATGTAAAGACTGAACTCTTGACAACTTGTGTCATGTCATCAATATTCGCAAAAATGAGGGAGTTAGTCAACTAAGTCAAATGTCGAAACCACATGTCGACAAGACAAAAATAATTTCCATTAAATTAAAAAGAAAGAATACAAGGTTCGACCAAAATTATCGAACATGTTAAGCGACACATGAGTCCATAATTAAGAAGAGTGTCGACCAACTGTCGAATGCACCCCAAAACAACACATGACATAATACACCAAAAACAATAATAATTTCGACTAGCTTGTTGAAACAACAACATACCAAAAGAGACTTCAACCAACCTTCAGAGTGCAACAATAACAAGAACTTAAGAGACTACCATAAGTTTGTAATTGTCATTACAATGGATAATTGGTTAATTACAAATAACTCATAATATACTAAACATGAAGACCTTGACATGATCTCTAGACACATGTTTCATACAAAACAATAGGGTGAGAATATTGTAGGAGTGTGTTTCCACCCTACCACAAAGTGGTTATGCTTCCCTAGAATCTTTTCTAACATGAAAGATACCCAACCCAAATAGAAGTAGTCTAACAAAGTAAAACTGACTGAATTAATGAAATTTTGTGGCAAGATATATCTATATGCTAGTATAACAAGATCATGGACACACCGATGCATATATCCAAATAAAGATAATAGAATTTACAACTCTTACTTTTCATTAACATTTCATAGAATTGTAATTTCATCTTACACATGGAAAACATATTGGTAATTCATACTTTTCTTAATGAAGTCATTAGTTCTCAATTCATGCAAAGAGCATCATGAATTTGTTTTTTTATATCTATCCACACCTATAAGATAAGAAAAGTTAAGGTAAACATATCTCCTTGATAGGCTCATTACCCATGACACATCTTAATCTTACGATGAATCATAACCACTTTTCTTGAATTTCATAAACACATAGTTAATATAATTTCCACTATAAATAATGGAAGCTTTTGTTTTATACTTCCAAGATATCAACTATATAATTATTGATTTAGTAAAATTTCTACATTCATGCTACTTCCACCTCTTTCAAAAGAATACACTAAAATACATTGTCTTTGCCATTATCTTAATTGAGATAAATGTAACACTGTTTACAATTATCACAAATTGAAGTAGGACTTTTCTTCATGCTAATAACATAAACATATTTTTAATGGCAAATAATCATACTACACATTTCAATAGACCTCTCTATTCTAATTATCAATGAGTTTCTTCACATGATAATGTCTACAATCAAATTACTAACAAGTCATCCTTTTTAACATAACAATATTGAATACTTAATCTAAGAATTTTCTACAATTTTCTCCATCATGATTACACACAAATCATAGTCGGAGTATCCTATTCACTCGTAAGGTTCCACACTCCTCCTATATACTCTTAAGTCATTACTAAATTAGAAAAATATACCCAACTAAGAAAGGTTGCTAGAGATCATAAAATAGGATAGACTCCAATATTACTAGGAATTGCTTGTTCTGTTCTTAAGATCTATACAATATCTTTTTTCTACTTTGTTTGTAAGTTTTTCTTAATAGTGCCTCCCAAATTTTCATTGATTATGCCTTAAAGTAATTGCACGAATTTTTCCATTTTGAAAGTTACCAAGAACACTATTTAAACTTTAATTTTTATGCAGATGCTCCAATAAAGTATGACTATCTACCTGCCAGACAAATGCGCGAGATCTTAAATGATAAGGAGCTACCTGAGTCTGTTCCAAGTTCTGGAAGAGGTGAAGGTTTGGTTGCATCAGGAGAGGAAAAATTTCCGAAACTTCCTAAGTGGCACAATAACGTTTGTGATTCAATGTTCTTTTGTTGAGTCAAGAGCTCAATTAATTCACAGAATGCCAAAGAATAACTAGTCTATGAAAGACCATTTTAGATTTACCACGTCATTTCCTATCAAACACAAGAAAAGTAAAATTGTAATGTAATCAATATTGAAGATCCCATATCTTCTTTACAGGATTAATAAAATAACAAGAAGTTTAAGAATTCTCACGAACAAAGCATATAACGACTCTCATGTACAAATTCCAAAGCCAATTGATACATGAAGGACGAGTCTAGATCTCTGATAAAATCACAACATCACCATCCTGTCTATATACAAATAACTAGTTGCTTGGTTATGAATTATTTTACAAGATAAATATCAATAAACGGTTTGAAAAAACTATGTGCTTCCTATATTTTTAAAGAGATCCTGAAAGACAAGAACCAATATACAAGAGCAGTCGACATGTTCAATGCCTCAGAAACTTCACACACTTCTATATATATATGCTTGCTAAATGCAAGAGTCTGAAACGAATAGAAAAAAAACAAATGGTGCCCCAAAGAACAAGGCGATATGCCAAGTACGAGTAAGGAAAATTGAACATGATAAAAAGAATTATTTCAAAATATACATGGCTACACATGCAAACTCAGATAGAATGGGACAGTCATACTAGCTTACTGAAAAGAGAATCACTATGGAAACCACAGTGAGGACAACAAAAGGAAAAATCGTCCCAAGGAAGAATGGAAATATGAATCCCAAAGGCAGTATCCATTAATTATTTGTTACTAAGACAAGAATCTACCATGCTACATCTATTTTTTTCCAGATAATAAAATCGATCTAATGATTGAATGCATACCTCCCATCGTGCGGATCCAAGCAAAGACACAAATGAGGAAGCTGTTGATTGACACCCATGATGGATACAACAGGTGACTCCTCATGGAAATCCTCCGCAGGCCTGGTAGTCATCTAAGGAGATGACTTGGCCCTGAATTGAGATGGAGATCTTGTAGCCCTTCTACACTAGGACTGATCTTCCCAATGGCTTTCTCTAACCTGACCTCTTTTCTAAATTTCTCAATCACGTGCCTCCATAACAATTTTTTAAACAACTTAAATATTTTCCCTCGTTGAGGATTTTGCTAAAGCATGCAGTTTTATCCTAAATGAATTCTGTCTTCCCCCTAAATTTTGTTCAAAGACTCCTTGTTATGAAGCCCAAAATCATGTGAAGACTCCTCCCCACTACCAATTTTACTGAGTGGAATAATTATCACCAACTTCCCGTGCAATGCCAAGAATTTGGCCTAAAAATTTGCCCACTCTCTTCCCTTCCACTCTCACTATTTGTGTTGATTTAGGAAGAGTGTTAGTTTCAGAAGAGATGAAAAAAAATGAGTTGTGACATTATATAACTACTAAAAATATATTATTTAATAAATCACATTAAATTAGTTAATAATGAATTTAAATTTATATATTTATTATTAATAAAAATATTAAATTATCAATTAAATATAAAATTAAATTTTATTATAATTATAATTAAATAAATTTTGATTAATTTTTTTAAAAGTGTATATTTTAAGTATAGTATTTATATTATATGATCTTAAAATAATAATTAAAAATTAAATTTACACTTAAATTTATTAATATAACTACTTAATGTACCATTTAATTCATAAAAATTAATTACAATACTATAATGCCACACCTTTGAATGAAATGCTCCTTTTTTTTTTTAACTCTTTTGAACTCTTTTTCATAAAATTTTAATTGCAAGCTAAAACCCACTCTTTACGTCATATAAATGGCTAACATATCGACTTCACATGATAACATGTTTCATTGTAAACCTTAATAATACCTACTTGTTTAGGCCATTGAATTGAAATGGATTTGTTTGAAGAGCATTTTTCTGGTAAAACAAAAGTATCACGTACTAAGTGATTCATATCAGTGTGAAACAAAATCTAGAAGCTCTAATAAGATTTGCCTCTTTCTAAGCCACAAAACTTTTAAAACTACTTAACCATGTGAGTTGTCTTTAATGATCCATGCATTGTTGTGCTATTATCAAATCTCAGAAAGAAATTATAGTTCAACAGTTACAATTTATATTTCAACTGACAATCTAGCATTAAAATACCTCTATGCTCCACTAAGTTTGGGGACAGGACAAGCACAGGGGACGACATGTTTTAAGTATAGGGGTATTTTTGGGCCATTTTATAGGGGACAACAAGGGATGGATATAAAAAAGGTAAAATTTCAATATTCATATTACAACACTGATAAAGTATTCATCATAAACACTCTAGAAGCTTTAATATACTAGCACTTGCACCCAAAGGAGGTGTCGTTGATGTGAAGGTTTACATATTAAAAGGTAGTGTATTTAAGTGTCATTCTACAAACAAGTGTCATGTTAGGAGCAATGAAAAGTTGACAAACATCTCCCATCTATTTCCATAAAATTGTTTTCTTTCTCTCCATGTATGCTCACGGGTTTTGTGCTTCACATGCATTTCAAAAGGGAATTCAACAATGAACCTCAATCTATGCACACCCAAAATGCAACCAATTATTGAGAATATAATCAAATAATGGAATGACAAATTGGTGGTCATTCATGTCTTCTTCCATTCTCTGTGTATAAGACTAAACCTAAAAAACATTGATCATAAGTCCAAAGCACACATTGTGACAAGGTTTGGTAAATTTAGTAGGTTCAAGAAGGCGAAACATTTGCTAATGTTCAAAATTTAGAAAAGGGGTTTAAGCTATATATAACATACAAAAATATGCATAATTACAAAAACATTATATGAAAATGATACAAAGAAATATCTCTCATCTCAACACATCAACAATATCTAAAAAAATGACATTTAAATGTCTTCAAAATAAAAATCTGCTAAATGACCTAAAATTCTTGAACATGAAAATTTTACCATGAGAACCATGTTCCTAAAAAAACAAGATACAAACAATTTATTAAAACATGGAATATGTTTCAAGTATATAAATTCAGAAAAAAATACTTCTTAGAAATAAAAACCTGCTATATGAACATTAAAATTTAATAGCATGGAGCCATGTTCCTAAAAGAACAATATACAAATGATTGAGAAAAACATAATATATGTTCAATCTAATAAATTCAGAAAAAAAGAAAAACTTTTTTTTATGTATATATCAATACATGTAGTTTATAAATAAAATTCATATTTTTTTTTAAAAAAAAAAACTTATACAGCCAAACTATCCAGCTATTTTTTAATCAGAAGTAAAGGCTTTGATGAAGCTTTTAATAAATTTAGCATCAAGTCTTTTTTTTCTACTTGTTAAGTATTTTTCCCCTTCGGATCAAAATATTTCACCTGGATCTTAGATTGTCAATAGCTTTTTTATTTTAATAAGTCCTGTACCCTTGGTGCTTTCAAAGTTTTATTAAATTGGTTAGCCAAATAAGGGCCTTATTCTTAAGTTCAAATAATCAAAAGCCCTTATTATGTTATTTTTTTGTAAAGGTTTTAAGGTCAGAAATTCATTTCTTTGGAGGGAAAGTTGAAAGTAGGCTTTTTTTTTTTTAACTTAACTCTTGAAGCCAAATTTGTGGTCAATCTTTAGTTAGAAGGGAAAAAGCCCTAATGTGACCATAAGCATGAAAGATCAGCGGTTGCATGCCAAAAATGGCGGCCATGTTGACGTAAACAACAGATTGTAAGAAGAAACAATGTTTTTATGCATAGAAATGCCAAATTTAAAATGGAAATAAAAGAACCAAACAGTTGGCAGCGTCTTTGCATGATGGATAGTAGATATTTAACAAGGGTGAACATCGTATTTGATGTAAGGGCAGCATATGTCAGAGAATTTTCATGAAAAGAGGTGAGGTTTCCATTAAAAAGTAGAAGTTAATTGATCTTTTATCATTATTTTATTCTTAGAGAAGAGATTTTTGCTATTCCAAAGGGTGTTCACCATAATGAGAGACGTTTTCACTGTTTCTCTGAGATAGATTTACTATTTTGGGGGTTGATTCACGGTCTTTGAATACCCTCTCACTGTTTTAGCAACTGTATTGATTTTTTTTGGAAGGGGTTCTTCAATACTTTATCTGGTAATAAATGAAGTTATCAGTGAGAATGTTGATCAAAGAATAGTAAAATTTATTGGATCATGGTTGTTAAAATAATGCTATACTAGTGACAAACTAAGAATACACTGCCTGGACCAAAAAGAGCCACAGAAAATGCGGTGATAGCATTTTGAATAAATGATGCATCGATGACAGGGACACAGAGAAAATAGCAGTG
Source organism: Chamaecyparis obtusa (assembly GCA_027943335.1). Lineage (NCBI taxonomy): Eukaryota > Viridiplantae > Streptophyta > Pinopsida > Cupressales > Cupressaceae > Chamaecyparis > Chamaecyparis obtusa. Next base: position 1,070,908 of record BSBK01007326.1, on the reverse strand, counting down.
ACAACAAATGTAAAAACAGTGATGCTGTATGCTGATAGGGTGATGCTGTAGTTAGGAACAATGAATAAATGTGTTGGGGCAGATCTAAAGCAGGAATAGTAGGGATGTTAAAGAAAAAGCAACAAATCAATTATGGACCAACACATGCATCATGGGAAGAGAAAATACAAAAGAGGAGCATAGTCAAGCAATGACAGTGTATTTAAGGAGTAGCAGTAGCCATGGTGTTGTCTACATCATGGAGGCAAGAGATAGTCATAAGAAGCAGCTCTGTGATATGAGGGGGCACCATTGATATGAAAAAACAATGCAGCAGCAAGATACAGTGGTGTCCAATGGTTAAGCAGAGACATGAAGGAGCAGACATAATGATTGAAGGGTCAATAAGAAAGGCCACTATTGTAACAGTGATAAGGTTACAAAGGAATACATCACAGAGATCTGAAGTCATGAATCCATTATCAACGAAAAAAATGAAGGTAAGAGATTTTGCAGACTTAGAATGCAATGAGGCCATTGTCTCGAGTACAGAGAGGGACACTGAATAAGAACAGAGGTGATAGTGTTGTAAAGAGGCCATTCCCTGTCATTTAAAAACGTAGACCTATTACTGTCATTGATAGGGATACCAGTCTTGCTGTTATGAGGAGCAGAGACAATTTTTGTCCAAAAAATTTCTAATGACAGTGATATGCAGCGGTAGAAATGATGCTCTCATTGTGAGAATAGTGCAGCGTCCCATAAGATAGAGCATGATCAGATGCAAAAGGATAGTGGTGTAGCAGCATAGAGATGAAAGAAGTCAAAAATAAGTGACAGAGGCAGTGATATGGAAGATGCCATAGCAGAAATAATGCTACAGAAAATGTCACATGAGTATAGAGCAGTAAGAGTAGCAATGACTGATCAGGTGTCCAGGAGCATCTTTAAGGAGAATGAATGTTCATATCAAGTATTACAGTCATTAACTGGAGTAGTGGACTGAGATACGCATGAGATGGTAGCGGTATCTACTTTGCAGTCATTTGTCATGATTAAGAGAGTGGAAGAAAAGTGTCATGGACAACCTAGGAGCAACAAGTAGCATCAAAGACAGTTTGGAGCATTTTTCATGCATATAAGAGTCAAGCGTGAGACCATTTCATGAGTTTAAGATTTAAGGCATTACATCTTACAAGGAGAGAAAAGAAGTCCCAACAACAATATAGTGGGTGGACTGTTGTTATAGAAAGATAAGATGTTGTCAAGAGCAGTGAGGAAGTGTAGAAATTCATGAACAGTAGCTAACTAATGTTAAATAAAATGATAGTCATGCAATAGATGATGTCAAAAAGGGAACTGTTAGAGCAGCAAAGAGGATTGAGATTGAGATTCTGCCCGCATCATCTCAGGTGATTGGAACAAGAGGAGTATAAGCAGTGGCAGCAGCGACCACTGCAAGCAGCACATTGTAAATGATCATGAGTGCCAAGGGCATTTCTAATAAATTTCATATCAGCTGGGCATTTCCTCTTGACCCAGTAAGAAACTTCTATCTCTCAATCCCCAATCCACCTTCTACTGCTATGAATCCATATAGCCAAAGCATAAAAGAGACCTATAACATAGAGGCAGAAGGCAATGCAAAAAAATAAACCTATAACATAGAGGTGGATTCCAATGCAAGGGAGAGACCTTTTTCAATATAAATGTCCAAAGTTGTTTTGAAAATGGGCCAAGCCAGGGAAGCAGATGGACAGCTAGAAATAGATGAGAGAGTATGTTGTAATCAATCACATTCAAAAGTGGTAGACAAAAATCAATAGGAATGTAACCTCCAGCAACCTATCCACAACCACTGTTATGCCACAATTAGACCCAAAACAAGCTTGAAATTCCCAGCAAAAGTCCAATCATTTCAGCATCAAGGAAGCATACAAATTAAGCAACGAAAACACAATGGATGATTAATACCATCAGCGCCTAATTAAGGTTTCAAACACAAAACTGATTTGAAAATATTTAAGGATAATAGTATGTCAAAAGGGGCACTGAATTCCTAGCACCAAAATTATTAGGGGTTTAATATCCAATCACTTCACCTTCAACAGAATATACAAATTAAGCAATGCAAATTCAATCCACTGTCATTACCAACCATCATTACCCAATAAGGTGGAGAACACATAACTGACTTGGCAGGCATACAAAGGTACCATACACAAGAAGGTCCTAAATTCCTAGCATCAGAAAATAGACCAAGGCTCAACACCCAGCCCTTTTAGTATCAAATAAACATTCAAATTGTGCACTGCAAGCAGAACGCCATGATTGACATAAGAGCTCCCTGCACATGATTGATTGGGAAACACCCATTGGTCCTATAACCAACAGAGGTCCTGAATTCCTAGCAATAATTTGAACAGATGGAATTGCACAAAAAAAATATTTATCTAAGCCATATTGCAATCCAACAATCTAAAAGCTTTGAAGCAATACAATCAATGCACATGTCAAAGAAATACTCCATCCAATTAAGTCATATATTGTAATTATTCAATCATTTATTGTCTTCCACTGTGGGAAAGCAACCAAGAACTGGAAAATGGGGGATTCAGAAAACCAAAACACAGAAAATCCAAATTATGGGATGTCCCCCCAAGAACTGGAAAACAGAGAATTCCTACAAAATTAAAAATCAGATCCAAACCAATGTAAATACTTATAATTTTGAGGGCCTACACTGCCCCGAAATGTCACTCATTTTTGGGAGGAGGGAAAAAGACAGCATCCTGGGTTCGTTTAGAGCGAAACAGAGCCTCAGTCTTCTCATCTACATTGAAGGTGGCTGCAAAAGTCTCCTTTGATAGGGCCTTCAACACACCAGTCTTACCTGCATGATTGGTAAACACAGGACTATACCCACAAAGACATTTGGTGTTAGAAGAAGAAATCTTACTGAGAATTAAATCAATTTAGCTAAACAAGAAGAAACTATAGCACTTACTTGGGTTTAGTAATGATAGAGAACCATTGCATCCCTTCATCTCCTGCAATCTTAGAAACCACATAAAATCTTGGAACAATGAACAGGTAACCAGGTTGTAACTCAAACTCCAGTGCCCTCTCCCCATCTACACCCACGACCTCAACCCTTCCACTGCCTTTAGTTATATATGTCACTTGGAATGCTGAATCGGATGAATACCCAGGTGAACACATTGCTTCCTGATAATATTGCATTGCATTTCAACATACGCCAATCAGATCACACATAATGCTAGCACAAGTGCCACGCTCAAAAAACATAAATAAAGCTATGAGAGAGTAGATTTCCACAGTCCATTATCCATTACTGCTTTGCTTCTGGATTGTACTGAGTAGGATATTGATTGTACTAATGTTTTGAATTGCACTCCGTGATCCATCAACAGGATTAGAATGAGAGAGCTGCAGGAGTAAAGGTCATTTTACTCCCGATCCATCATTACAGAATGTATTTCGAAACATTGATGCAATAAAAAACCTACACAGTATAATCCAGAAGCAAATTGATAATAAATAAAACTATTTTAGCGAGAAACATTATATGATTAAAAAGGGAGGTTACCTTATCGATTTTGACAAGGTCTGCTCCCAACTCTATTTCCTTCAAGATTGGCAAATAATTAGGAGTGAGCACCACTACACGGCCTCCATCTTCAATATCTATGTCCAGTGAGGCTTCCTCACAATTGAATACCAGTCTCAGCTTGTCCCCTGTTTCAGCTTCAGGGGTGGGCATTCTTGTTCCTTCCTCTAATTTAACAATTCCACTTCCAGATTGGCTACTCAAAATATGGTCGAGCTCATTTTCCTTCAGATCCCATGCTCTGCACATAAATTTTTTGCTAAATCCATGGTACAACCCATTTGAGGCACCAACAAGGTAAAAATCCTGCAAAGATACATAAAGAGGGTCATCAGCAGGAAAAACTACAATGGAATGGAATGATTTTTAGTCATGGTTTAAGGATACATACAGTGAACTCCCCTGATCTGTGGCCTTTTGATGTATCGCCTAGGAAGAGGACCTCCAGCTCCTCTGAGGGGTTGTCATTGAACCACCAGCTCACTGCTCCCATGGGGAGTGCAATAGCATCTCCTCTCTTAACCTTCAGCACCCGCTCTGGCTCCTCTGCCAGAACTATGCCAAAAATCCCCGATCCTGCACATAATAACCAGGGAGGTAACAATGGAATGAGATTATTCCATATAACGGAAAAGGGAGAGACATGATTTTTATATAGGCTCTGAAGGGCTGTTGCATGTCAAAGGCTCCATGTAGTATTTTTGCTCTGAGGATTGTACTATTACTGGAAATGGTCTCAGGAGAAAAGTAAGAGATGTGATAAAAGCAGCCCTCTATGGATCCTTAGAAAATTTGGTGACAAAAGAGTGCAACGCATGCAAACATAAGATTGAGACACCCAATGCAGTGACAAGATCTTAAAAATATTTTGTCATGAACAAATGAGATTGGAACACCCAATTGACTAGTAGGGATTGATTTTTTTCTGTCAGTCCATTTTAGGTTTGTAAATTCAGGAAAAGATCCTTCAAATTGTTGATCTAAACCATCAGTATTTTTAGCATTGATCACATATTCTTCTCACAGAATTTGTAATTGCCCTGCTTAGCTTTTTCTCATAGATCTAGAGCCTTATAGATCTTGATAATAGGCCTCACATTCGGTTGATCCTAAACCCTAGGGTGGCCTTAAATGCAATTAATAATTACTGATTTGTTTCTTGCCTTTTCAATATATATGTTACACCCTCAATAATGAGTTTATAAATGACACAATCAATATCTCTTTGTTGAACAAGGAAAAGGAGATTGGAAACTGGATTCGTACCTCCAAGCACATAACAGACCTTAGATGAGTCAGAGTACTTTGGCAAGGAAAAGCCAAGATGGTTGAGAATGAGTTTGGCTGCTCCAATTCTTGCTTCAGACAACATCTTCACATCTGAACTCAACCATACTTGATAACGCCCACCCTCTGTACTAATTATCTCCTTGGGCAAGGCTGGGGCCAAATTTCTCTTGGGTGCAGCTTCCATCGTTTACTTACAATATAACCTTAATTCACACTGATTCCTGTGGACCAGAAATTTTTTGAACACCAACAGCTATGTCAGATAGTAAATATTTTAGCTAAGACCAATACCTATAACATAATACTTTGCTCAAAACCTACTATTAATGCCTGAAGCAAATCTTTCATAACTTCAAAATGATTGCAGTAATGGGTAATGAAAAATCCATACCTTAAACAAGCGAAGACAAGGGAGCAAGAAAATTGAGAAGGAGAATGAGGGTGGAACTCTATATATAGGATTCCGTATTTTGTGTAAGAATATGCATAGATCGACGAGCCATGCAATTTGATATTATCCTATGTAAGAACTTTTTTGGGAAAAAGCTTGTTGACTGCCTGTTCACTATGCCACGTCAGACATGCGATTCCCATGCTACAATGTTCATGCAGAAGAATGCGGCGTCAATTCATCGTTGGCACAAACTGTGACTTAAAAAAAAAGAAACTTAAACTTGCATGTGTGTATGTAGATATATATCCACCTTTTTTATAATAGTAGTTTTTAGTTTAATTTAGTTTTTTAATTCTTTTAATTTAGTATATTTTTTGTCACCTTAATTTTCTTGGTTTGTGGGAAACAATCTTATTATTATTAGCACCGGTTTGATGCATCAATTATTTTTCAAAACATATAAATTTGTACTATAGTTTATTAATTTGTATATATTTTAAAAATCTAAAAAAGTTAATTATTTAGAAAAAAGGTTTGAAAAAAAATAAAAATTATTAACAAAAAAATAGTTAAAATTAAATATGAGCTACAAGGCCCAATCGCAAAAGTCGTCGTTGTCACACCACGCTCGACCTACTATGGATATATGCTACTTCCTACTGTTGCTATAGGTGATCTTACCTCTCTTTTTTTAGTCCTTAGTTCTCGAGGTTTGTTTCTAGTTACATTTGCACGCCCTAAGGTTTCAATCATCAGAGATATCTTCTATCATCAGTTCTTTTGCTTGCCTGTATTAATAATCATTGAAGGCAATCAAAATTTTATTAATCTCACTCCTATCAAAATTTTGAGATATCTGTATGTAGCCAAGGAATCCACTATTGCTTCCAGCTAATTCTTCCTCGCTAGGGTTGCTCAGTAATAATATTTATTAGCTTGACTTTATCTGTAACTTTCTCCATAATATCTCCATTCAAGGGAATCATTGGATCCTCAAGCACACCTTCAAAACTTGCTTCAAAATTGTTTATTAATACCTCCACATCCACTATGGAATTCAATCCATACATTACTTCTGTCAATTGCTCGACAAACGTTATATCTTCATATATCAAACCACTGTCACTTATGAATAAAACCCATAATATGCCTCCTTTGTTTTTCGTCAATCAGTCCAAAATTGTATGTCACATTAGCTTGGGACTAAACTTGAATATTTGGATCTGTAATTACATTACCAATAACAAGCCCTCCAAATTTAAATGGCAGATTTATACCACCATCAGCAAACAAGACCCTATTTTTGAAATCCCTATTATTGGTGTGACCTTGCTTGCGATTGATATGCAGTTTTTGTTCCCATTGTTCTCCTTTGTGTTTCGAAGGGGAATTGATAACCTAGTTTGACAAAATAGCAAAGAAGATACAAGCAGAGTAATCTTTAAGAAACCACCCTTCAAAAAAGGTGTAAAAAACTAGCAAAATTTGTAAAACTACCAAGGAAAATATTAATTTTATTGCCAAAAATTTTTGGTTTAGAAAGAAAAAGTAATAATCTCATTTGGCTAATCATTCATGCTCCTTAAAACTATGTGAAAAATCTAGGCGAATTGTGGTTTTTTTTCAAAACTACAAAATTATATATTGGTGTATAAAAATTAATATTTATAGTATAACAATAATTTTGTGGGTGAATTATGAGTCAAAAACATCAAAAGACTTAGACAATAATACTATCTTCATAACATAGGACTAAGACCAAAACTTGACCATGGAAAGGCAAAAACAATTATTTTTTAAATTTGGCATCTTGAAATGTAAAGGTTATTCAGAAATCAGGAGTAAAGGCATATTGAAAAGATTAAAATGTGAAATCACCTTACAAACAAGCAAAAAGAACCATTTTCACTTAAATCATTATACAACTTCTATACATGCATCTCCACGACCGTAAAGATGTCACACATAGTTTGATTACTAAAAGAGAATACTTGATTACTAAAAGAGAATAATTCTGTTAAATAACATGAACATGATAGTAGAGAAATAAATAGTGACTCACAGGTCACCTTATAATCACACATTTCAAAGAAACATAGTCTAATATCTACAATCAATTTGCTTCATTTACCATAAATTCATTCATTCAACAGTAAATCAAATTATCTATGAACAACAATATTTGGGAAAGCCGTTTCCATAGGCTGGTTTACGACATCTTGATGAAAATAGCATTGATGACATATCCCACATTGGTGATGCGTAGTGCTACATTTGTTCTTTTATATGTCAGTGCTCACTTATTCACTTGCCAAAGGCACAACACCTTTTGGCGGAGGGGACACATGCACGGGGCTAAGCTGATGTGGAATCAGTTATTGACTTTGGTGCACCCAAGTAGACGAACACAAATTTTGGAAATCCAGAGTTGAAGTGGACTGTCGATGTGGCACGAGAAGACAAATCAAAGGGTACCACGTGGCATTTGTTGACGAGTTGGCTGATGACCAGTTTGGGGTGATGGTGTGCGTGACTTCATTGGTTAGTTCGACGGTCCTGAAGGTACACAATGGTTAGGTTGACAGTCAGTGCAACTTCGGCGGGTAAAAGGTAGGGTAAATGCTGGCGATTCTGAAGTTACGAAGGGGTTTGGCTAACAATTAGTGTGACTTCAGCAGTTATGTTTGTGGTCTGGGTTGAATGTCACAAAGTTACACACAGTTTGCATAGCTTCGAGTGGCTAGGTTGAAGGTTGGAGATGACAGATAGCAAGTTACGAAGTGGTTAAGCTAGCAGTTGGTGTGACTTCAATGGTTATGTTGGCGGTCTGGGTTGAAGGTCATGAAGTTACGAAGGGGTTTGGATGAAAGTTAGTGTGACTTCACGAGTTATAGGGATAACTTTAAGAAACCCCCCTGATAAAAAATATATAAAATCTAGGCGAATCTTTCATTTTCTTGAACAAAAAAAAATTCTATTAGTGAATCTCTCAAATTTTTTGAAAAACAAGTATTCTTATTGGCGATTATTTTTGAATAATAATTTTTTTATAGAAAATATTGGTGAATCTCAAACAGTAATTTTTTTTTAATTAATCACCATGGTGAATACTTCTATTTTAAAAAATAGAATTCTTATAGAAAATTATTAGGCTTAATAGTGTGAAAATTTGATGGGTTTAAGGAATAGACTCTGTAATAATTAGTTGCTACCATTTGTTTGAAATATAATCTAATAACCTCATTGTATTGTGTGAGACAAATGTATTGATATTTTTAAGTACTGATGGGGCCCAAAATTTCTTCAAGACCATTGATTTATATTGAGATCAACAATTCAAAAGAAATTTTAGCTCCCATAAGCATTACAAACCAAACAGTAACATTTTTACCTCAGAATATAATGAGGTTCACTAGATTATACTTTAAGTCAATAATGGCAACTAAAAGTTGGTGATAGATCTCTACAGGAACTAATAATCATGATATATTATTGGAGAATTAATTTAAATTTCTACAATAACTTATAAAATTCTGGTGAATCAAATCTAATTATGTATCGAATATTGTGGCAAATTTTCGAGTTCAAGTTTTTTATAAAATAAATTATTTTATGATTTAAATATTTTTAAATTAAAATTTTGTAAAGATGTGGCGATTTAGGTTGCCTTAAATCTTGAATTATTAGCCAAATTTGGATTCTCGAATTTCCAAAACTAGCCAATTGGTGAATATTAGCCACTAAAAATTACTATGGATACAAGTGTTCAGGGCTTTGGATTTCAATAATGCTTTTTAATCAAACATGAAAATCTGATCTTTCCTTATATGAGATTCCCATGTTCTAAATTCCCTCAATATATGAGAGATGGAAGGTAGTTGTGTTCCACATTAACACAATCTCATTAGAGATGGAAGGTGGATGTGCCCCTCTTTGACACGATCTAGATTATTTCATGAAACAATTACACTAGTCCAAGCTCCATTTGTCAGTTGTGCGGCATAGAGAAATATCTCCTTTCCAAATAATTGATTTTGCTGAGAGTGTGCACATTTCCTTATCTTCCTCTTATTTTATATAATCTTAATCTTTATCGATTGCCAACATTACTCATATGGGTTGGTGATGGTACATTTGTTCATTATACTATTTAATCAAGGTTCAAATTTATTAGTATAGTATATAGATAATTTTGGTAAAAAGGTGATTTTATGATTTACAGTCCTTACCCAATTTATAGGGAGGCGCTCTTGATCTCCCATCATGAGATCCCATTTTAGTTGGTTTCATATGACATATAAACAAAAACAACAAAATAAAAATTAGAGAGTGAATTGCAAGCATCCATATTTCTCCCAAAGCAATACTGTTGGCAGCATAAAAACTTATAATGCAAATAAGTTTCCATTAGTTATCTTGAATGAAGAGTACATCTTCATTAGTCATTGCCTTCTAAAGGTGGGGATTAATGTTTTTGAGTGACTTTTTTGCAATAAATACAGTCTCAAAAATCGTGAAAACAAGAAACATTCCCACAAAACTACGATCCATTCATTAATGTCCATTAAATGCAATTTTTGGCTTCAAAATTTTGGTTTTCTCATTGGTGGAGGGCTAATTTCCCAACGGTCTTTTTATTTTCTAGCACAGAAAATTTAGCTGAAAAATGAGCTAGGGAGGTCGTGGCAAGTGGTGACAAGGGATAGTGACACGTTGTTGTTGGTTTTCCTGTCCAGACTACTAGACGTAGCCTTTTCATGTTGCCTTTACATCGATGAAATTGACTTGTATTTCCTTATTACCACAAACGAAGGTGCCCTTGTAGTGGATGAAACATAGTCTTCGCCTTCGACTTTCTATTCTCCATCGCAATCTTGCTTTGGACTCAAAGGTATTCTTGTTTAATATTTTTTGTTTTTTCCTTTTCCTATGACAATTTTGTTTGATGACATCAGTTAGGCTAGGTTCCCATGGGAGAGGCTTAAGCTCTATTTTTAAGGAGCTAGATGTCCCATGAGAATTATTTTATAAGGCTACATGATTAATTGGAATCCCTTGCTAGAAAATAGGAGCCCCTACTTTTTAGATCTTAAAATTTGAGCGGGTGAATATGGGGTGGGGGTGTAAATTGCCCCACCAGCTTAGGATATTTTTTTGCCACATGTCAGATTTTGGAGTGAAATTAATTATTTTAACAATTTTTTTATTAGTACATCAATTTTAGAAGATAAAAACATCCTTAAATTTTGGGGCTAAACATTTAAGGTGAATTGAAGAATAAAATTCATGGGACTACTAGCTTTAAAATATTCCTAGAAATCCTTAAGCAGCTCTAGCTTTATTTTTAAGGAAGCCCCCTCCCATGGCACCCCAGCCTTATGGATTGTCACAAATCTTTGGTGGCATTAGAGTTTTTAATTTATGTCTCTCTTTGATAATTTCTTACCCTTGCCGCTATTACCACAAGAATTGTCGAACCCTCTTGGTTTATGTGGTGGTCTATTCCTTTCCCTTCCAGCATTGCAAAAACACTAAAGTCCTCCACATTCTCATTATGAATAGGTCAAAATTTATGAGCACCCTCTACATAAAAGCCACTGAATAATCCAATTGTCTTTCTCTCCTTTGGTATTTAAATTCCTCTATGCCTGCCTCAGGCCCTTTGTAATCTTCATAAATGTCAAAAATTAGTTGCTTCTCCTTATTTAGATGTCTTGGCTACCGAAAGGGTAACAAGAATTGTAACCTTCATAGATGTCAACAATTAGTTGCTTCTCCTTATTTAGATGTCTTGGCCACTGGAAGGGTAACAAGATAGCTCACAAGAATTGTAATCTTCATAGATGTCAAAAATTAGTTGCTTCTCCTTATTCAAATGTCTTGGCCACTGAAAAGGTAACGAGATAGGTCATGAGGATTGTGATCTTCATAGCTGTCAAAAATTAGATGCTTCTCTTTATTCAGATGTCTTGTCCACTGGAAAGGTTGACGAGAATTGTAATCTTCATAGATGTCAAAAATTAGTTGCTTCTCCTTATTCAGATGTCTTGGCCACTGAAAGGGTAATGAGATAGGTCACGAGAATGTATGTTAAATTTAGGTCAAGAATGCTACCACAATGACTTTTGAATTTTCCCATGAAAGGAGGTACCATTACTGTTGTAGTTTTGGAAATGGTTGGCTTGAAAACACCTGTCATATTCTGTAGAACTTTGTCATTGTCTTCATTCTCTATAATTTCATAATTTTCCTAGTATTGGATGGTGAATAAAAATTTCTTTTGATTGTTGGCATTTAGGGAGTAAAATGCATTTGTGTGTCATTTTGTTGGTTGATTTACAATGTCATTTATATTGGAAATATTTGGGTATTAGATGCCCCATAATTTATAGATCAGGGAATCAGAATGTTGAATATCCAAATAGCTTATTTGTATTCTTTATGCAAAGTACTTTCTATATGAACTTTTAGATGAGTACAATTTATTTTTTATAATAAATGATTTAGATGCATGAGTTTTAGAGAAAACTTATATCTCTTTATGACGCACGACAGGGAGCAAGAGGGGCCAAAGGATGGCTCACCCTAATGTTCCAAGCCTGCCACACACACGCGAAAGCAAAAAATAACAAAAGTGAGAGAGAGAATGCCAGATCTTTCATTAATTTTCATCAATAGGAATCATACATGCCGAGTTGTAAGGCCTTCCTAGTTATGGCTTGATATTATAATGGAACTCAGAAGTCCTCAAACATGCAAGGATTTGTTACAATCAACTCTAATGCCTACTATCTTCTAACTCCTCCTAGCACTCCTAGCACTCCCTAAACTACCACCAAACATCTACATTTATACAAGAAGCTACCGAGCTGAGTCGGCCTTCAAATCCACAATTAACAGAAGTAACAATCAAATCTGGGACCATATGCTTCCCAATGATGGATTCCAACATTAATTTTGTGATCCAATATAAATGCACAAGTCGGCCACAACGGGAAACAAAACTAGACCCGTTGGTAAGCAAGATAACTGAGAAGCAAACAAGCAACACTGAGCGCCAGTGAATTAACCGACCTCCCAAGAGATAATCGACGACACTCAATAACCAAAGGAAACTGACCAACTACCAACCAACTCGGTTGAAGAAAAAATCGAGCAACACAGACAAAGCTCAAAAGTTATTTTTGGTGACACAGGATTGCCAAGGACCTGAGATGCTCCTGCATCAGACACCTGGGGTTATTTAGAAATGATTCTCAAAATCATTTGGTAGGTTTGATCCGAGTTGCATCCAACTCAGACTAGGAAATCCAAGAACTGTCCTCCATCGGTCTATTCTTCCACTTGACTAGATATTCCAAGTACTGTTTCCCTCTTGTACTTTTGCCAACTCTTTCCTTTAAAATTTGTTCCACTTCATCATTCTGCTTCTTAGGATATTTTGTCGATACTATCACTTCTTCATCAGGTTCATGATACTCATCTAAATCAACAATGTTGAAAATTAGTGACATGTCTATGTCATCCAGTAACTCAATCTCATACGCATTTCCATTGTCAAATTTCTTCAAAATTTTGCAAGGTCCAAACTTCTTCATCTTCAGCTTTCCATATGTTCCAACATGAAACTGACCTTTCTTCATATGAACCATCACTTCATTACCAACATCAAAAGTCTTGTATCTCCTTGATTTATCCACTCTGTCTTTGTATTTTTTATTACTATCTTCTAGTTTCATCTTCACATCTTCATGCAATGTCTTCATGTATTCAACAAATTTCACTCCTTCAGCACTTCTTTTATTTTCATCATCAATGTCTCTCAAATCAGATATTCCTCTCAGTTGTGTGCCATTCATAATCTCAAATGGTGTCTTTCCAGTACTTCTATTTATTGAATTATTGTATGCAAACTCTTTTTGTGCTAACACAGAATCCCAATTACTCGGCGTGTCTCCAACTAAACATCTCAAAAGATTTCCGAAACTTTTGTTCACAACTTCAGTTTGTCCATCGGTTTGTGGGTGAAATGTAGAACTATATTTCAACTCAGTGCCAAATTTCTTCCACAGTGTTTTCCAAAAATAACCAATGAATTTACTATCTTGGTTGAAGATAATACTCCTCGGTAACCCATGTAATCTCATAGTTTCCTTAAAGAAAAGATTTGCTACATTTACTACATCTAATGTCTTTCTACATGGTATAAAATGTGCCGTCTTAGAAAATCTATCCACAACAACAAATACAGAATCATTACCTCTCACTGTCTTTGGTAAGCTAAGAACAAAATCCATACTGATATCAATCCAAGGTTTCTCAGGTACAACAATCGATGTATACAATCCAGTATTCTGACTTACTCCTTTTGCAACTTGACAAATACCACAACTTTTCACAAATTTCTAAACATCTCTATACAACTGTGGCCAAAAGTACTTTTCCTTCAACAAATTCCATGTTTTATCAATGCCAAACTGTCCAGCCAAACCACTACTATGTTTCTCCTTTATCAAATTAGTTCTCATTACTCCTCTCGGTATACACAACTGAATACCTTTAAACAACATACCTTCCTGAATGAAATATTCATCCCATTTAGTATCTTGTTGATCTTGTATAGGTGCTCTGCACTTTCTCCATGGCTCAGAAAAATCAGGGTCATTTTCATACAGCTCTTTCATCTCATCAAAACCAAGAACTTGAATTTTCATCTCGGTCATCAAAGATCTTCTTCTACTCAATGCATCAGCAACTTGGTTAGTGACTCCACTCTTATGCTTTATCACAAATGTATAACTCTACAAATACTCAACCCATTTCATATGTCTTTGATTCAACTTATTCTGACTACCCAAATACTGTAAAGCCTTATGATCAGTATACAACACAAATTCACTTGGTATCAAATAATGTCTCCATTTCTTCAATGCTTGAACAATAACATAGAACTCGTGATCATACATAGAATATTTCCTTCTAGCATCATTCAACTTTTCACTAAAGAAAGCAACAGGTTTACCTTCTTGACTCAACACAGCTCCAATTGCACTTCCACTTGCATCACATTCTACTTGAAATACTTTACTGAAATCAGGTAATGCCAAAACAGGTAATTCAACAAACTTTTGCTTTAGATTCTCAAAACTTTTATTAGCTCCATGTGTCCACTTGAATTCTCTTTTGTCTCCTCTCATAGTCTCAGTCATAGCATTACAAATTGAACTGAAATTCTTTATGAAATTTTAGTAAAAACTTGCCAAACCATGAAATGATCTTACCTCAGTAGCATTCATAGGTGTAGGCCAATTCAGAATAGCTTCAACCTTTTCAGGATCCATTTTCAAACCATCAACTGAAATAATAAATCCCAAATAAACAATCTCTTCTTTCATGAATGAACACTTTTTCAGATTTATCAGCAACTTTTCTTCTTTCAGTCTCTGCAAAACTTCTCTTACATGCAAAAAATGTTCTTCTCTGGTCTTATCGAATATCAGAATATCATCAAGATATACAATCACAAACTTACCCAATAATTTCTTCAAAACTTCATTCATCAACCTCATAAAAGTACTCAGTGCATTAGTTAAACCAAAAGGCATAACCAACCACTCATACAAACCTTCCTTTGTCTTGAAAGAACTCTTCCATTCATCACCTTCTTTGATTCTGATCTAATGATACCCACTTTTAAAATCAATCTTTGTGAAATACTTTGCTCCAGTCAAACTATCCATTATATCATCCATTCTCGGTATAGGAAACCTATACTTCACTGTTATCTTATTGATTACTCTAGAATCAGTACACATTCTCGATTCCCCATTCTTCTTCGGTGCTAATACAATAGGTGTTGCACAAGGACTCAAACTTTCTCTAATCAAACCTTTCTCCAGCAACTCTTGAATCTGTCAATTCAATTCCTGATTCTCGGTAGGTGTCAACCGATGAGGTGCCTTATTCGGTAAACTAGCTCTAGGAATTAGATCCATACAATGATCAATACTTCTTTTTAGTGGAAAACCATTAGGTACATTATCAAAAATGATATCACTATACTCGGTGAGTAACTTATCAATCTCCTCAGGACATTATCTCCTATTTTCTTACTCAGTTTATTAGGAATCACAACAAAACATTCATCATCCCTCTTCAAAGAGTTAACAAACTTCCTTCCTTCCATCAAGAAAACTTTCACAGATGTGCAAATATTACTAACAGGTTCTTCCATCAATGGTAACAAGATTTGTTTCTTTCCATTAGCCACAATAGTATACTTATGCAATCTCCCATCATATATAGCATGTCTATCATATTGCCAAGGTCTACCCAACAAAATATGACAACAATCCATAGGCATTATATTACACAACACCTTATCATAGTATTTTCCAATCTTCAAATTCACATAACATTGTTCACTTACCAGGAGTGTATGCTCATCCTTGATCCATGAAATCTGATAGGGCTTCAGATGTACTAACCTTCTCAACTACAAATTTGTGACCATCTCTTCAGATGCCAGGTTCTCCGATCTACAACTGTCGATGATTACCTTCCAAATTTTGTCAAAAATTCTACATCTGGTCTCGAACAAACTTTTCCTTACCGGATCTTCCTTCTTTCTTTCATTCCACAATGCTCTCCTCACCATCAGGTTATTCTCCCTTTCAGGTTCATTCAATGGTTCTTCTTGCACTACAACATTCCTACTGCTACTAGACTTCTTACTTGCTTCTGTACATTCAAATGACCTATGTCCTTCTTCTCCACAATTGTAACAAGTTCCTCAGAAACTTCCTCTACTATAACCACCTCGGTAGTTACTGCCTCTGCCTCTAGCTGAACTTTCACCTTTCCACTCGGTCTTGCCTTTGTCCAGATTTGTCTTTTCTAGTTTGGATCTACCAATTTCACCATTAGATCTACCTCTTCATCTAGGGAATCTACCACCTCAACCTTTCTGTCTTTGTTCATGTCTCTTGTTCAATTTCTCCTCGGCTTTCAAAGCAAATTGATAAGCCTCTTCAATACTCTCTAACTTGACCATACTAATTTCCTCTTGGATGGAAACTCTCAAACCATTCAAGTATCTATCGATTCTTTCCACATCATCTTCATCGTGTCCAGATCTGATATCTAATCTATATAATTCCTCAATATACTCTTTTACTGAGCTATCCTTCTGTCTCAAACTTTGCATTCGCCGAACTAGGTTAATCTGATAATCACAGGGTAAGAACTTTCCTTTCAATTTATTTACCATCTTGTTCCATACCTTGATTTTGTCTTTACCTTTCCTTTTTCTATCCAATTGCGGATGTTCCTACCATAAGGATGCATGAATTTTAAACTTGGTGCTTGCAATCTTCACCTTCTTATCCTCAGGGATAGTTTCATATTCGAAATACTTTTCCATCTCAATGATCCAGTCCACCAATTCATCAGAATCCAGCTTTCCACTATACTCAGGAGGATTGAAATGTGGTGTTGACTTTAGACTTGTCAAAGCCTTTAAAAATCTTTCCTCACCTTGATCCATAATAGGAGCAGGTTCTGCATTCACCTGTTCTTCTTCAATTTCATCATCACTAACATCTTCAAGATGTCTGCCTCTTCTTTGGGCTGTCTCAACTGCTCCTAACCTAGCAACAATCTATCTTAGCATATCTACCAATCCTGGATCTGCATCTCGCCTCCCACAAACCATCTTGACAACCCTCTATAATTGTAGGTCAGATCACAATCTGCTACCCCACAACAATCCACTAGGGCTTCAAGAGGAACCAACAAACCTAGATCCGCAGACCTAGATCAAGATCTCACCTTGCTCTGATACCACCTAACACAAGGCAGGGAGCAAGAGGGGCCAAAGGATGGCTCACCCTAATGTTCCAAGCCTGCCACACACACGTGAAAGCAAAAAATAACAAAAGTGAGAGAGAGAATGCCAGATCTTTCATTAATTTTCATCAATAGGAATCATACATGCTGGGCTGTAAGGCCTTGCCGGTTATGGCCTGATATTACAATGAAACTTAGAAGTCCTCAAATATGTGAGGATCTATTACAATCAACTCTAATGTCTATTGTCTTCTAACTCCTAGCACTCCTAGCACTCCCTAAACTACCACCAAACATCTACATTTATACAAGAAGCTACCGAGCTGAGTCAGCCTTCAGATCCATAATTAATGGAAGTAACGGTCAAATCTGGGACCATACGCTTTCCAATGATAGATTTCAGCATTAATTCTGTGATCCAATATAAATGCACAAGTCGGCCACAACAGGAAACAAAACTAGACCCGTCGGTAAGCAAGATAACCAAGCAGCAGATAGGTAACGCCAAGTGCCAGTGAATTAACTGACCACCCAGGAGATAACTGACGACACTTAGTAACCAAAGAAAACCGACCAACTACCGACCAACTCGGTTGAAGAAGAAACCGATCAACACAGACAAAGCTCAAAATTTCTTTTTGGTGACATAGGATTGCCAAGTGTGTGCTATAAATGTGTCACACTTCTATGGATCATTACATGCAAGGAAACTCAAGAATGAGCCCTCACTAAATCGATCCATAGCTCTCTAGGCATGGAGTGCAAGGGTTTTTAAGAATGCTCTCAGCTAGAGCTATTTAGCCTATAACCTTGCTAGTAAACCATGCAATGGGAGATTCAATGAAGACAAGGGCAAGAATGCCAATATCCTCAAGAATCAAGAATGAAAATGCAATGCAATGCTATGCTAGAAATAGAAATGCAAGCTAAGCTATGAAAGGAAATATGCAAGTGTTACAACCCAAGCTAATTAATCTATGTGAGCTAATCTAGAGCATAGAAATGAAGCTAATCTAAGAAAGCATAAATATGAAGCTAAGCTAAGAATGCAAGGAATGAGATGTAGAATGCAAGAATGCTCCAAATCTTCAAAAGCTTCAAAGTGTACCTAGAAAACCTGCAGCATAATATTAGCATAAAAAGTTGGGGATCTAGAATGAAGAAGATAGCTCTCCTTTTAAAGGAAATGAGGAGGAATGGACCATGGAGATTAAGAGGCAAAAGATTTAATCAAGGGTGGAGCTTGAAAGAGGAGCAATCCATGTGCACAAGTATCCTCCAATGAGAAAATAGGAGTTGACTTTTGTGTCCATATGAGACAAAAAGTGCTTTTTCCCTTTTTATAAAATAAGAATAATGCTTTATTTGTGCAACTTAGGATAAGAGGAAAAGTGGGGGATTTTTATTTATTAAAAGGGGAGAAAATATTATTTTTAAATAAATAAAAACTTAGGATAAAATGGTTAGCCCATAGAAAATAATCGAATAAATGATAGAGCTAGGATTTGATCAAGAACAAGTAATTGATGATTTAGCAAAAGGGGCTAATAGTCTAGGTGACCATTTTTAGGTGTATACACCAAGGACCCGAGATGCTCCTGCATCACTTTATCAGATGAACTCTATTTTCTAGCTTTAGCAACAAATAGCTTGCTAGCATAATTAGTTACAAGTTCTTTGCCTTCTTTGACAAAACAAAGAACAATGTCTCATGCAAAAGTATGTAAGAAATCTTGCATTTCATATTTATCATGCTATAATTTACTTATGTGGGTATTTTTTTATTGTGATATATGTTTCTACTACATTGCAACACCCCTCCCATAGTTTGCTTTTCAGTTTTATTGCCAAACTCTTTTAGGCCATTTTCATTTGTGTGTTATTTATTTTAGGGATATTTGAGGTTTATGTATGTATGACATTTTATTGAATAATCATGAATTAGATGCTTTTGAATTATTTTCATGCTGATTAAATGAAAATGATGATGTTATTTATATGAGATGGTTATTTTATTTTGATGATTCATATGTTAGGATATCATGAATGCTTATGGTTTTACTAACCTCATACTTGCATGTGTATGGTCGATGTGTATGTTTTACATTTGTGTTTGACATACTTGATGTGGTTGAGGGACAAAGTCGTAGTTACTTGCTTGCAAGATCCACATGATTGGTCAATCCCCGCCATTGCTTGTTTATATTTATACATATATGTACATGCTTGTCTTTTATGTAGGTTTGCAAGTATCAAACATCAACTTCCCTGAATTGCCAGGATGAGCGTGCCCTATTGCAAAATATCAATGGTAAGAGAGGGGAGATAACATACAAATACAAATCTCAACTCTAGCCATTGATTGTCCTAAATATTGGACAAGTATCTATTTCTACCCATCCAAATTCATCAAAGTGACATGAATTTGTGAGCCCTTCCTTGGTTTTTGTTTGATATAGAGTTAGTTATTTTTTGGATTTTGAGAGTCGAGTGGATTTTCTTGTGAGTTATTTGATTTAATTAATTAAAGTAGAAAGTATTTTTTAAAGATTTGATTATTTATATTTTATGAATGTTGTAATACTAGATATAGAGAATATTTTATTATTAAGGGTAATTAAATACCTTTGTTAATTAAATGATTAAATTAAAAGATTTACATTTAGATTAAATGGTTTAATAATTATTAAATCATATTATAAATTAAAGGGCATAATTGATTTATTAGTTTGCATAGTTGACTTGTGCTAAAGTATTTATGTTTAATTAAATAATTATATGCAATTTAAGTTGCACTTTTGGTTTAAGTGAAATTGAAATTATAATTAAAGTTAAAAGTTGAGTTCGAGTTTTATTTTAAAAGTGCATTATTTATTGAGTTATTTTATCATGCAACTAGAGAGAGAGTTGAGTTCTGCTTTTGAGTTTGCATGCTTTGGAAACCCTAGGAGGGATAGGTTTTCTTTATGTAGGGATTTTGGGTATTATTTTCATTACGTCTATAAGGTTTTGGAGGAGCTCTAGAAGTAGTGGAGGAATTTTGGGAAAGCTTGTTTTGGTGGGCATTATTTCATGATTGTTTGAAAGCTTGGATTTTGAAGGTTGAATTGGGTCTTTCTTGGCTTCATGTTTCCAGATGTTGGTTAAGGTAGGGTTTGAAACCCTCATTTTCTTTGCAGATTTTTCTTTTGAAAAGATTGTATGCCTCGTGTCTGAGATTGTTGGGTGAATGATTTGTAATTGGCTTTTGTTTTAATTATGAATTTGTCATCGTGAAAATTGGATTGAATTGATGTTAAATAGATATGGTATTTTGTTTTGGGTATTTGAAAACCCTAAAATAAATTTTAAGAAAGTTAATATCTTTTTCACAATATGTTGAAAAAGGATTGAATTATGAATTGCATGTAAGATTGAAAATCAATAGATGTCTATTTTTTGTCAAAACCCTAGTTTCCATTTGTGACAATCAGTTTTAAAAATATATATTTGTGGGCTTATATGTGTTCGTGTAGATATAATGTTGATGGTTTAATTTTTGAATATTTTGTTTAAAAAAAAAAGATTTTGGTGTTCGTTGTTTTGCCCCAAAATTAATTTTTGGCATAATTTTAAAAAAAAAATAATAAAAAAATGAATTTTGTTATAAAAAAATTATTTTAATGTGCGGGGTGGGGGTCTTACCCCCCAACCCCCCCCGACAGCCCAAGAGAGCTACCGATGGTAGCACTGGCTGTTGTGGCAGCTACGACTGCCCACATTAGTCAAGGCTGTTGTGGCAACTATGACTTCTCATGATAGTCAAGACTATTGCACAATAGCTTGGCTGCCCATGATAGTCAAGTTTGCTGTAAGGGCAGCCATGGGGTGGGGTCGTGACTCCCCCCCACCCCATGCAATTTTTTTAAAATTTATTTATAAAATTTATTTTATTTAATTTTTTTAAATTTATTTAATTAAATTAAATTTATTTTTAATTTAACTTTAAATTAGTTTAATTTAATTTCTTTTTAAACCAGTTTTTATTAATATTTAGTGAATTTAATATTTAAGTTAGTTATTTAAATTGTATTCATTATTAAATGTTAATATTTAATAAATGAATTTTCTTTGATTAAATAATTGGTCAATTTTTATGGATGTGTATTTGGTTATTTAAAATTATTGGTTTTATAGTTTTATAAGTAGATGATTTATCATGTGTGGGCATAATTTATTTTGGGAATTGTAATTATTTTAACTCTAGAATGGTTTAATTTATTTGTTGGGGTTTTAAAGTAATCTTTTGAGTAATATACACTAGAGGTTTTGAGATTTTGGGATTATTTGTCTTGATGCCTTTATACGCATGTTAGATATCAGTTTTGATTCGATCTTCTTTATCCAACCTCGTTTATTGGAATTCTATTGTTTGTTATAAACACCTGGAAGGTGCAGGCATTTTGTATGTATATAATTTGATGTTGAGATAATGTTCTTGATTGTTCTACTCAGCCTGGTTTTGTGTTGAAGCTGGAGATTTAGGTGAGCACTTTGAGGGTATATTTATAATGTCATGATGTGTTGTAATAACTGGAATTTGATCAGTATGCTTCTCTGAGACCTATGTGATTATTTATGATTGTGATCCTAGGAGAGGTTAAATAGGTGCATTTTAGGGGAGTGGCTTACAATAGGGGTCCGGGGCCCAAAGAGGCCAGTACCAAGGTAATCTATTGTAAGTTGTTTAATAAGTGATAACCTAATAATAAAACTTGGGGACAACATTAAATACAAGATTGATCATTGATGCCTCGCCCATGCCTGGAGTGCTTGGATAGGCTAAGGATAGGAATGGGATGATACCTAGAGAGTAGGTATGATTAGAATTCCTCATCTTCATGAGAGGGTATTTTGGTTCCACATGGGTCATGTTGAGGGTCTGGAGTCTAGAGTGGTCAGTCTAAGGTAACTCAACCTCATAAACGCTTGAGGGTCTGGGGTCTAGGGAGACTAGTCCAGGGTACAACTCAAGTAGTTGTCCATGTGATGACACTCTCATAGTATGTAGCCTAAGTCTCCTCCATAGTTTCTGCATTTGCCTCTAGTGGTGTGTCCTTGTTTTCTCATTATTACCTGGTGGTTTATTTTGTATTATTTGGTGTTTTGGTACATATTGGTTATTTGATGTTTAATTATCTTTAGTTGGTGGTACCCTTGAGTTAGAAAGCTTTCAAGACCTTTTCTTAGCTATCTTTGATTGAGTTTGTTATTCGAGTGGGGTTTTTTGTTATCTCCTCAGCATGGTGGGAGTGGACCTTTGGTTCCACAAGGTCAGGTGGTAGTGTTATCTTTTACCATTTGAGATTCTGACATTCTTGTAGTGGTGCTAGAGGATGCTCCCTGTTGTTACCTTCTTATTCTTCGTTGGAGGCTTGTTTGTTCCTATCTTTTGATGTTCATGATTATATCTTATATCAGTGCTTCAGAGTTGTAGATGTTGTATATTATTTTGTATTCGTTTGTTATGACATACCCTACAACTTGTGTAGAGGATGTTGTATCATTATGTATACCTTACGGTATTAGATGTACTTTTTATTTATATGAGTTAATTTTAATTATTATTAATCTAAATATTTATTTTGTTATACGTAATTCTATGTCATGGGACCCTCAAGGATTGTTAACTATAATTGAGTTGTGTATATGTACTTGTTTATAGCTCATGGTTGTATTGCTTCTGCATTGTTATCATCATTGTTTGTAAATTCTTGAGAAAAAAAAGTATTCTGTAAACATAGTGACTTGTATTAGGTTAAATTTTCTTCGGTTCCTTGGCAGGGCATTACATACATCACAATTTAATGTTGATTTACGTCCGCACCTTAAATTGTCTAGGTTTAGTCTCAGATACTATAAACTTATTTGATTGCAGTTATAATTTTTTCAAGTAGTCTTGATTACAAGACTTTCACCTTAACTTTTCAACTAGTACAAAGTTTAACATATAGTTTAGCACTGGTATTATAATCTTTATGTTGTGACCATTTATTAGAAATCTTCCCAATTTATTATATGTATCTACCTTTATTCCATACCCCTATTTCCTCTTTTGATTTGATTTTCTAGAATATCCCATGAAGTGTACACTTAGTTGGAAGTAGTATAACACTTTTTTTCCAGACAATTTAGTTTCCTTCTTTTTTTGTTGTCCATATTTTTGTTGTTTTTCATAGTTTTAGTTTTCTTTAGCCCTTAGAGGATGATGGGTGGCCTTGCATTGGTTGTAATTCAATTCATTTCACCCTAAGAATGGGAGGAAATTCAATTTAAATCAATATCCTATAGAACTATTGTTCCCTTTTGATATAAGAAATAAATTTCTACCTAAAAAGGACTCCAACCTAATTGTTAATCAAAAACTCTAGAAAATTATAAATGTTAGAGGTTGATGTTAAGAACACAATGGCTAAATTGACAGTGTTATGCACCTTTTCTTTTTCCTCTATTTGTTTGTGTTTCTTTATAATATTGTCTCTTTCAATCTACATTTTGAAAATTGACCTTACCACATTCTCTGTGCAATAACTTTGGATACCATGATTATTTTTACTTCTTCTTCACTTAAGCTTTGGCATAGACTCGCAAAATTTTGTGATTGAGATGCATATGTCTCTATTCATTGACATAAGGATTATTAGGTTCCTTATCTTACAAAAAGAGAGAGAAATTGCAATGTTAGCATTTTATATTCTATTAGAGCCCTTCACTCCTCAAAGGATGTCACCTACCTCCATCATATAACCCTTTTGTACTATCAATACTTTCTCATAGTGTTAATAGTTTTTGTTACATGACATGGTTGTAATGATAGCAATTCCTTCCTTAAAGCTATGCTCCCCATCCCCCTGTCCCCTTGTCCTAGAAGCTTAGAGAATAGGCTACTTTTATCCTTATTGTTGGATCACCCTCAACCACTTTGCATCCATATTATGTTCGTCTGTCTTTTGCATAACTTGTTTCTTTGCAGGATTGTCTTTTTAGGAGTACTTGACACCTTCCAACTTACATTTCTTAAATCATTGTCATTAGGGAATGAGATTAGTGTACTCATAGAAATGAGTCAATTTTTCTTGATCCATTTCAAAGTCACATTGGAATAGGTATTGGTTGAATGTGCATGAATGCCATGTTAGTTATATGGGTCTCAAATCAAAGTCAACACTTTAATATGTTGAATTTAAATTGATCTTTATTTAGTTGTGCATTTAAAAATAATCATTTTATTTGTAGTTTGAATATTCAAACAAGATTATGATGTGGGTATGGTTGTCCAATGCAATGTGGAAGGCTATCTTGCCACTACTGGGGTTTGAAGTCTTAAATGGGATTTGCTTCTTATTAATGACTGGTGTAAGAAATATTTAATGTCCTATTTCTTGTAGAGACAGTAAGTGCATACTTCACATTTTCCTCTATAGCTTTGCACTCATTATAGATACAAGTTGTGGCAGGATAGCCACACAACCAATTACATTACCCGAGTCAACCATCTTGATGTAGCTTTGATCAACCGTTGAGGGGCTTTTAATTTTTTGGTATTTGCATCTTATGCTTCATTTTTATGAGATGTGGCCCATTTGTATTTTTCATGTAAAATAAACTCTACTCATTAAGAACTTAATCTAGACCCTTCTTTCTCGACAATGATGTGGTAGCTTTATCAAAACATTAATTAGAGAGGCTTAAAAAAATCAAAATTTAGATTATTTTTAACAACCATAGGACTATAAATGTTTTGATTTCCATGACTATAGTGAACGCTAACATGATCTCTACATTCATTCGTTCATCATTATGTGAATTATGCTTTACTTATTTGTTCATTGAATGATTTTTGGAGTGTCATATGGCTACCTAAATTGATTCAATGTATATTTGTGATGATTCTTTGCTTACTACCTTGACATTTGTGGTTGTATCATATGATTGTGAACTAAAACATACCTCCTTGTGTAGATTGTAGCTACTTGTTTTGATATTTGAAGCATCAACTCTTTTGCACATGAGACTATGAACATTTTGAAGTGGTTGGTAACCCCATCACTTAGTTAATGTATACAAATATAACTTTTGATGTGCTCTGTCTATCAATTTTTCTTTTCTTACTATTTAGCATTGTACATCATGTCAAGAAGCAACAACCCACTTCATAATTCCCTTGGAATCTAGTTGAGAGACAAAGATGAAGAGAGCATAGTCTTAGATTATTTAGCCCCAAATCCTAGTACAAGTACTAATAGAAACCAAGAAGAAGACAATTCTATTCAATCAATCTAGTCCATAGAGCTAGGGGCTAGCTCCAATAGTGTTTTAACTCCCGTCTAAAATAAGGCCTTATGAAAATGAGTATTCAAAAAATGTACGGGGAAATTTGGATTTGTTTGTAGAACCCCACCTTATCTTACCTAGATCCTCTCAATATAATTGCCTTTGAATGAGAATGATTGTGAGGACATGGTTTTGTATGGATCCCCAAGAAGAGGAAAACATAACTAGGCCTAAAACTTCATCAACATCAAATATTGTCATTCCTAGTGTCATAGCAGGCAACTGCCTAGGTTGAAAAGATGCTTTGGAAATTGAAACATCCTCAGAAGACACATTTTCCATTAGGATACTTAAGGAAAAAGAAAAATGCATTACCTAAATATACAATGGAAAGATTAGAAACAAAATTGCTATTCTATTTTTTATGTTAGGGTTGATTACTACATTCAATATAGTTACTATGGAAAATTGAGAAGCATATGGGTAACTATTTACATGAAGATGAAACATTTGTATGAATGTTTAGAGTACTCAATCATTTAATGAATTATTTGCCACTTTTAAAAGAACAAAAAAAATCCTTTATTTGACTACTACAATGTGCTCTAGAAATGAAAGGTGCAGTATATGTGCGAAGGAGGTAGCAACCCACAGAGGAACAAAATCCACAACCATCTCTCAAAACAAAAAAAGGAATGTGCAGTATATGTCTACAATAAGAAGAAACCTACAAAAGGAGAAACAATAAAACCATCTTAGCATAAAGTTAATGCTAATGCTAACCCAAAGATGACTGCATCCAAGGATGAGACGAGGAAATGTATGCAACATAAAAATAATCCTCTTCTATTAGAGATTTCCCTTTTGGATGTGGACAGAATGCACCTCCAATCAATAAACAAATATGGTACTATTATCATGAAACAAATCATACGATGCACACCATGAGCCAAAATCATGGCCATGAAGAAGAGCCAAAAGAGGAAGAAGAAGAGACAATGTAAGGTTCTCTGAGTACTGTATTATGTACACATGCAAATATGTTGGCATGTGTTTCATTATCACACCTCTTGTAAATTTATCAATGAAATTTTGAATATTGGTACATATTTCAAAATAACACTTCCCCTCAAAATTACTTGCTCATTGTGAACTTCTCATCCTTCCTTTTAGATGTAGATAAAAAACTATAAAGGAAAAGTAAATATATATGCATATGTCGACAAGATTACACTAGATTAGGTTTTGTGTATAGACAACATGCTATACAAGAATTAATACAAATCATGCCAACAATAATTCTAATACTATGCCATGCTTCTAAGACAAGAAAAAATCAGGTCTATCAGTAACAGTATGCAATTTACCCAGTCACCTTTAGTGGTATCCTGTGGAGTGATAACTAAAAAAGGTCTCATACCCCATTTTGATATCCACCTTGTGATTATCAAGTATTAATTTCTAAAGAACATCATCTTGAAGCAACTTATAGTTTTGTTTCCCATTGCAAATCTAATGACTTATCATTTATACTTATCAACTATTCATTTGGAATTGTAACACAAAAAATGGCACATTTGAAATCATAAGATGTTGAGCAATGTCAATAAAAAGTTCCTTGTTTAAAGATCGACTCTACGGAGTTCCAGATTCAAGAGGCCTACAAGAAATTATTTATGTAGAGTAGTAAAGATCAGATTTCAAAGATGATAAAGCAAAGGCACATTTTTTAACATCATAGTATTCAACTTGAGCTTATGTTATCCAATCAGATTCTAAGTATTGTTGTGAATAATTATGATTGAACATAGAATTCACAATATATTATCTTCTCATAAATTTGAACTATGAACTATACAGGTGTCCCTAGGACCTCGTGTGTGAAAATCAACTAGATATATTGCTCAGACCCATTGTTGATGTTTGACATGTTGTAAAGGCAAATCTCTTTTGTAATTTATTTTTTTAACATGTACAATTCCAAATTAAGAATGCACGCTCACAGAAATAGTAAACAAAAAAATAAAATTTGCATCAAAACATAGTTTGGTTGACTTATAAGACAAAATTATGGCATCATTACCAATTTACTCAAAACGCATACTTGCTAGGGATCAAAATGGTCAGTGTAAGACCTTCTCGTTATTAAAGAAATACAATTGAGATGGTTATCATAGGACATGTTTTCCATTGATGAAATTCCCAAAAAGAAGAACAAAATAAAAATTTCAATCTCAAATGCAAATGAGATTTTTGTTAAAGCCTCCCCATCTTTGATACTTAATCTAGAGGATTTTTATATCTAGCCTTCTCTGAATTGTGCAACTTTTGAGTTGTTGAAACTTGTTGATTCCCTCATTCAATTAAGAAGTTGCATATATACAGATCAAACTAATATAAATAGTCACTAGATTGAGAACAATATGCTACGTGCACAATATGTTTTGCAACTTTCTAATATTTTGGAGCTACAATATATGCAAAAGGTAGAGCCATAATCCATGAACTTGAGCCACACTTCTTAGATAAGAAAGAGAACCTATGCTTAGTCAAGTACATGTTGTTACTCATGTACTATTCCTCAAGCAAGTTTTCAAACAACTCATTACCAAAAAGGCTTTGTAAGTAGCTCTTTGAATCGATAGGAAAAAATGTCGAGTCACTAGAACAGGTACTGTAAAAAACTTATCTTGTTGTATACTTAAATCACAATATGTTTATCTTTATTTCTATTAGATAAAAACACTTCCAAATTTGTAATACATGTTCAACATTGCAAATCAAATTTAAAATGCAACACCATTTTTATTTTACTTACTATGCCATTTGCAATTTGTAGATTCCAGATGCAATGCCTCACAATAGTTTACACAACTTTGGAGAGCACAAATAAAAAGCATATGCAATGTCATTGAAACAAGGGAAGTCAAGACATTTGCAAGTGTTTCCTATTAAGTACTCTATTTATCCAAAATCTTATTTCTCCTAAATAGACTAGGTTTGTAGTAGGTAGACATATTTTAGATTGTGTTATCACTGATTCATTCCCTTGAATTCTCTGGTAAGTAAGGTTTCTTGATGAAGCCTGATTTATTGACGGCTTATGATCGTGTGGATTGAATTTAATTACTTTAAATTTTGAAAGCCTTTAGTTTTGGGGAGAGAGTCTTGCAAAAGATTGGACAACTTATTTAAACCTTGTATGTGGTTATTATTGTCAATGGTTCCCCCTCTAATTTTATCAAACCTATGAGAGGCCTTAGACAAGGGGATCCTATCTCTCCTATTAATTTCACCCTCATGGCTGAAAGTTTGGGAAGGTATTTTCAGAAATTGGTCAAAGAGGGAAACTTGACGGGTTAAGACCTTCCCCATTTGATTTAGTTTGTTCCCATAAATAATTTGTTGATGATATAGAACTATTATGGGAAGTGATACTCTTGGAGAAGCTAGGAAGATAAAAAATTCTTTAAATTTGTATGGTGATGCTTTAGGATAATTGATCAATTGGACTAAGAGTTCTATGTTCTTTATCAATACTCTAGAGGGAAGACAAAGGAAAATTTCTTATATCCTTGGGTGTGGTGTTGGGAAGCTTCCTTCTCTATACCTTGGCCTTCCCTTCTACTGTATGCCCCCTGAGTCATTTTGGAACTCTCTCAGTAAAAAATTTAGCAAGAAGTTGGGAGGATGGAAATGTGCTCTTTTGAGCCAAGGTGGAAAAATTCAAATTTTAAAATCATCTCTTCAAGGTGCTCTTTTGGCTATTTATGCTCTCAGTCTTTTCAAAATTCCTTCCAAGTATGTTGATATCATTGAGAAAATTCAAAGACAATTTCTTTGGTCAGGGGTGGAAGAGCGTAAGTGACTATCATTGCTTTCTTGGGATAAAGTTTGCAAATTGAAAAGGTTGGGAGGTTTGGGCATCAGAAGCATACACATTTTTTATAATGCCCTTTTGACCAAGAAAATATGGAGGGATTTTTATGAAAGAAGAGAGTGGAACTCTATATGTCAAAGTTGTACACACTAAATAGTGCACTTCTCTAAGTCATTACTTCCAAGGGAGTCCATGAATGGGAAACTTTGAGAAAGTGACCTAGAGCTCCCTAGGCATGGAGTCACAAGGATGTTTGATAGTGCTCTCAGCTAGAGCTATTGAAGCATGCAACCTTGCTAGTAAACCACACAATGGGAGATTCAAAGAGACAAGGGAAAGACTGCCAATATCCTCAAGAATCAATGAAGATGAAATGCAATGCAAGCTAAGCTATGAATGAAGATGCAAGCTAAGCTATGGAAATGAAAGTATTACAAACCCTTGCTAATTAAGCTATGTGAGTTAATCTAAAGCATAGGGGAAACTAAGCTAGATGCCATGAAAGCTATGATGCAAGAAATGAAACTAGAATGATAAAATGATCTCCAAAAGCTCCAAAGTCTCCAAGAAATCCTGCAGCATAAGGTTAGTATTCAAAAGATGGATCTAAGAATGAGAAAAGAGCTCTCCTTTTAAAGGAATTGAAAAGGAATGGACCATGGAGATTAAGAGGCAAAAGATTTAATCAAGGGTGGAGCTTGAAAGAGGAGCAATCCAAGTGCACAAATATCTTCCAATGGGAAAATAAGAGTTGACTTTTGTGTCCATATGAGACAAAAAGTGCTTTTCTTATTTTTATAAAATAAGAATAATGCTTTATTTGTGCAACTTAGGATAAGAGAAAAGGTGGGGGGGCTCTTTATTTAATAAAAGGGGAGGGAATTCCTTTTAAATAAATAAAGACTTTAGGATAAAATGGTTAGCCCAAGGAAAATAATAAAAAATGATAAAATAGGATTTGATCAAGGAAATTGATATAATTGAAAAATGCTGATTTTTGAAAATCTTGATTCAGGGATTTGATAAATTGCTGAATGGGGGCCCAAAGTCTAGGCGACCATTTTAGGGTGCATACAAAAGTAAATACTTATTTAACACTCCTATAAAGGATATTTTTATAGGCTAATGATTTACATGTTGGTTCTTCTCTTTGGAATAATATTTTAAAATTTAGAAAGACTGTTTCCTTGGGAGTTAAATGGAAAGTGGGGGATGGGAGGAATATTTTAATCTAGGAGGACGTTAGGATTTTTTAAGAACCTTTTTGTAATGTTCCTATGTTCTCTCCTTTTATTGAAATTTTCAAGGCTAGATTTGGTTTTTTGGTTGCAGACTATTGGAAGAATTAGGTCTGGGTTAACTCGGCACAAGTGGATAATGCTCTAATGCCCATTCAATTATCTCTCTTCTCTTGTGTTCTTCAACCGAGAGTGGATGATCTGTTAGTCTTGAGTGGGACTGCATCTGGCCATTATTTTGTGGCTTCTTTTGTCTCTCTAATGACTTTTTCCCTTTTTCTATCTCCTCTTTGGGCTAAGGTGCGAGTTAAACTTCTTATTCCAAAGGTTAGTTTTTTCTTGTGACTCCTTTTCCAAGATAAGATTCCAACCATTGATAATTCATGTAAGAGAGGTTTTATGATTCCAAATAGGTGCTATCTTTTCTTATCAGATGTGGAATTTGTGTCACACATTTTTCTTCACTTTGTCTTCACTTTAGCCGTATGGGATAGAGTTATGAAAAGATGGTGTTTAAGTTGGGTTTTCCCAGCCTTGGTTCAAGATTTATTCTTCCAATAGAGAGTGCCTTTAGATAATCACATGATCAGATTGCTTCAGTCCTATATTTTTCCTCATTTGTCCTGAGGTGTGTGGAAGGAAAGAAACAACATAATCTTTTAGGATAGTGCTCTCCCCCCTGAGGTGGTTTCTTAGAAATAAAAATTAGAGTCATTGAGAATCTAAATATTAGTCTAGTTGATAATATCTCCTTTAATACACATAAGATCTTTTTTTATGAGTATGATTCTAATGGTCGTTAAGGAATGAAGGATAAAGTGTGACATCTTGAAGTATATTGGACCTATGAAGAGACCCAGGGATGGTGTGGTTTTGTGTTTCCCTCTGAATGGGTGGGTTAAAATCAATTTTGATGGGATAAGCTAAAGGGAATCCAGGGCTGGTTGGGTGTGGGGGAGTGGTTAGAGATGAGAATGGAAAATGCATTGTGTCAGTGGCACTCTACATGGGAAACTAGACTAACCACCTTGGCGAGGCCATGGGGGATTACTGAGGCCTTTTCCTTGCTATGAGGCTCAATTATAGAATGGTTTGGTTAGAAGGGGACTCCAATAATATTTTGTCTTAAAGGGGAAAGTAAAGTTTCATGAACTATTGAGGGGTTGATAAACTACTCTTTAGACATGATCAAAACTTTTGATTTGTGTTCCATTCCCCATGCCTTTAGGAAAATTAACATTATCGCTGATTTTTTAGCTAATATGGGGGTTCATGCCAACTTGAAGCTTATGTGGTAGGGTGAGGAGAGTCTTTCTAATGATGTCAAGGCTCTTCTTATGCACGATAGAATTTATGGTAAGGTATGTGATGCTACCTCATTATGAAATGATGAAAAGGATTGACAAGTTTATGATGGTTATTTATGGCAAGTTTTTGATTCATTGGATGGAACTTGATGTTAATAGAGGATCACATGCTTTCTGCATGATTTTGAGCCTTTTTTGGGTCGTTTGGTGCTGATTTTTAGCTATCTCTATATGTGGGTCACATGTTTTAGCCGAGGAAAGAATGGGAGGTGACAAGAGAAGGGTGAATCCATCTAACTATGATGCTTGGAAGGTGAATGCTACTATCTATAACATTTTGTAGAAGGGGGAAGTCACTGAGTATATGGGAGACTTCACGGGAGGGATCAAAATGTTACAAAGCTCTTTGCGAAGGAATGGAAGGAGGAAAAAAACAATAATTTTGGGAGGATGATTAGGGTGTATGAGAGTTTGATTGAAGAGATCACTGATCTTTCCTTGGAGGGAATGAAGTTCTAAAAGGACATGAAACTCTCAGAGGTGACAATAAAGAAATTTCCTAAGGATTCCCAACAAAAGAAGAAGCTGGTGAAGGTTAACAAAAGATTCTTTAATCCTAATAAAATAAAATTGGTTTGGAAGGAGGCTCTGAGGGCGGTTATGGAGTACTTTTCCTTGGATGTTCGCTTCACTAGGGTGTATGGCTATCACTTTATGTTTCTTAACCATTTTACAAAATTATGTCTTGGAGACAACTCTAGGAGCTCAAAAATTGAGATTTAAGTTGGTGTTCTTTGTAACTGATCAACAAGATTGTAGCTCATTTCTGGATTAACTGTTGACTTGGTGGTGACATTCTTGGATGTCACTTCTTTGGTTTGCTAGATTGGTTAGAATTAGGACCTCTAATGACCACAGGACCTTGACCTTGGCTTCTAGTGACAACATTAAGAGCTTGAGATGACCTTTGAGAATCCACATCATGACTATGAGAATCTTTGCTTTGCATCATGTTAAAATTTTCACCCACAACTTCAAGCATATTGATAACATTCTCCGCAGACGTATAGGTGTAGTTGATTGCAACTTTTCCATCTTTGGGTTTAGAGGTTTCCCCCTTATCATATTTAGGCAAAGGTTCCTTAAACACGTTATGATCTACATTGGTCTTCAATCCATCAATCTAAAGTTTACCATTTTCAATAAGATCTTGAATGAGATGTTTAAGTTTACAGCAGTGCTCTATGTCATGTCCAATGCCATTATGAAATATGTAGTAAGCTTTTTCATTCCACCAATATGGCTTAATGTCAGGTATGTGAAATTTTGCTGGATCTTGTGGCTGTGGAAGATTGTTATCAATGAGCATTTTGAAAACATCTTCATAAGAATCTCCAAGCTTAGAGAACTATCACCTCTCCTTTTTAGGTCTTTCTTGATATCTTTGTTTGTTCTCTTGTTGGTTAGAGGATGTATTAAGCTTCATAGCTTGAACTGCACTAGATAAATGAAGGACACCTTGATCCTTTGATTGGTTAGAGTCAACAAATCCATCATTGACTACTTGCTTATTTTTATTCCAGTGTGAGTTCTTGCTTTTGTCCTTATGATTGTTGTTATTATTTTGACTATTGTTGTTATTATGTTGTTTAGTCAAAATACCTTGCTCTTTTAAGACATCCTCTATTCTACATGTGATTTCGAACATGGTGTCGAATGAATCAAAGACCATCTTCCAAACCTCATACCACATCTCAGGTACTAAATTGCTCACAATGATATCAATTCTCTCCTATTTAGGAATTGTCCTAGAATATTGGGAGCATAATCGTCTCCACCTTTGTAAAAATGTAACAAAGGATTCCCCTTGATTCTGTTTCAAATTACACAAATCGAGCATGGTGACTGATCTTGATAAGTTGTAGGCAAAATGTTGCACAAATTTGTGAACTAGTTCTTTATAAGTTTTGACAGGAGGGGTAATGTTGGTAAACCACTCCATAGCTTGACCTTTTAGACTCCTTGGGAATAATCTCATTAGATAGGAATCTTCATGGTGAAATTCAAAACTCATGGTATAAAACTGATGCACATGATCATGTGGGTCACCATTACCGTCATATTTGTCATATTGGGGAAACTCAATTTTCCTAGGAAAATCCATCATGCTCACACTCTTATCAAAAGGCTTAGGACAAATAGAGTCAAAGTTGAAGGAACTCTTGGAAGCCATCATCTTTTTTATTTTCTTAATCTCTTCCTCTTGTGAGGGACTCTGTTTCTTTATTTTCCTATCCACATCAAAGTTATAAGGGACCCTCGCATCCTTGTTGATTAGGTTCTCTAGGAACTTATCTTTATTTTTCCACTCATTGTTGGAAAAGTGGTTCTTTTTGCATTCTCATAAAGTCTTGAGCTTCGTAATTTGCACTAGTTCCTCCATGTTGAGAGCCATGATGAGCTCATTGGGAGGGTTGTCTTGAGTTCCTAGGAGGCGTCTGTCTCCTATAGTGAGCATGTTGTAAAGTCCTTCCCCTAGGACTAGGAGATCTTGATGGTGACCTTGAATATTTTCTGCCTCGTGGGCTGCCCAAGGGAGCAGATGGTGGGGAGTTGGTCCCACTGTTGGTACCCCTATTGTTGAATTGTGCATTAAGTTGTTGGGCTAGGAGCCTATCTTGTTCTTCTTGTGTGACCCTTCTCTCTATGTCCAACAAGGCTCGTTGTTCCTCCTCTAGGAGCCTAAATTTTTCTTCTTTTGCAGCTTGTTCATTCAAGAATGCTTGTTTTTCTCACTCAATACTTTTTAGTCTCTCACTTGTATATCTTGGAGTTGTTTTTAGTGGAGAACTTGGCCTTGAACATTTGAACAAGTTAGCTGCATTCACATGAGCATCACAAGATTGGTTGTTTTGGTCTTCATGTTGTGACCTTGCATCTTGGTGAGCTTGTGCATAGTGTCTCTCGGTTCGTTGATGAGCATCCAAATACCTTGAGTTAATAGGAGGTGATTCAGGTTGATTGTCATCATTGAATGACATGTTACCCCTATGTCTCTAAAAAATGTCATCAAGAGTTTGATCTATTATTTCTCTTTGTCTCCTAGTCAAAGTGTAGCTCATGTCCATATTTGATTGAGAGGATGGTATAGAAGTACTCAACTCACTAAAGCTACTCTTAGGCTCAAACCAAACTTCTAAAGCACTCCTAGGAGATTGATCGAAGGTGGGCTCCTTCCCCTTTCACCTTTGATGAGTTTGCACTAAAGGTAATTTTTCAAAAACTACTTGAGGTTTTTTTCCTTGACCCATTTGGTATCTTGTTTTAACCGGCATGAAAGAAAAGACCCCTAGTGAAAAGATAACCTTAGGACTCACTAATTGTCAAACTAGGATAGTGAAAATATTCAATTGTCCAAAAAGAGATATGATAAGATAGAAAGTTGTCAAAGGGTATAAATCAACACTGCCAAAATGGTGCATAAAAAAAAGATTCCAGTATCCTAGCACATATGGATCAGGAGGATGATTTAACCAAAATATATTGAAATTGAATTTATATGAAAGTGGATTTGGACAAAAGAGTACTCAAACTCTCCAAGTGTGCAATCAAAGAATCTAAAGGTGAATCTTGTCAACAAGGATGGTTCCTAACTTACTAATGACAACAAATTTTTTTGGTGAAGGCAAAGATTACTAACTCAAGATGTCTAGAGCAAAAAATCTAAGGTACAAACAAGCTTTCAGTTGCAGGGTACAAAACTCACTAAAATCTAGTCAACTAAGAGAAGACTGAAAATTGCTTGAATTAGGCAGATAGAAAAAAAGATTATGGGCGACAGTATCCAGGTAGACAAGGTGACAGTTTCTCAGCAGGCAATATTTTAATCTAATCAGGGCGATAGTTTCTAGGTAGCTCGAGCAACAGTTTCCAGCAAACAATGCGATAATCTTCCAATAGTGAACTATCGCACGATATTTCTCAATAAAAGGGGTGATATTGTTTTAGTGTCGTATGACTCTTTGACCAGTGAAGTGCAAAATCTTAGTTTTAAGGACTGTTTGTTCAAAATTTCAGCTTGAAAGTTAATTTTTTCGATCTCAATCATAGTGACAGTAGTAAATTGATAGGTTTGCAAACAATAGGTGATCAAACATGTCATAAAACACTTGAAACAAGGGCAAAAGAAACCTTGCCAAGACAAGCACTTGTGATATCAAAGAAATAAAATCCTATGAATGCTATCGTGATGTTTGTTGTTTAAGAACGTTTACACAGGTATATCACAACGAGAACACTTCAAACACTTTTTAGCTTAAAAAGACAATGGCTCAATACTTAACAACTTGGCCCACACTTGATGCTCCATTGCCTCACACAAAGTGGTTGCCCACAATAGATATTGGCTTTGTCATGGAAGTGCCAATGACACAACCAAAGGAGCACAGATGGTGAGTAATCTTGGGGTGATTCGGGTTATTCCACTTGGATCAATCCTTGCACCAAGAAGCTAAGCGGAAAAATAGGATGGCCTCTATCTATAGTTCTTAATAAGGGCTTCCGTTCGTAGTACCCCTCTTGCTCCCCAAAGGGACTCCTTAGCTTGCGACAAGTAACAGACCTTGTTGCCTCAAGAGTACCTTAAGCATTCTTGCTCAATACTTTCCTCATGGTCACAATCCCACAAGTACTCATATCAAGTGAAGACAAGCACTATGTCTACCAAGGTTTTGTGTCCTCGATAGCCTTGAGTTTATAGTGGGTTGGAATAGCTGGCAATAAGCTTGTCCCCACTTGGGTCGTTCCTCTTGATTGCTCAAGAGAAGGCTCGCTAAAGGATTCTAAAAATCTAAACAAAGAATGGATCAACTTATGAGATTCAAGGATTTTGTTTCACCATAAGGGTGAAGAGCATACTCCCTTATCCCAAAGCTTTCTTCCAAACACACCAAGCAAATGTTCAATTACCCTCTTGCTTTCAAAATCCAAAGATGGGTCAAGATTTTTTGGTTCACCACAAGGGTGAAGAGCATACTTCTCCTACCACCCAAGAATTCCTACAACAAGATATTATGTTCCTATGAAATGAAACAACTAGTAACTACCACACTTGAAAAATGAAATAAACAACAAGCACTTGATTGGGTTTTTATGCTTTGGACAGCCCTACAAAAACCGTTAGTAGCCCTTGTGCATTTGAAGCTTTGACATGCGTTCTTTTGGAAAAATATTTCAAGCAATGAGAACACCTACAAGCACAACTTGTTAGGCCCACAAGGTTAGCAAAATCCAAAATCCAAATGAAATCTACAACTAAATCTATCTAACCACAACAAACCAAACCAGCAAGCTAACTAGATCCAAATTCAGCAAAAAAGAACCAAAAAACAACTCACTACCAGGTACAGGCAACAGTACAGTCACCAAAAATGTCGTGCGACACTTCGCTATATACAGGGGTGACAGTTTATATTCGTGCGATAGTTTGCTGACCTGTAGGTGACAAAATATACTAAGTAGTGTGATATTATCTGTCAAACAGTGCAACACTTTTAACTGGTAAAGTGTCACCCCGCTATACAAGAAACTGACACACGACACTGGAAAACTATCGCACGACACTCTGAGATAGAAAAATAGAGAGCCAAAAATGACGCTAAACTATGACGAAAAATTTCTGAAAATGCATGAAATGAAGGACAACAATAATGCTCTACCCCACGGTGGGCACCAAAAATGTACACACTCAAATGGTGCACTTCTCTAAGTCATTATATCCAAGGAAGTCCATGAATGGGATACCTTAGAAAGTGACCTAGAGCTCTCTATGTATGGAGTTGCAAGATTATTTAAAATTTGCTCTCAGCTAGAGCTATTAAGCTAATGACCTTGCTAGTCAACCACACAATGAGAGATTCAAATGAAGACAAGGGCAAGAATGCCAATATCCCCAAGAATCACTATGAAATGAAAATGCAAACTAGATTAAGATGAATATGCAATCTAGAAATGAGAGGTGCAAGCTAAGCTATGGAAATGAAAGTACAAACTAAATTATGAAAGGAAAGATGCAAGTGTTACAAATCCTTCCTAATTAGACTAGATGAAGTAATCTAAAGCATAAAGGAAATCTATACTATGGATGCCATGATAATGGAACTAGAATGCAAGAGATAAACTATGAAAGCATGTAAAATGTAAGCCAAGAATGCTCCAAATCTTCAAAAGCTCCAAAATGACCTAGAAAACCTGCAGCATAACATTAGTATTCAAAAATGCATATGCAAATGAGGAAGAGAGCTCTTCTTTTATAGGAAATGAGAAAGAATGGACCATGGAAATTAAGAGGCAAAAGATTTAATCAAGGGTGGAGCATCAAAGATGAGCAATCCATGTGCACAAATATCCTCCAATGAGAAAATAAGACTTGACTTTTGTGTCCATATAAGACAAAAAGTGTTTTTCTTCTTTTTATAAAATAAGAATAGTGCTTTATTTGTGCAACTTAGGATAAGAGAAAAAGTAGGGGCTTTTTATTTATTAAAAGGGGAGGAAATATTCCTTTTAATTAAAAAAAGACTTAGGATAAGATGGTTAGCCCAAGACAAATAATTGAAAATGATAAAATAGGACTTGATCAAGGAAATTGATACAACTGAAAAATGTTGATTTTTGAAAATATTGATTCAGGGATTTAATAAATTGCTGAATGGGGGCCCAAAGTCTAGGCGACCATTTTAGGGTGCATACAAATTTATATATATAATAGAAAAGATCAAGTGTGACAAAGTAGCCACGCTGACAATTCCTAAATAATCTAAGAATACACATATCTAAAATAGTAGAATATTGCCCCTCACTAACAATTGTGATGTCTACAATATGCTGAGATCATAGGTATCAATTAAAATATCACTAGAGTGCAAATCATAACCTTTTCTATAAGAACAAGTTGGAGTACCCTTAGACCACAACATTTTAAAAAATATAAGTCTTGAATTTTTTCTAAGTATCCTTTAATTAAAAGATTAAAGTAGGTTTGATTTAAAAATAAAATAATGACAAAAATTACATTAATATTCAAAGTAATTGGCTTTGTTATGGGTGATAGAATAGAATGCACTTGTGGCTATGTAGCATATTGTTGAAGCTTGTCTTGTGCTTATACTTAGAACATAATTATAATTACAAAATAAGGATCTATTGCCTAATTGCATACTAAGCTAAATCTAATCTCTTCCTATTTTTTCAATATAAATTCATAATATTACAAATTCTTTAAGCAACAATTATATATATATAGCTCTTCAATAAAAAAAACTATACATCGATCTTTTGGCTAAATGTTTGTATGATCTGTTTTGAAATCCGTCTGCCAAAATTCATGACACTACAGACCCCCCCAAAAAATGAAGTGTGTTTCAAATCTTGTTCCCTTAAGAATGGTCACCATGCACCCATCTCTGTACAAATATATATATCATCATTTCCATCACAATCCCCTTGCTAAAAGGAATCAGTTAAAACTTTCAGTAAAGGCCCAAGGGTGAAGACTTTTTGGATTTCTTTCCAGGGCCCCGCCATTAGAACCCCATAAATAGAAATACCAAAATTTCAAATTATTTCTCATACATCAAGCTACATTCAACATCATAATTTTAAATTTTAAAACCCTACTTGAAAGGTTCACTAACCCACCCCAAATCTAGTGATTCTTTTAGCAGGAATGTGCTTTTGGTTTTAATAAATCCTACTTGACATGCTCATTAACCAACCCCAAATCTAGTGATGCTTTTAGCATGAATATGTTGCTAGTTTTTGCCCTCAGGTCCCTGCCAAACTTGACCCTCTGTATTGGCTCTACATAAGAAACTGCCAAATTGTCACCGTAAGTTGCTTTAACTTCAACTAAATTATCGACGTACCCTTGTTTGAGCTCATTCACTATGACTCGATTTAGGGCCATGAGAAACACTTTTGGTTATGCAATGTCGTAAGTTCAAACCCTAAGGAGAGTTGTGGCAGTCGTTGCCTAACATTTGTGTTGGATGCCATGAATTTAGCTCTAAAATTTTGCAAGGAATTTATCGACGCTGTCTATGTAGGGGCCAAAATGCACCTGTTTAGATGATTTATTT
Source organism: Chamaecyparis obtusa (assembly GCA_027943335.1). NCBI lineage: Eukaryota > Viridiplantae > Streptophyta > Pinopsida > Cupressales > Cupressaceae > Chamaecyparis > Chamaecyparis obtusa. The sequence continues at coordinate 1,030,891 of BSBK01007326.1, read as the reverse complement.
GCATTTATTAATTATTTTAAAAATTACAGCACAATGTTTTTGTGAATTTTAATTTATTTAATAAATGGAAATAAATTAACTGAACAGGTGCATTTGGGCCCCTGCATAGCCAAAAATGAATTGACTCCACCACAAACTCGGTGCTCTAAGCCATGAGAGATGACGGCCCTGAAAGAGTGGCATGCCTTGTGCCAGATGAGGGTATGTAATCACCGACATGCAAGCTACCCTGTCAAGCTTATGACGACTAGGATTCAAACCCTAGATGAAGAATGTCCTCCTGAGCGAGGATTGAATCATCATAAGATAGTGGCATAAAATTCTTCCCAGCCAGAGCGTATTAATCCAAAGCCAGACCACTCTTGGATGAGCCTCTAATTGCTTGTGGAGATGAAATTACCAGCAACAGATAGATTTTCTCAAGCTTGTGAGCAAAGAAACAAATCCTATGCTTAAAATTATGACCATCTTTACACGGTTGAGTTCTGTAACACATAGGGTTTTTGCTTCTGCTACTTTATCCAATGGTTGTGCATAGTTCTATAAAATTTAATGGCTCTGTTTGTACTAATATTACTAGCAATGGCACCTTAGTGTGCAATGGGTACATCATAGAGATATGGAAGGTCAACTAAGTATTTGTCCCTTTTTTGGTCTCTCTCCCTCTCATCCTCTATATATCTCCTTATCTCTCTTTTAATCTATCTCACCATCTATATCTCTTTCTATCTCTTCCTCTTTATGTCTCCCTCTGTATCTCCCTAGAGTTGTTTCTATCTTTACCTTTCGATCTATCTCTATCTATTTTTCTCTCATCCTCTTACTCTATATTCATCTCTATCTCTATCTTTCTCTCCCCCTTTCATATCTAGATGTGCATATCCCTTTCTTTATCCATCCCTCTCCATCACCCCCTTCCTATACCTTTAAATCTCTACATCTCCATATTTCTTCCCCCTTATCTCCTTCTATCTCTTTCTGTATCTTGTTATCTCTCCACCCCTCTCTATATATCACTTTCTACCTCTATCTTTATCTATATATCTCTCCCTCTCTCATTCTCTCTTCTTTATATATTTATATTGTCCATCCCCATTCTCTTCTTCTCCTCTCCATATCCATCTTCTTCTTCTCAATCTCCATCTCCATACCACCCTCCACCCCACTCTATCACTTCTTCTCTCTGTCTTCATCTTTTATTTATCCTTCTCTCATTATTTCCTTATGTCTGTCCTATATATATTTATCTCTACCATCTCTATCACTCCTTTCTCCTCTCTTTATTTATGCAATCATATTTTTATAAATATTTTATTATATTTTAATTATTATTAGTACCATTATAAATAGTTATATTTCTTTAACTGATAAATCACTTAAACTTTATTTAACTAAACAGTGTTGATCTCGCACCCTTGATAAGTTGGGGAACTATGAAATTAATGAGAGATTGGTCATGTATGTTGAGTAGTCCTATCACCATTCAGAGATAAATTAGGCCTCAACTAATATCCATAAGTTATAACATTGTTGAGAGACTTGGGAATGCCTTTGTTGTAAATATTGTTGACATCTTGCAATGAGTGAAACTCATCACCAAATATGGACTTGATGGTGGGTATCACCTTTTTTGGTGAAGGCTCGCACCAAATTAGCCTTGTAGTTAAACCAATTAATATGAGGGAACTTGTTGGAAACTATAATTGAAACAATTGTTGTATTGTCATTGATGTCAAACCTTAACTGGTAAGATAGTTGCTATCTAAGAAAGTACTATATCTATTGGTTGGTGAAAAGGATTAAGGAAAGGGAGATAACAAGAGAACCTAAGGAAAGGTTGAGTTATTTGATACTTGAATGGGTACTTGATTATTTGGCACATTGATAAGATAATATATTGTTTATCTAAGTAAGAAGAAAGACTGAAGAAGTAGGCTTAACCGAGAAAAAGTAAAGAAATCTAGTTTAAGCCGAGTGATGTTAGTGTCAACCGAGCACTAGTATATGCCAAGTAAATTTAGTGTTGACCAAACATCCATTTATGTCGAGTGATAGGAAATTACTAAGCAAGACAATGTTAGCCGAGGAAGACAGTTTGTAGAGATGACCGAGTTACGTAGTGATGACTGAGGAGATGAACATAGTATTGACCGAGTGTCAGTAATTTACATTTGGAGAAAGAATTCAAATTCCTAGCTGACATAGTTGAATTCTTGAGTTATGTAAATTGTGTTGACTTTATTAATTGATTGTATGGAGAATTTAATGCATGGTAAATCATTTTATTATGGATTCAATGAGAATTTTGAAGATGTATCTATAAGGAAGGATGAAGAACTTAAATGTTGGAAGGATTTGATGAATCTGACCTAAACCTAAGATCTATAGAAGAGATTAAGCAAAAAAAGATGGATCTACCTGATTGAAGAGTTATATAGGAAAACCTAATTGTGAGGTTACAGAGTATGCTAAAGTTGTTGATGTTATTGGCTGATAAGTCTAAGCAGAAGGTTGAAGGTGAAGGAGTTGATCAGAGTTGTGATTGCTTGAAGTGAATTCCAATAAGATCAATGATCGATATGGAAATGGAACTCAGTCATTAAATCAACATATATGTGCGAATTGGATCTGTTATTTGCAAAGTGAGTTGTATGTTTTTTAGATTAGAAACTACTGCTACTTTCTAATCATTGTATCAGTCTAAATCCTTTAATCAAGGTTGACCTAATAGTCATTGTTTAAATCTTTTAATCAAGGTGGCATTCTAATGGAATGTACTTAAACTCTTTAACTAGGTCACTTCTGATAGAGTGTTTAAATCCTTTAACAGGGTCACACCTAGTAGTGTGTTTGTAAACCTTTAACAAGGTTGGCTTTTCATAGAGCTCACTTCAAAAGAGTGAAAATATCAGTATCATGTTACAAAGTGGTTTTTCCCAAGTTGGGTTTCCACTATAAATCCTAGTGTTATACTTGTGTGAATGTTTGATGTGTTTGTTTCTATATTCTACAAGTTAATTACTTTTGGATAGTGGACTACATGTTATATGTTTCCGGTATTTATATACTTTAGAGATCGAGTTGTGTTGGTGACTAAATCAGAGATTGTTGTTCAGTGTTTAAAAGTTCAATTGGTACATTTGGACCTGAGAATAATTGATTCACTCCCCTCTCTCTTGTTCTAAATAATATTAATAACTTTCATGGTTAAGCACACTTAAACTAGAATAGTACTTGGAATACTACAGCTTTGCCATGTTGAAAGAGCTCTACACTTTCAAATACGAGCCCGAAAAACAAAGCGCCCGATCCGGCCAAGTATAAATTGTGGCTGGTTAGTTTCATGCATGCTTTTCTGTCTTTTCTGGTGTTTTTTATCATTGCTCTGTATCTACCCTACTCCAAAAGTGGAGATTGAGGAAATTTTTGGTGTGTTGCCCATGGCCATTGGACTAGTCTACACCATGTGCCATGGAATTGGGTATCTCATCTCAAGTCATATAATTGGATATCAAATGATTTCAAATTGGATTTCTACCTTAAATCATTAGATATCGAATGATTTCAAATTGGATTATTTTCTTCACTGTTTCCCATCTTAAATTGAATTATCTATATTTGGCTTAAATCGTTGGACACTTAATTATTTCTAACAAGACTTTTTTCAATTTTTTCTCTAAAAAGACTACAAATTGTTGTTGTATAGGCAATTATCTTTTGGGGCCTCTCAATTGTTTAATTCTTTATAAGGAAAATCTGATCCTGTCTTGTAGGTAATTCATAAAATTTCTGAGGTTTAATTTTTGAGATACAAAGTTTAGTCACCACATTCTTACGTCAAAAATATTCTTGTCGTAGCATCTTTTTCTTTCTGAGCTCTAAAGTTTTGGTATACGTCAATATTATTTTACACCACTGGTGCCGAGAATGTAAGGGAATCAAGTAAACACAAAGACAGGCACTCCATGTGACCGTGTCTTAAGGGTTGTCTTGTCAATTCAGATATAGTATGGTTAACCTTTCCCCCATCATTATTGCTCATGACTATCAAAATTGTTATTCAAGTGTAAACTCCAAATTGGGCATTATCAAAATCAATTTATTTATTGTCCTATTAGTATTTTCATTATTATTAACTAGTAGCGAGCAATTTGAAGTGATTTTTTAAGGAATTTAGATAGAATCTCATCAATGCCCATATTCCAAATTAGTCTGAATCTCTGTATTTGTGACTCCCCCCTAATAGCAGGTTTGTAATAAAATATTTGGAAGAAACTTCACTAAGAAAGCCCAAATCGACTTGAAGATGACATCTCAATCTGCCTCGTTTCTTCCTCAATCCATGCCACAATATCAGTACAAAAACCTTACTATTCCCAATGTCATCCCCATCCCATCCATTTGTTCTGTAATGGTTGATACGTGGAAGTGGGAAGATTATTATCTCACACGCGCCTTGCACAACACATATTAATGAAGCTTGTAATGGATGCATCTACACATATTGTGAATCAGCTAAATAATTATAGGTAAATGGGCAAGATGTAGGAGGGAAAGATCTGGTGGTCAAATGTGAACGCCCATGAAATAAATGCAGAGAGCCTGTATTGATCAATATATATATATATATATATATATATATATATATATATATATATATATATATATATATATATATATATATATATATATATATATATATATATACACATATATATATATATATATACACATATATATATATATATATATATATACATATATATATATATATATATATATATATATATATATATATATATATATATATATATATATATATATATATATATATATATATATGTGACACCATGATTTGGACTCCTCACAATAATTTGTTCTTGCACAGGCGGGTGTTCTTCTATTCATTAAAGTTATCACTTACAAAAGCGACACTGCATTATGCGCTGCTCTCATCAATTTCATTATGGATGTCCAATTGATTGTGGGGGAAAATCATTTGAAAATTACAGAGGAGTAAATTCAGCAAGTGATAGGTCATAAAACATACTTGACAGTTGGCGAATATATACTTGAAGACCCATTCTGGATTGACAAAAAATGAATGGAAAAAGATTTGCAAGCTTATAGATTGCCAAAAATTGGGCTGAGTAGTTTTCATACTCTGGGGAAATGGGTAAGGTTCCTAGAAATAAAGAAACACACACAAAGCGAGAGAGATGATATATATATATATTTTTAAAAAGTAAATTGGTTTATTATTGTAGGGGGCTAGAATACATTAGCATAAGGATTGTTCATTGGGACTCGATAGTTTAGATGAGATACTTGGGGGAATTCCACTAAGAAAAGTAGAGGATTTGATGGGCTCACCAACCAACCCCTTGTAGCTATAGAACTAACAAAATTAGTTATAGTAGGGGAAAAATAAACTATAGGCATTGTTGTGATATTGCTACCAGGATTCAATTGTGTAGTTTTTAATTAAGTCAAACTCATTGACCCATGTTTCATGAGTAGTGGTTCATAAGAACGCTAAGTGTTTCATTCATTCTCATCAGAGATGGGTTATTGTGAACTACTACTCATGAAACATGGGTCAATGATTTTGACTCAAAAAACTACACAGTTGAATCGTGATAGCAATATCACAATTTGACTTGTTGTGGAAAATATCTCCTACTTATTTATAGGCATTGTTGTTATATCCGGAATGAGTAATATATAATCATGTATATAGGTATAATATTATTTTAAAAAATCTAATAATTTACATTATATAACTATAAATTTTTTTAGAATCTATTGTATAATAATAAATATCATGTGTAGAGCTTATTCAGTTCAAGACATAACAAATGACATGCTTACTTAGTTCAATCATGCCTTGTTTTGCTAGTTTTATTTTGAATATTACTAAATTGCAAAATAGTACTATTTTTATTTAATCATTTATTTACTTAGTACACTTAGTATAAATAAAGTCATTATTATATATTATTATTATTATTTTTTGGCAAAAGTGGGCAAGCCACTGAATATATTATATATTTAAAAACTGATTCAAAAGCTCAACTAGGAAAGAATCAGAAAGAAAACCCAATATTGTCAGTTATTACAAAATTGTTACATCAATATTTACATACAAAATATGTCTCATAGACGTAAAGTACACATTATCTACTTTAGGGGGTATACATGACCACCAACTTTATCCAATTTTCATATTTATATTTAGACGACATCAAAATTCAAAATTATGTACCTAGATGTACAGTCAGCTTCTCTTATTCCTCCATCTCTACACAATCTGAATTCGCATGGGAGCCTTGATGTTTTGGAGACCCCTCCAAACCTTGCCATGTGTGTCATTTAGTTGAAGCAGATGCAAGCCAACCACTCCTGATCTCATGCTATGAAGGTGACTACCAGCCTAACCTAACATTCGAGCTCCAATCTATGGGACGATCAACAAGAATTGAGGAATCCCATCCACCTCCTTGAATAGTTTGTTTAGGTGGAGACCACCTCAACCCAAAAGTGGTCTCATTGTCTAGCTGAGAAGATGTTTCAATGACCCCTTGCTCTCAGTGTGGATTTTGCAGAGGGGATGACTTTGGGGGTGGCCTTGTTTCCTCCCATGCATTCCAATTCACCCGTGATGCAGGCACATTCCAATTTGGTGTCAGCTAGAGAGGAAGCATTGTAACTGGTATATTTGGTAGCCCCAATAAATCCAATAGAGCGTGACCTATTTTCTTTAGCCTTTCCTCTAATTGAAACCCAAGAACATGAGTTGTAACTTGTAGTGAAAATTTCATGTAGCCGGGACTCTATTTTTCAAAATATTTTTTCATCACCTCATGTGTGACCAGGTACTCGTGCTTCAGGAGCAGTTGATTTCATGAGAACAAACCCCCCACTATAGCATGCCCTGCCCATAAGTCGTAGTGCTGCATCGATATCTTAATCTTATTGTCTTCCTAGAATTGGCTCCTAATGACCTTGGACACTAAAATCCCCAGTAGGTGAGTAGATTGCAACAAGTCCCTAGCATTGGACAAGAAGATAGACACCAAATTTGAAGGGTATAAATTATTTTTTGAGGATGACACTATTTTCATCCCCAATTATCTGTATAATTTCTCGATGAATGGAGGGAGAATGAATAATGAACATCTCCTCCAATGCAATGGCATTCACCATCATTGGCAATACATCTTCTTCCACTCTAGGTTGTAACTAGATGTGGTAGTTTTTGGGCAAAATTTCTCTGTGAAACCTTGAGCACGTCTCACACTTAACACAAGAATCTGCAAAGATCGACATCTTCAGGCAGAATGCTACAATGTGCAAAAGGTTGGCTCTTATATAGGAACTGTGTGTACTTGGAGGATTTTGAATTAATACTTAACCTTATGTGAAATATTTGTGAATAAATGTGCTTGATGAATTTTCTTCAAATGGACTATTTTACACATGTAATCTGAGATCTTCCATGTGAAGCAATGACATCAAAATTCCCACTACCCACACTCAAGCATGTGAAGGACTCCACGCGTCCCTACGAATACTAGATTGAGAGAGTGATGTCCACTAAGGAGAGAGGATGGTGTCCATTGTGATGGGAATTGTACTTGACCAATATTTATTTGCATCTACTACAACAATCATGTCATAGCAAGAATGAGTTCACGCAATCAGAGATGACATCCTTCTTTATCTACTTCAATCATATTTTGAAGTGCATCATTTTGGGCAATGAAGTGGATCAGGTTTAATGTTGATGTCACTACCCTGTCACATCCCAAATTCAACAGAAGGTCGGCAACTTTATTCCCCTCCCTCATTGTGTGTGAAAGATACACAACTTGACACTGATCTAGTAGTCTCCATATTTGATTAAGAATGTAACTGAGTTGCCAAGAATGTGTCTGTCTTTTGATGCAAGCATTGATAATGACCAAAGAGTCCCCTTCAATGCGCAAGCAAAAAAATTCACCCTTTTTGGCCAAAATTAATCTAGCAAATAAGGTGTGTGCTTCTATTGTATTATTTGTTCATCAGGAAGGGGAGAAGTTGTAAGTGCTAGAACATTACCTTGGCAGTCTTGAATACATGCCCCTAGATCTAATTTACCTAGATTTCCTCTTGAGGCCCCATCAAAATTTAGCTTCAAAGTACCCGATGATGGGGGATGCCAATTCACATCAGGCCGATGAGTTGTAACCTCAGCTTTCTTGACTAATCCCCACCTTGTTGGGATAACCAATGTTTTTCATTCATGGAGGACCCTGCCATCCCAAGGGGTAATGATAGGGTTGAGCATGCATCTACTCAGGCTCGCATTGATAACTTTTGATATTGACCTTTTAATACCTTGTAAAACCATCTCAATGGAGGAGAATTATTTTCTAAAGAAGTGTTTGTTTCTTTCCCACCAATTTGCCCATACTACTGATGCAAGAACACACAACCATATGTTAGAAAATAGAGAATTCAGATAAAGCATCAGGCATGCTTGGAAGAGATCCCATATGTTATTCAGTAGAGGAGAAATATAATTTAGTTTTCAATTTTATGTATATTTTTAATTATTATTTTTATTAATATTTAGATGTTATATATTTTAAGTCTAGTTTTATTTATTCTATTTTAAGTTTTAATATAAATTTAAACTTAAAATTATTTTTATTATTTATATCCATTTTATGAATTAGAGCAGAGAGGGGAGTCTTTTGTACTCACATGGCGAGAAGCATGCTACATATGTGGTAATTGGGTGGCATGTTGGAGCTTCAAATACATGTATTATCCTCAATTTCTCTATTCCACATGTGACATACACGGGCTCCAAATATGATGTGGAAATAGGTTATTTTGGAAAGTTTTGGAGGTCCATTTTGAAATTAGGGGCAAGGAACATAAACCCCAATTCATATTGAAATATCCTTCAAGTTTGCATGCCCATAAAGCCCTGCATTTCCTTTTGCATGGACTTGGGCATGATGATGCAACAAGGCCTAGTCGGGGTAGAGGCACAAGTAGAGAATACATATTAATATTATGTGATGCTTTTTGGATTTTGTGTTGTTTTTTACTCTTTCCAGAATGATGATATCTTTAGGTTGTTCAATCTATTGAATATAGGTTGTAGGTTTCTTATGGGTCGAATGAAACAAGAGGAGTGACCAGATATGTTTTGCATACAACATGGTGATGGCACCTTATTCTATTTTTACTAACTTATAACTTTCATTGTTTAGGGTATTCCTCGGCCATATTCATAGCACATGATGACATCGTGTAAATAATTCATCTTGCAGTGCATATTATTCTCTACAATCATTTCTTTGCATTTTCTAGTTTACTATGTTTGGATCTCTTACCAAGGGGAATTTCATGGAGGACTTTCTAATTGGCTAAGGAAGAGGGATGTCGATACTTTATCTCATTCTTCCTATTGACCTATTTGTAATTGTGATAGTGTTTACATTTTATAGGGGGGCATGTTAAATCTTCCTCAGACATGTCTCTTTGAGGTTTATTTATTCATTTTCATTTTATTTTATGTTAATATTTTCTTTTCTATCTGCGATTTTAATTTATCCTTAAAAGCATAGATAGATGTGGGTTTATCACCCAGAAAAGTACATTTACCAGGCGAGTATTTATCGGAATGGGATTGCCTTTATCTCCCAAGTTCCTAAATAGTTATGTGGTGCATAACTTCGATATTTTGAAGTGGGTGTTTGTGAATTTATTAGAAGGTTGTCAAGCCATGGAATCATGTGTGTCCTATGAGAATGCCAGTGTTGAAACAATAGAATCTTGGGATAAGGAAGTTGACATTGAAAAATTTGATCCCTTTTAAGGGCCCCAAACATACTGTCATTAGAGACATACAAGACCAAGGTTTTAAAGCTTATAAAGCCCAAAATTTTAGTTTGACTAAAAATGTTTGCTGAAATTACTCTTAGCTGCACCAAACCTCCTTTTGGTGCCAACCCCTATGTCAAACTAAAGTTACAAAACTGCAAAAAAATTATTAAAAATAAAGAAAATGAAAAATAAATCTGCAGTTGTATGGGAGGCAATTTATTTATTCTCGGATCAGATATTTCCATATTGTAAGAGCTTTTCCTCCTAAGGTTTTTGTGACAGAATTAGGGATTAAAAACCCCTCGAAGGCCAAATATTTTGAGTAAGGATGGCATAGACAATCGTGCCTCTAGCCCATAGATCCACATTTCATTTGTAGAGAAATAGTAAACCCTTTAAAAAAATCCTTTTCTGATAAAAAATGGTGAAGAATTGAGTTGTCTAAGCATAATTATGGTTTTTTTAAACATCTTTTTCATTTTCAACAAATGGAATAATATTCTTTTAGGTATTTTCATTAGATATTTATTTACAACAAGTTGTCTGAATCAAGCCATGTTATTCACTGTTACAGTAATTGAGTTATTTACATGTCTTTTATGTGTTTTTAGAGGGTTTGAGTGGGGCTACATTGCGATTGCTTATGATAAGAAAAAGATACAACTATGAACTATCCTCCTCATTAGATGTATGGATATATTTGATATTCCACTTCTTTTCCCTCAACAACCATATTTTATTTACAAGACAACTGCTATTGTATCCATGCTATGTTGCATCTGTATTATGTGAAAGCCTTATTTCTATAGGTTTTGTTGAGGTTAGAACACAACAATTGTTAAATAACATGGTAGGACACATGACACCCCAACTACTATATGTCTATTGTGGTCATTTGTTAGTCAACGACCTTATTGCCACATTGTAAGGTTTTTATAATATGTGTTCTTCAATTCTACTATACTAAATGTCACATCACTGCAACCCATCATATTATCTCTTAGTGCATATAGGAAGGAAAGAGAAATAGAATAAGTGTATAGCTACAATGAAATACATGGTCATTCATGTACACACTCAAGTGGTGCACTTCTCTAAGTCATTATATCCAAGGGAATCCATGAATAGGAAACCTTAGAAAGTGACCTAGAGCTCTCTATGTACGGAGTTGCAAGATTATTTGATTGCTCTCAGCTAGAGCTATTAAGCTAATGACCTTGTTAGTCAACCACACAATGAGAGATTCAAATGAAGACAAGGGCAAGAATGCCAATATCCCCAAAAATCACTATGAAATGAAAATGTAAACTAGATTAAGATGAATATGCAAGCTAGAAATGAGAGGTGCAAGTTAAGCTATGAAGATGAAAGTACAAACTAAACTATGAAAGGAAAGATGCAAGTGTTACAAATCCTTCCTAATTAGACTAGATGAAGTAATCTAAAGCATAAAGGAAACTAAGCTAATATGAAGCTATGAATGCCATGACAATGCAAGAAATGAAACTATGATGGCATGTAGATGCAAAAGCCAAGAATGCTCCAAATCTTCAAAAGCTCCAAAGTGACCTAGAAAACCTGCAGCATAACATTAGCATAAAAAGATTGATATCCAAATGAGGAAGATAGCTCTTCTTTTATAGGAAATGAGAAGGAATGGACCATGGAGATTAAGAGGAAAAAGATTTAATCAAGGGTGGAGCTTGAAAGAGGAGCAATCTCTGCTCACAAATATCCTCCAATGAGAAAATAAGAGTTGACTTTTGTGTCCCATATAAGACAAAAAGTACTTTTCTTCTTTTTATAAAATAGGAATATTGCTTTATTTGTGCAACTTAGGATAATAGGAAAAGGTAGGGGTTTTTTATTTAATAAAAGGGGAGGAAATATTTCTTTTAATTAAATAAATATTTTAGGATAAAATGGTTAGCCCAAGGTAAATAATTGAAAATGATGAAATATGACTTGATCAAAGAAATTGATATAATTGATAAAATGCTGATTTTTGAAAATATTGATTCAGGGATTTGATAGATTGCTGAATGGGGGCCCAAAGTCTAGGTGACCATTTTAGGGTGCATACATTTTCCCCTCTTTGAATAATGTGTGATCATTCTGGGAACACATGTGGTCAAGGAAGAATTGAAATGTGAGATCGATTTGGGATCACAAAACAACCCAGATGTGTGTTCGATGGATGGGAATACATCAGGACAAAGATAAGCTGAAAGACAAGATGAACACCATTGCTGTTAAGTGATAGTCAAGTCTCAAAATAAGAGATAAGAATCAAAAGACAAGACCAACACCATTGCTGTTAAGTGATAATCGAGTCTCAAAATAAAAATCTCAAGCTGAGCTGAATGATAAAGTTGAATCAAAGATTGAAGCTGATAGGTACTACCCCCTCAGAATTGAAATCAAAATCAAGTAGAGGAGAAGAAACAAATTGATAAACTTGATCAAGTCACTAGAAATCATAATCGAAGGTGAAAAAATGATAGGATAACCATCAAGTAGTGAAGACATGCCCCAGTTTGACTAAAAAGATGAAGTCAAACCTTTGAGAGATGAAGCAAGTGAAAAATGAATGAAAGACTAGGAGTTTGAAAGAGATGGGGATGAAGAAATGAAGGTGCCCCAACAAAGATCGAAGAATTAGGCCTCAAATGGTTAGCCAATTGCGCAAAAGAGTGAAAAATTTGAAATACAATTTTGACTATCAAGATTAACTCAAATTTTGATTTTGAGTTCGAAAATGGATCCAAGATGTCAAAATTAGCTAGGGGTGCAATTTTTGCGCAATTCTAAGGTGTTTTGAAAATTGGGTCAAAAAGTTAAAAGGCTATATAAGGGGAGAAAAAGGGATGTGATATGAAAGACAAGATGCGAAAGACATGATCGAGAAGAAGTAAAGGTGAGTGTAGTTCACCGACAAGTCCTCAAAAGATGAAAGGAGAGCCCTCTCCATATGCAAGATGCAAAACTAAACTAATATGAACCTAAAAATGCAAGCTACTATGAAAAGTGGTTGACTTGCAATGTCACAACGCTAATAGACATCTAATAATCATCATCAAGCTTTATTGGTAGCATCATAAGATCATACAATACACACTAGTATGACTATGTGAATTTGAATATGATCTATATCAGATAGGAATGTGGGAATCCCACCTAGGCATCGAAGACATGTAGGTCAAGATGACTAGTGCAGTGAGATTACCTAAGTTTACTATAGAGAGATTATGCTTGCATCAGGACATAAGAAAGTCAAGATGGCTATAAGCATGCACTCACAAACAATCAAGGATAATACTTTGTAGATCCTAGGTGTCAAGTGGATTAGGCATAAATGCTAATGACAATTAGGACCAACAAAATATACCTACAAGCAAAAAAAGCAATAAAACATGTTTGCATGCCCTCAATCTTCTAGCTATGCATCATCGAAAACTATCATAGGGAGAGAACACTCATCAAAGAAATCATCATAGACAACACACAAAGAAATAAAGTCAAACAAGTCTCAACGAGTCAAGTATTTAAGTGCATGTGTGTAGGTCATAGAATCAATCTTTGAGTATCACATCTACTAGTGAGAAATATCGTATCATTCTAGACTGTGGGGTAGGATATCTGATAAGTGTTGAGAAACACTTGATGCTAGGGTAGTGTTGAAAAACATAGTTTGAGTGGTGTTGAAAAACACCATTTTCAAGATGTCCTAAAGACCAACACATCCTAGAGACCAAGGCTAACATAGTTATGCCCCCTAGCCAAAGACAAAGACTAATTCCAAACCAAGGTGATAAGGTCAAGGCATGATGGAAAAAGGCTAAGTGTCAAGGACGCATGCTAAGAAACAAGGGTGCAAAGGCCTCAAGTAGCACCTATTTCCAAGTTTTCACCACTTGATAGATTTTTTTTAATTTTTCAATTTTTTTGTATTTTTCTACCAAGGCGTCTATTTCCAAGTTTTCACCACTTGATAGATTTTTTTTATTTTTTCAATTTTTTTGTATTTTTCTACCAAGGCGCCTATTTCCAGGTTTTCACCAAGGCACTTTTTCTATTTTTTTGAATTTTTTGCATTTTTTGATTTTTTTGTATTTTTTTAGGACTTTATATGTTTTTTAGGATTTTTTCAGCATCATATATGAATTTTTTTGAATTTTTTTCAGGATCAATAAATATGTACAAAGGATGCCCCTAGATAGAATGGGCATCAAACTCCCAAGCAAGATCACATCATGTAGTCCCAATGTCTAGCAAGGTGGAGAACAAGAGGGAATAGCAAGTTGGTGGAGGAGATGAAAGACAAGAGAATGAAGGAGAATGAAGGGAAGAAATCCTCAAAGGCAAACTCCTCAAGAGTACCCGAGCTAGGGAAAAATTATCATGTAAAACACATTTGGACAAGCAATGAAAGGTCAGCATAGGATAAGTCACAAAAGCATAATGCAAAAGAGGGAAAGGATGTAGTCTAAAGGAGTAGACATGTCAAGAGGCTTCACAGCATCGCGTTTTACTCTTTTTTATTAGATCAAGACCAAGGGGAAAAGGATAACAAAAGGATAGAGTGAATGGAGGAAAATAAATATGAAGAATAAACACGAATGAAATGAAAGCAAAATCATCGTAAGATAGCTCACATGATAGCCAAATGTTCATGTATAGGTCAACATTGTCAAGATCAAAGAGAGAAGATGGAATGGATGAAATATGTAGAAGAACTACGCATGATGCCTGATTGCCAGGTTTTCATCATGGTACTTATCCAAGGCACCACAAGGGAGTGGTTTTCACCATAGGATGAATTTATTTATCTTTACTTTTGCTACCAAGGTGTCTATTTCCAAGTTTTCACCAAGGCACATTTTCAATTTTTTCATTTTTTAAATTTTTTTATTTTTTTGGAAGAAGGCAAGCTTTTTAGATAATGCTCCTTGAAAGGATAAACCATGATATGCCAAGGATTCAAAATGATATGCTCAAAGATGCTGAGAGGGAAAGGAAGATGGAAGAGAAAAATAGAGGATAAGTTTTATGTAAAGCAAGTGAGATTGGAAGATAGGAGGAATAGGCAAATGAGGAAAAATGATAGAAGGTAGAAGGATAATGAATGAAAGGATTGTGAAAGGGTAGATGGAAAGGAAGACAAGATCAACATCAACACACACCTTGAAGGGTGGCGAGAGGATGGAGGAAATGTGAATGAAGGAATACAAGAAGGAATATGGTGAATGGATAGCAGAGGTTGCGGTTTAGGTGCATGGAATGGAAGAACATTTTTGGAAGAAGATGAAGTGGAAGCCTTTGGAAGCTTGAATGCCAACTTCACTTGTTTCTCAACATTAGACTCTTTCAAGAGAGACTTTGGAATCCATATAGTTGTAGGCTTTTCATTTATTTTTGATGATTTAGAGAGAATATCTTCAATGATGGATTTTGGAACCCATACTTGTCTTGTAGTTTTCTTCTTAGATATCTCTTTTGACTTTATGCTTCCATGTCAATTAGAGGAGACATGGTGATCTTCTTTTTTGATGGATTCTTATATTGTTTCTTTTTCTTGTATTGAACATTCAAATTTCTTCCAAAAGGCTTTGGACATGTGGAAGAAGGAGGATATGACTGGTTTATATGGGTGGGTGGATGAAAAGGATTCAAGGGTATGCATCTATGTTGATCTTGAGGAAAGATAGGAGATGGAGGGACATAAGGACCCAAGATGGATGACAAATTAGGAGAGTTAGGAGAGGAAAGTGAAGGGACATAAGGGCCTAAGATGGAAGGAAGACGTGAAGCCCTTAGTAGTGGTGGAAGAGGTCCAAGGATGGAAGTAGAAGATGCAAAAGGATAATCAATAAGTTCATCAACATATATATGACAACCAAGGACATCGACATCTTTAGAGTGAGCACTAGGATTTGAAATAAGCTCATTAACATCTTGAATAGGAGCAACTTCTTTGATAGGATTGTTCAGAGCTTGCAAAGATTTAGGAAGAGTAGAAAGTGGAAGTGAACATGGAATGGTAGAACAAGAAGATGGAAGGCTTTGATCTTGACAAGTTTCTTTGGATAGCATAAGCGTATTCTCTAATTTTCAATGGGCTGAACATTGGAAGTAACAACACTATTTTTAATAACCTTAATGGAAGTATCATCTTTGGAAAGTGCAAGTGTAGTAAGGTTATTTTGATTTTCAATTAGCTCAACAATGTAAGTAGCAGCTTGATCTTGCTTAGGAGAAGACTTAAGACATGGTGGAATGAATGAGAAAGGATGTGGGATAAAAAGAACCATGAAACAGATAAGAGACATCATGAAAAGGATTGGATGATATGGAAGGTTCTTGATCTTGATCTTTCTTTATGTTCTTTTCTTTATTTTTAGAGTCCTCTTGACATGGAGCCACTTCTAAAGATAGGGAAGCATGTTGGGATTGTATGGAAGAATTTGGAAGAGATAGTGAAGGACTAACTGAAGTAGGCATTGTAGCGCATAAAGGCTTAGGCTCTTTAGGTTTAGCATTATTGAAAGTATTTGTAGCCAAGTGAAGGTTAGCTTGAATTTCTTTAAGAGGTAACCCTTGAGGATAACTATAGGGAACTGCATGAAAAGTATTAGGATCTTTAGTGGATGAAGGATTTGTGACAGATTTAGAAGGCTTGGAAGCTTTAGGAAATGTATGGGTATTGGAGGAAGTAGGGGATGGAAGGGAACCATCACAAGACAAAGGTCCATTATTAACATAATCTTTCTTGAGAGTGTAATCTTTATTTTAAGCATGAGAGTTCTTAGAGGAAGGATTCTTATAATATTTATGTCTCAAATTAGTGCAGTGCATTTTATAGTCCTTGGTAGTAGTAAATGGATCATCATCGAGGTATTGTTCATAAAATTCATCAAAGTCTCTTTCAAAATCAAAATCATATGGATCACCATCACAATCTATCCAATAGGATGACCTTTTAGTAAGCATGAGCACATGATGAGGAGGACTCGTAGGAATAGAGGTTTCATAGGTATGACTATATGGTTCATCATCATAGCCATCATAATAGTCATCATAGTCATCAAAGGTGGGCGTGTCACTCTTCATGGGAGAGGTATCACAAAGATTACTATATTGCTCATATTGAGGAGTAAGACTCTTGGGAGAAGTAGAAGAGGAATGAGATTGTGAAGAAGAGGAAAGTGAAGACCAAGTGGAGGAAGAAGACTTGGATAATGAGGAATGCGAATAATATCTAGAAGAATCATAATAAGACTTGGAAGATGAGGAATTTGAATGATGTCTAGAAGAGTCATGATAAGACTTGGAAAGTGAGGAAGGATGAGAAGACTTAGAAGATGAAGAATATTTGGAAGAAGGAGGTCATGATATGATCATGTCTATGATCCTAGCAAAGGTGTCTGATTCAATCATATTTTCTTTTATTTTTGCTTTAAGTTTGTCACCCATGAGATATCCAGAAGGACTATTGGAGGAATAAAATTCTTCGAATTGAGCAATGAGTTCAAGATCATCCATTCTCAAGAGAGATTCCATAACAAGGTAGTTGAAATTCATGGTTCTAGAAGAGAAGGAATCAAGCATGGAAGAAATGAATAGAAGAATAGAATAAGGTAGACTAGATAATGAGAGGAAAAGAATGAAGAAGACATGAAGAGTTTAGGAAGAATCATGAAGAAAGAAGAGAAAGGATGAAAAATGGAAGACTAGGAAGACATGGAAGAAGCGGAAGAAAGAAGACTAAGAGTCATTTTGAGCAATTTGATATCATTTAAGCTCATTTGAATATTGAGCAACATGTCACAACACCTAAGATATGACCTGGACCAACCAAGGGGGACTGGAAATAGGACACAAATTAGTTTCAGATTGTAAGCAGCAGTGAGATAGAAAAAGGACTCTGTGCGATAGTTTCCAGGCAAGCAGTGCGACTCTTGACCAGTGAACGTGAAAAAATCAATTTTAAAGGCAAGTGGTCAATGTTTCAATTTGGAAAGTTTGATTTCATAGTTTAGAATATAGTAATAGCAGATAATAGAGAGGTTTGAAAATAGTAAGGGATCAAACATGTCTTCAAGCACTTGAAACAAGGGCAAAAGCAACCTTGCCAAGACAAACACTTGTGATATCAAAGCAATAAAATCCTATGAATGCTACCGTGATGTTTGATGTTTGAGAACGTTTACATAGGTAGATCACAATGAGAACACTTCAAGCACTTACTAGCCTAAAAATTCAATGGCTCAATACTTAACAACTTAGCCCACACTTGATGCCCCATTGCCTCACACAAAGTGGTTGCCCATAATAGATATTGGCTTTGTCATGGAAGTGTCAATGACACAACCAAAGGGACACAGATGGTGAGTAATCTTGGGGTGATCTGGATTATTCCACTTAGATCAATCCTTGCACCAAGAAGTTAAGTGGCAAAATAGGGTGGCTTCTAACTATGTTTCTTAATAAGGGCTTCCATTCATAGCACCCCTCTTGATCCTCAAAAAGGATTGGGACCTCGCGGCCTCAAGAGTACCTTAAGAATTCTTGCTCAACACTTTCTTCATGGTCACAATCCCACAAGTACTCACATCAAGCGAAGACAAGCACTATGTCTACCAAGGTTTTGTGTCCTTGATAGCCTTGAGATTATAGTGGGTTGGAATAGCTCGGTATTAGCTTATCCCCACTTGGGTCATTCCTCTTGATTGCTCAAGAGTAGGCCTGCTAAAGGATTCTAAAGATCTAAACAAAGAGTGGATCAACTTATGAAGTTCAAGGTTTTTGTTTCACCACAAGGGTGAAGATCATACTCCCCTATCTCAAAGTTTTCTCCCAAACACACCAAAAAGAGTTCAATTACCCTCTTGCTTTCAAAATCCAAAGATGGGTCAAGATTTTCTGGTTCACCACAAGGGTGAAGAGCATACGTCTCCTACCACCCAAGGATTCCTACAACAAGATATTATGTTCCTATGAAATGAAACAACTAGTAATTACCACACTTGAAATGAAATAAATAACAAGCACTTTTATTTGGTTTTCTATGCTTTGGGCAGCCCTGCAAACACAATTGGTAGCCCTTGTGCATTTGAAGTTTTGACATGTGCTCTTTTAAAAAAATAATCAAGCAATGAGAGCACCTACAAGCACAACTTGTTAGCCCAACAAGGTTAGCAAAATCAAAATCCAAATGAAATCTGCAAATTAAAGCTATCTAACCACAACAAACTAAACCAGCAAGATAACTAGATCCAAATTTGGCAAAAAAGAACCAACAAACAACTCATTGTTGGGTACAGGTGACAGTACAGTCACCAGAAATATCGCGTGACACTTTTAGTATACTAAGGCGATAATATATTTCTAGGTGATACTTTGCTTTACTACAGGCGACAAAATGTCTCAAGCAGGGTGAAAATATCTCAAATGAGGCAATACTTTTAATTGGTAAAGTATCATGTGACCACAAGTGAACTATCGCACGATACTGGAAAACTATCATGCGATAATCTGAGACTGAAAAAACTGAGAGCCGAAAATGAAGCTAAAAATTGATGAAAATTTTGACGAAAATGCAACAAATTAAGGATGAAACAATAATGCTCTACCCCACGGTGGGTGCCAAAAATGTACACACTCAAGTGGTGCACTTCTCTAAGTCATTATATCCAAGGGAATCCATGAATAGGAAACCTTAGAAAGTGACCTAGAGCTCTCTATGTATGGAGTTGCAAGATTATTTGATTGCTCTCAACTAGAGTTATTAAGCTAATGACCTTGCTAGTCAACCACACAATGAGAGATTCAAATGAAGACAAGGGCAAGAATGCCAATATCCCCAAGAATCACTATGAAATGCAAATGCAAACTAGATTAAGATGAATATGCAAGCTAGAAATGAGAGGTGCAAGCTAAGCTATGAAGATGAAAGTACAAACTAAACTATGAAAGGAAAGATGCAAGTGTTACAAATCCTTCCTAATTAGACTAGATGAAGTAATCTAAAGCATAAAGGAAACTAAGCTAATATGAAGCTATGAATTCCATGAAAATGCAAGAAATGAAACTATGATAGCATGTAGATGCAAAAGCCAAGAATGCTCCAAATCTTCAAAAGCTCCAAAGTGACCTAGAAAACCTGCAGCATAACATTAGTGTAAAAAGATTGATATCCAAATGAGGAAGAGAGCTCTTCTTTTATAAGAAATGAGAAGGAATGGACCATGGAGATTAAGAGGCAAAAGATTTAATCAAGGGTGGAGCTTGAAAGAGGAGCAATCCATGTGCACAAATATCCCACAATGAGAAAATAAGAATTGACTTTTGTGTCCCATATAAGACAAAAAATACTTTTCTTCTTTTTATAAAATAGGAATAATGTTTTATTTCTGCAACTTAGGATAAGAGGAAAAGGTAGGGGCTTTTTATTTAATAAAAGGGGAGGAAATATTCCTTTTAATTAAATAAATACTTTAGGATAACATGGTTAACCCAAGGCAAATAATCGAAAATGATGAAATATGACTTGATCAAAGAAATTGATATAATTGATAAAATGCTAATTTTTGAAAATATTGATTCAGGGATTTGATAGATTGTTGAATGGGGGGCCAAAGTAGAAATTGATATAATTGATAAAAAGCTGATTTTTGAAAATATTGATTCTGGGATTTGATAGATTGCTGAATGGGGGCCCAAAGTCTAGGCGACCATTTTAGGGTGCATATAGTTCATGTCTCTGCTGGAGTTTTAGTCGTTGATCTCTGACTTCAGCTCATCCATATCATATCAAGCACTTTGTCATCTAGACAAAGTTAACTTCATGATCCGATGTTGGGTGTGTAGCTCCACGTGAGCTTCTTTGGTGAAATGAATCTGATGAGCTCCCTGGGCATTGCTCCTCCTCCCCAAAGTACCCACGGATAATTCAAGGAATTCATGATTGGATCTTGGGATTTGAGGGTGGTTGTGCTCACAATTGCCTCTAAGAGTTTGCTCGATCTTTGGAGTTGGGCCTCCACTTTCTATTAGCTCTTGCCTGGTTTGGATCGTATTCACTATTAATAATACAAGTAAAAATACAATAGACCAAATTAATTGAATGAATAAGATATTTGCAATGGTCATCCATGCTTCTGAATAAACATGGCGTGGACCATTAATACTATGATGTGGTAGTGTCTATCCAACCACGAAAATCATTTTTTTATACAATTTTTTTTTGCAAACTTTTGAAAAAAAAAACTAAAAAGTGTTTCCCCTTCGTATGGTTAACAATTTTCGTGGTTGCATAACTATTGCCCTACGATGCAAGCTCTCTCGTCTACACTTCTAACTCTAAAAAGATGGACAAATGAAGGGATGGTACAAATTGAATGGATGGTTGTGGATTCATATGGTCGTCACTTTCAATACCTTTTTTCTTTTTATTTTCTTGTCATGAATAGAAAAGGTCATCATCTCCCTTATCTAATTGTGGAAGGGTAAGATTGTTCCAATGGTAATCATTGTCTATTCAATCAGCTGCAACTGTTAGATACAAAAAATAGGTTGGGAATTTCCAAAATGAAAATGCCTACGACATAATAATGCTGCCAAAATAGGGCATGCATGTAGTAGGGAAAACTACAGATTTTTTTTATTATCAAAATGTTTTAATTATTTCTTTTTTTATAGTACGCTACTTCGGAGCCAACTATATAACCAAAAAATTCCCCCAGCCCCCCATCCATAGCGGCCTCACCACCACACTCCATACATCCATGGGAGGTCATGTCATATTGTCGTCGGGCTTCCAATCAACTCCCATCCCAATGATTGAGCTGCAACAGAGTACTGTCCTCATTAATATGATGTTTTGTTCTTGACTTCTTTTTATTTTTTTATTGTAATATACAATTGAGATTTTATTTTTGACATTTTATTGTTAGAATTAATAACTTAGATAGAATTATAATTTGATATAAAAAATGTGTATTTTTATTTTGTGTGATTATATAAAAACTGATTTCTTAAAAATAAGATATGATAAAGGAAAATTGAATATATATGAATATAATTGGATTTAGTATATTATAAGTTAGTACATTAAGTTTAATTTTATTTAATTAATATAAATAAATAAGACAACATTTACATAAAGTTTGATCAAAATAGGTTTAAGTTAATATGCCAACTTGGAGAAAATTATTTTATTAATGTAATTCAGTTGAATTCTATTTATTAAACTATTATAATAATTTATTTTACTAAGAATTTAGTATGTTTTGAATTTATTGATTTTAGCTAGTATAGAATTAAAAGCAAATAAAACCTTTTTACTCTTAAACATTAATCTTTTTTTCCCAGGTTAAAAAAATTTCTCTTTTGAGATGGATGGATAGATTAATTATAGTTAGAAAAAGAATTAATTAATTTATGATTGTTTTAATACCTGATTTGAAATAAATATATTTAGATGTTTCTTTTTTATTAATGTAATTGTAGATTCTTTGGAGTATTAAAAATGATAAAAGATTTGAATAATTTAAAGTAGAAAAAATAAATTAATTATGTAGTCGTGAAATGAAATTCTAAATATGCTATGGTAGTTGATACTCTTTGAATTTTACTTATCTAACTAAAATTGGTTATCATGTGTTTTTTATTATGTTTTAATCAGTTATAGATAGAATTTGTTTGCTAGGTTAAACATGTTAATTTCAATTAATGTTTATGTTAGTTATACTAATGAATGGAGGCTAGCATATGTTGACCTACCCTCTACATAAATTTAAGGAAATAATACTTTATTATCATACAAATCATTAAATCTTTACACAACACATGACATGCGAAATGTCAAAAAGAAATTCAACCATCCTGTAAAAATTACGTGACCCAAAGGAAATTACTTTCAATTATCTCATAAAAGGATTAAAATATCATATTAAAATTAGTCAATTTTGCACACATGGACAATACTTGTCCAACTCAAAAGTATAATATACATATATTGTCATCTACAAGCTACTACCTCTGAGAGCCAATTTCTAAATAGAGTTAGAGCACTTAATAGATAACCCATTACAATAATGTAGTATAATGATTATCTAAAAAGCTATTGACCATGATCCCCCATTATAGTATCACCTACACCTACAAACATAATGAGCTAGTTATAAAATTAATTTACAAAAGAAAGACTCAAAATTGATTGAATTTCATATTATAATGTTCTTACCATCTCTAGTTCGCATTGCATTTATTGTTGTTGATGTTTCTTGATTAAGATCAAAATTGTTGGAATGGAGAGATAGGGTACTGAGAGGGGAGGGGTGAATCAATGCCCACAAAAACTTTCAACTTGAAACTCAATTAGAAAATAGTAGTATACTAGTCTTCCCAACTGAATCTATTCATTCAATTAACTTGAAAATGTAAATTGCATGAAATCAAATAACAATTTAGTCACATAACACAAGTATTTTGGTTACACATAAACCCTTGTTAGAAGGTAAAAATTGTGGTGGGGATGACACCCACAAATACTTCACTGTTGTAGATAATAAAGTTTGTCTATTAGGACTACAAGTTGTGATCACTTCTAATGATCTTACTCTGTTAGGAGTAACAATTAGATCAGCTAGATCTACCTAGTTATAGGATTTTAACAACACTACTTGAGTGTGTACTCGGTTAAGAGATTTACAAAGACTGTTAGGTCTACTCTGTCAAGAGATTTTTGCTAACTCTATTACAATGATTAGAGAATAACATGATGTATCTACAAATGACAACTTAGCCTTGTCTGAAATAGATTTATGAAATACTGAATAAATATCACCTTGATACGTGAAAATCTTATCTTTGAATTGCTCGGTAGCCTGGTCTGATTCTGCCTAATCTAAATGTCTCTATATTCTTCTTTTCTTTGTTTGATAACTGATGTCTTGAAGTTGGCTTCTTGCTTCAAGATTTCCCTTGCTTGTTCATACCAAACATATCATCCTTATCATGCCTTATGTCAAAATGACATAAAATACAAATATATAGTATACTACTATTTTCGCTTAACAAAATTAGGTTATAATATCTTAAGAAAAACCCTAAGATCTACAGTGTACAAAAATAACCTAGATCTAGCAATTACATAGAGATCATCATCACATTTAATGATTATATCCATAATAAATGATCCTCGATCTTGGTAAAATGTTTTATGATTTTGTTGTAACTATCTGCATAGATAGATGTGTCGAAACTGATTACTATGCCATTTTTCTGGATTGCTCAGTAATCACTATCAATACTGATTGGTAGTTATACTGGTGCTCAGTGTTTATTGACGCTCGATATCGGTATACACTGATGCTTGGTAAAACTGCTCTGGTGCTCGGTTAGAACTGTTATCTTTTTTTCTCGGTACTTCCTTGAGATAACTCGATGTAAAGGCTTATGTAGTTAACCGACTAGCATGTATAGCTTGTAGTACTTCCTTTTACTGACTAGCTAGCATAGGTAACTGACTGAATAATCTTTGATACTAATGACAATGTTTAATGCTCAAGTAGAGATAACAATCTATCCCTTTAGCATTAGTATCAAAACCTTAAATGTATATACACCTGATGTCTCAAAAATTATTCTAACTTCACCTTATATACATGAATACCATAACTTAACAAAATTTCAAAATTTCTCCCCCTTGGTACATGCTCCCGGTAGTATGTAGTACACTTAGCATATATTCTCATAGTTTGGCATATACATTAGTTTTCCCCCTTTTTGATATTAATGCCAAATACAAAAGTGTATACTTACAATTTATCAAAAATGTGCTGGTGGGTTTTCTTCAAAGAATCTGAGAGGTTTGTCCATTCCTCTTTCAAGTTGGTTAGAGAAATTTGCTCAAGACCGACTTGTGCATGCATGTAAAAGATGTTCTCCAACACAGAAATCTCTGGTGTTGCAACAAGTGTTTTCACTTTGACAATGTGTTTCTCAAAAATTTTCAAATAAGGAAGCAACTTGGTTTGTAGCTTGGTGACTTGGTCACTTATCCTTTCTTCCTGCTTCCTTAGATCTTCTATTAACCGCTTAAGTTCTTGAACCTTTAGTATATGCTTAGAAAAAGCATCTGGCTTGGTTAAGGCTACTTGTGCACTGGCTTGGATTTCGATATCCAGCTATTTAATTTTCTCACTGATCTCAGCAGTGAAGGTCTCCACAGTGAAAAACTTAATCAATATTTGAATAATTAACTGAGTAATAGATTGTATGTCGATTATTACCTCAGATAATCTCACCTTGTTTATTGCCACTTCCTGGCTGATTTTCTCTACAAGTTTGTCCTGAATCTTTGACCTTGCCCTTTTCTTAAATTATTTTCTCAACTTCAGTGTTAGGGGCATTGATTTCTTCTGTAAGGGTAGCAAGTTGGTCCATTATAGGTGTGTCCTCATTAATTTGTATCTCTGGTATGACCTGTTGTAAGATGTCTCTTACATTTTCCAATATCTCCTTGCTCTTGCATTACATTCTTAGCTTTTCTTGTGATGCTTTCCTTGTACACAACTCCCCATATTTTCTTAGTTCTTCAGGGCTTAGATTCCTTGGGTCAAAATCAAGTATAACAATGATTTCATCTAGTGTGACTAGTCCTTTTCCTTGTTTCTTCTTCTTCTTCTCCGGCTCTTGAGGTGAGCTCTTCACAAGCTGTACTATTGCTTTCTCCTCAACATTTTGTGTGTCTTTCCCAGTTGACACTTTTTCCTCCTTTTTCTGCTCCTTGGTAACTGGTGTAGAGATAACACAAAATATAGTCACTAAGTATTTTGGTGATTAATTAAGGCTGCAACAATATGTGCATTTATCAAATCAACTTAAATAAAATCAATATACAAATTGAATACTCAAAATTGATTGAAGTTGACTTTTTAATTTTCTTACCATCTCCTCTTTGCATTGCATCATCCATTAGTGTATGGTTGATATCAACAGAATAGGGAAACATATGTTCTTCATTATCATTTAAATATATAATAACATGTGAATTTGAGACTTCAACTTAGATGAACCAAATACAAATTAAAGGTTCACAATAAAAAAAATTCTAATTTTCTTACCGTATCCAATTTGCATTCCATCCATTGTTGTTGATGTTTGGTTAAGATCCATACAAAAGGGTAACATATGTCCTTCATTTCTTTTTTGATCATTTAGAACTACAATAACATGCACATTTAATTGTGATCAACTTAGATAACATGTTCAAGTGTAAAAGCACATTATGTAGATAATATATAAATATTTAAATTTTCATTACCTGAAATGGTTTGTGTTTGTGTAGGGGTAACATTGAGCACTGATGCTTGATCTCCACAAATTGTATCTAGTTTGTTTGAATAAGTATCAAAAATTTGTTAGAGACATGATTAAGTAATTTTCTATAAATTTTTTTTGAAGAAATTCAATAGTTAAAAGATACCATCTATGAGGTGTATTCCATTTGTTATTGTTTGGTTTAGATCAAAAGAAAAAGGTAATTGATGTTGTGGAGTACTTTCTTGATCATCCAAACCTGTAACAACATATGGTTAATATATGAAATAATAACAAGTCATACTTCTATAAATTACTAAAATATTTTTGAATAAACATACTCACTTTTTTGTTGCATGATAATAAGACTTTCTTTTTGTATTTCTATGCTTGACTGATTAATGCCCTTCTTTTTCTTTTTATTTCTACATCCTGTGGAGGGGAATTGAAAAGTTTGATGCTCAACTCTTTCACTTAAGTTTTGAGAAATGGCATTATGTCTTTGATGAGTAGAATGGCGTTTGTGCATTTTTCTTGGACTGAACCATGGTGATATTCGTCTCATAGGAATGTTCTTTTAGCCAAGGATTGCTTGAAATTTGGAAGAGCAAGTGAGAGGTGTCTTGATATCTTTTCTAAATCTCTTAACACATTCACTAAAATATTTCTTTTTCACTCGCTCTAGTTGGTAAATTTTGGAGCAATGAACTCAAATAATCAATAAAATTTTGGAAGTTTTCATTTGAAGCATCAGATATGTCATCTAGATTAGTAATAAATATGAGTAAGTCAAAAAAAAATTAAAAGAATAAACATTTCATTTTAAAATGGTGATATAGAAATTTACCTATTTTTTGGTCTTCAACGATGATAAGTCCAAGAACATCCCGGTCTTCAAATTGAACACAACTATATATATTTGAAATCAGAAATAATGAATTTTGAAAACCATAGAAATTTAATGTTTAATTGTAAAGACAATGTAGACATTATCAGTGGTGATGTTTTCATGATTAAGACTCCCTCTATCATTGTGGTCACCATCCAACAATAGAGTAACACCT
The DNA here is from genome assembly GCA_027943335.1 of Chamaecyparis obtusa. NCBI lineage: Eukaryota > Viridiplantae > Streptophyta > Pinopsida > Cupressales > Cupressaceae > Chamaecyparis > Chamaecyparis obtusa. The sequence goes on along the minus strand of BSBK01007326.1, from coordinate 1,003,619 downwards.
TTTGTAACTTAATATAATTAAATTAGCTACTTTTGAGACTAAAGATAATAATCATTAAAATTTTGAAAACTAAAATTATATCTCAAATAAAACTTACCTACAACTGATCTTGCTCATTTTTTTATTTCTCTTTAGAAGATCTAAAATCTTCAATACATGTTTACAAGTGTTTCCTTTTTTTGCCCACTGACAATCACACACATACAAATTAGGTCCAAATTTTCTAAAAACATACCATTTTGTTGGAATCGTTTAGCTTCTTATATTATCCACATTATGGAGGTGATCATATGGAGAACAATTTGTATCTGGTATTGTTTTTTATCTTTCTAGTGAAGTTATAAAATATTTTTCTTTTTTTAAGTTTGTTAGAAACCTAAATAACTGCAAAAATCTTTTATTTTTATAGAATGACTCTACCCTATGAATAATTACATGGATAAGCCAATCCATTCTCCTTGCGCATTTCTTAGAAAGATCACTTAAATAGTGACTCTTAATGTGGAAATGGTATGATTCTATTAAAGCATTGGTCTCTTGATTTGAATGAGAGAAGTTTCATAAATTCTTGGCCCACATTCTACACAAATGAATATAATGATGTCACATAAAAATAGATAACATGATGTAAATGCATATATATTGTAATGGATAATCACATACACTTACCAATACGACTCTCATGATGACACCAGGTTTTCTAAAAATAATCAATAAATGCCTTCTCATATTTGAATTCCTCCATGAAATATTTTATTAGGTGAGTAGTAATGGCTTCCTCAACACTCATTGCATACATAATCTGGCCCAATCTATTGAACATTTTTGTTGCAATATCCTTATTTCTCACATGCCTAAATTATAAAGCATAATATTAAGATATGATGTTCAAACATGTAATATTGATGCATTTTACATAAAAAATGACTTACCTATACATATTTTTCAACCATGCCCTATGCACATGCAAAATACATAAAAGTATTCGACAATCAAAGGATAATCTACAAGTTACATTATAAAACTTCATAAGTAGTATTGGAACAAAATTATTTTTTAGTATTCAAACAAAACAAAAAATATACTTTTATAAACTAAATATTAAGCAACAAAAACCTGATTGCCTCAATCTTAGCACTAGCATCATCTGTCATGAATGCATTAACATGTCAGTCATCTTTGGACTCTTTTATTCTTTCGTAAACTTCACTTAGCCATTCATTTATATCCTCAACTTTATTTCTTGAGGATATTGCCCACGCAACATGAACACCAGCCTCTTGCTCATCGAATATAAGCAAGGTATATAACTCATACTGCAGATGAATAAACCATATCAATAAATATAACATATTTATGAAGAAGCATATAGATTAGAGGTATCAATGATAAATTTATGATCCATAGATCTATGGGTAGCAATGTTTTACTTACACAATTTTTATTTGTAGAGAATGTGGAATCCATTGCAATGAGTGAGTTATGTGAATGTTTCAACATCATTTCTCACATCCACGTTGTTTGGATGCCTACAAAAAATGGAACATCTTCCATGGTGTTTGGCCTCTTATAGTAGAAAGAATTATCTTTCTCCCCTACATGCCACAAGCTTACACTTTTTGGATCATCTTCATTTTTTTGAGATCGAAGGGATCATACTCTTTTCCATGCATTCAATACATCTTTTATCAACAAATATGTGTCCCTTCTTATATTCATCAACTTAGTTAGACCACGATCTAAGTAGTTTTGTTCACATATTATGTCAATTTTGACACCCATTGGTAATAAAGACTCAATATAAGATTTGCATTCATTTGATAACCTTGGTGCAAAATTGCTCCTGGGATCACTAGCAAGGTCATCCTTTCCATGACAAAAATCACCATTAGCATCCTAATGGGTAAACTCATTATATGTAATTATAGAAACATTTGGTCTACCATACATAACCCTAACTAGAAAATGAGCTTGAGAACCCCTTTTCTGGGTAAATCTTCGTAGCCTTTCCATATTTTGATGTTTTCTTCTATTGTCCTCGGGCCCAAAAGCACACCAATAACTATGTATATGTGGAAAAAATGTATTAATTGATATGATGAATAGAAATTATAAAATATGACTTGTTTAATTATTGTATTAAATATAGGGAAACCTTGAGTATGTCTTTGTAGTGTGGCTAGTAGGGTTGTTTGAGTTGGACTCTCTATGCTTCTTGTGTACAAAGTATGTCTCTGTACTATCCAACAAACCATCCCCTTTGATAAAGTGAGGGAGCCTTTCAAAAGGGATTGCAACACATAAGTCCATTTCACCACCATCTCCAATAGGTGTCCATGCAAGATTATCACTTGAGAAATAATTTCCTTGGTTTGGAATATCTTGTACACCTAGGTCGATGAGTGATTCCCATTTATTCTTTTTAGCCATCCTAAGCAATATTAAAACAATTAGTGACCCTTTATCCTACTCAAATATGTAGGAATAAACATATTAATTTTTCTAATCACTCCATAGTATAATTCTCTTTACAAGGTGTTCACACTTTCTTTTGACTTCAAAAATAATATTAGAATATAATTCCAGGGCATGTTGTAAAAATCATAGAAATAAAGTAAATAAAAAACAATTTAACAATATATAAAATTTATATAAATATCATTAAATACTCAGCAATATAAAAGGACAGATACAAAGGTTCAAAGCTTTTTTGATACATTATTACAAGTGGATGTAAGATATTTTGTTCCATTTTTTTTTTGTGTGTGATTTGATAAAAGATAATGCAAGGTGGACTATAATGAGTTGACTATAGTAATGACTTAGGAAGGAAACTATATTTTTAGGATTTTTTGATTTTGGAAAAATGACTAAATTACAATGCAAGGCTTAGCTATATGATTAGACAATAATAGCGCATTAGGAAAGAAACTATGATTTTGAGATTTTTTTTATTTTAGATTTGTCTTCTAATAACAATACAATACTTAGCTATATGACAATTAAAGATGGGAAAATAAATCTTTAAGGGAAAACATTGAAAATTTTAAGACTGATTTTTAGGTGAAACCTTAATTTTAGCTTTGTTTAATTTTTATGTAATCTAATTTGATGGAGATCATTTTCTTTCTTTGTTTTTTCTATTATAATCTCTTAAGTGTAATCGTTGATATTCTTCAACATTTGAGCATAAACCTAAGTTTTTTTTTAAAATCAGAGCAACTCTTATTCGAACATTGAAGTTTTACATTTATTTAACATACATATATTAAGTAACTTGAACTCAGTTTAGTATTTTAATATTTTGATGTTGATAATAAATATGATGCTATGATTACAATTTTATAGTTTTTTTTAAATTTCTATGATACTAAATGGCATTCTAATTTTAAAATCTTATACTTGAATCATTCAAATACAAATCTAATACTTTTAACTACTTAATATTTGAACTAATTAAGTATCTTTTAAAAAATTGCATCATTTATGTAAACAATAAAATATGTAGCTCTAGGTGGGTTGTCTTGCATGCTATCAGTTATCAATTGCCACATTTGTTGTAACAAGAGTCTCATTAATAATTATTTCATGTTAGAAATGGTTATGTTGGCACTAATAAAGGTTGTGTACTTAGCATAATAGTCCATAATTGCATAGTCTTAGGTTGTGACTATTTTTGCTATTTTCTATTGAATTGTGGTCCTTAGTTTTTTTCTTAGTTGTTATAAGTTATTATTCATTATAGCTAATTTCAGTGATCGAACATTCTTCCCAAATGGTATAGGAACATTCTCTCTTAATTTTTAATTTTAAAATTATCTCTTGCCTTCCCTTCAAATTCTATGTATCATAAAATAAATTAATATGCATACAAAATTAAGCAGTTTATGCGTGGGACTATGTTGTATTGTATTTGGTTATTGAATAAATTTATATAAAATATTTCTTAGCTGTAAAATGGAGGCTACTAATTTGTTCATTTAGACCAACACATATTTGGCATAGGAATTAATTTGGTTTATTTGTATGGCAGAGCCAGCCAATGTGGCGAGTTGTCTGCATGGCTGGATTGGGATCTTAACCAAATTTTGGGCAACATAATTTAATATACAATATAAAAACATTCGAGAAATCAATTTTATGGAATTTCTTAGAAATAAAGTAAATTAATATTAAAAACTGATCAAATGTATAAGAGAATATTTGACAAAAAAAAGTTGAATTATTAAAATTTATTTTATTATCTTTCAATTTTCAATGAAATCTTGACAAATTGAAAGAATATTTATCTATAATTTTAGTTTTAAAGTACTCATTCTATCTTTTATATGATTTCATATAAAATAAAAGATATATTATTTATTTCAAATAATTAAAGTTTTACAATTTTCTATATATATTTAATTTTGAATGATTCTACATTTATTAAATAAAATTATATTTAATTCTTATAATCTTAAATCTTATAATATTCCTATTTTATTAAGAGTCACTTAATATACTTTTCAAATCTCAAAATAAAAGACATTAAAATAGCTGCTTTGAATATTTTAAAGATAGGAATACCCCTTTTAATGAAATAAATAAGCATCACAATTAAATGTTCAATTTAAATTGAGTTTAATGTAAAAAGTATTCATTTTGAAATGTTGGTGTTTCTTTGAAGAGCACACACTATTCTTTCATTTTTGGGAGCTATTGTTGATAATCTTGATTTAATCACACATGCTTCAAAGCTTGGATTTGGATAGGTTGAGTTCTTATATTTTTGCAGATGGGTTTTTACAATCAATATGTTTCCAATATTTATCTATCTTTTAATATCAAATTGTGAAAACAAGAATAAAGGAGTTGCAATGTTTTAACCTGGTCTGCCCTGTATTTTTTGTCTTTTAGATGAACTTATAAGCTAGTCAAATAATCATCCAGTGGCTTCCCTCTTTGAATGCCCACTAGTCAACAATCAATCAAAATGTAAGATTTAATGGAAGCAGCAGTAGCATGATCTAACTTAGAATCAATCAAAATGTAAGATTTAAAGGGTTATACTTACCCAGATAGATTGATTTTGGTGAATCTGATGAAACGACAGTAGCGAGATCTATCTTGGTGATTCTGATGATACATCGGTAGCAGGAATGAGGAGGTGATGTTTCAGTATGACTCCAGGAACAAAGCCCTTTTCTACGCCAATGAAGCTCAGAGAATGATTTTTTTTTTCTTGTAAATTGTAAGAGGTGAAAACCTTAATATTTATTAACACGTCTGTTGCAAGTTCAAAAATCAGTGCAACCCAAATATGACCATCTGAGCAGTTCCCAATCTATATAAATTTTTAGGCATCCCAAACGCCAGAGGAACAAAATATGGAAAAATGATGACACAACAGGTTCCAATCTTAGAAGACACAACAAAAATGAAGAAGTTGGTGGTGAAAAGCTTAATATTTATTAATACATCCTAGCATGTAATATTAAACAAGCCTGCAACCTATCAATTGGAAGATTGGGGGTGAGTGGGAGATGACGACGACTGACAGTACTCTGTTGCAGCTCAGTCATAGGGATGGGAGTATATTGGAAGCCTGGTGACAATACAACATGACATCCCATGGATGTATGGAGTGCGAGCGTGAGGGCACTATGGATGGGGGGAAGGGGAGTTGGGGGAATTCGTCAGTTGCATAGCTGACTCCCACTACTTCTACACTCATAATGTAGCATATTTTAAACAAAATCATTTTCCTTGGCAACACAAATAATTCAGTATGACTTGCGTGTAGGAGAAAACCATAATTTCTCTTTTCAATTATCGACAAATTTTTCAGGCATCCGACATCACGGAAATATGGTGGTTTTCAACCAACAATATGTTATTGGGTAAAAATATAAGAACATCATAATCACCATTGAAGAACCTTAGTCTATCTCACCTTGTGCGATAATTGATCTAATACTTTTTGGTCCCCCTTCTATGAGGGAGAAGATCATTGTTAATGTGTAGCGTCGTGACGAGCTAGCCCTAATGATGAGCCACCAGTTAATGTTGTCCCAATACTTTAATATATCTTCGAGTGTCTCTGAAACTTGGATAGTTTTCCTAGGGTTTATAGAGCTCGGGGTTTAATGCACCCATCACGGGAATTTGATGTATCTTCCACACCTATTTTTTTCTCTCTCAGAAATAGCTATTCATTTTTCAAGTTTCGCTGCAACTTAGGATCACTTGTCTAGGGTTTTATTTAGCTTAGGGTTTGAACAACCTTTTGGTTTTCAACAAATGGAATAATATTCTTTCAAGTATTTTTATTAGACATTTATTTACAACAAGTTGTCTGAATCAAGCCATGTTATTGACTGTTACAATAATTGAGTTATTTACATGCCTTTTATGTGTTTTTAGAGGGTTTGAGAGGGGCCACATTGCAATCGCTTATGATAAGAAAAAGCTACAGCTATGAACTATCCTCCTCATTAGATGTATGGATATATTTGATATTCCACTTCTTTTCCCTCAACAACCATATTCTATTTATAAGACATATACTATTGTATCCATGCTATCTTGCATTTATATTATTTGAAAGCCTTATTTCTATAGGTTTTGTTGAAGTTAGAACACAACAATTATTAAATAACATGGTAGGATACATGACGCCCCAACTACTATATGTCTATTATGGTCATTTGTTAGTCAACAACCTTATTGCCACATTGTAAGGTTTTTATAATAAGTGTTCTTCAATTCTACTATACTAAATGTCACATCACTATAACCCATCATGTTATCTGTTAGTGCATATAGGAAGGAAAGAGAAACTGAATATGTGTACATCTACAATGAAATACATGGTCATTCATGTCTCTACTGGAGTTTCAGTCATTGATCTCTAACTTCAGTTTGTCCATCTCATATCAAGCACTTTGTCATCTGGGCAAAGTTAACTAGGCTTGTAGTCCATGTATTGGTCGAGACTATCCTTGAGTAATGCATAGGCTGACCTGTCAAGGGAAAAATGGTGTCTGATCTGATGTCGGTTGTGTAGCCCCACAAGAGCTTCTTTGGTGAAATGAATTTGATGATCTCCCTGGGTATTTCTCATCCTCTCCAATGTACCCACGGATAATTCATGATTGGGTCTTGGGATTTGAGGGTCGTTGTGCTCATGATTACCTCTAAGAGTTTGCTTGATATTTGGAGTTGGGCCTCCACTTTCTATTAGTTCTTTCTTGGTTTGGATCAAATTCGCTATCAATAATACAATTGAAAATACAACAGACCAAAGTAATTAAATGAATAAGATATTTTCAATGGTCGTCCATGATTTTGAATAAAAATGGCATGGACCATTGATACTACAATGTGGTAGTGGCTATCTAGCCACAAAAATCATTTTTTTATACAACTTTTTGAAAACTTTTGAAAAAAAAACTAAAAGTGTTTCCCCTTTGTATGGTTAACAATTTGTGTGGCTACATAATCGTTGCCCTGCGATGTAGGCTCTCTTGTCCATGCTTCTGGCTCCAAAAATATGGACAAATGAAGGGACAGTACAAATTGAATGGATGGTTGTGGATTCATATGGTCGTCACTTTCAATACCTTTTTTCTTTTTGTTTTCTTATCATAAAGATAAAAGGTCATCGTCTCCCTTATCTAATTGTGGACGAGTAAGATTATTCCAATGGTAGTCATTGTCTATTCAATCAGCTGCAATCGTTAGATTCAAAAAATAGGTTGGGACTTTCCAAAATGAAAATGCCTACGATGTAATAATGTTGCCAAAATAGGACATGCGTGTAGTAGGGAAAACTATAGATTTTTTTATTATCAAAATTTTTTAATTATTTATTTTTTCATAGTACACTACTTTGGAGCCTGCTGCAGTTGACAAATTCCCCCAATCCCCCATCCATAGCGGCCTCACCATCACACTCCATACATCCATGGGAGGTCATGTCGTACTGTCGTCGAGCTTCCAATCAGCTCCCATCCCAATGACTTAGCTGCAGTAGAGTACTGTTAGTTGTTGTCAACTCCCACTCACCCCCAATCTTCTAGTTGATACATTGGAGGCTTGTTTAATAGTTTTTCCTCACTAATATGATGTTTTTTTCTTGGCTTCTTTTTTTATTTTTTATAGTAATATGCAATTGATATTTTATTTTTGACATTTTATTGTTTTTTTTTTAATCGGTAAAAGGCCGCAGCCAAGGGACTTTTTATTAACTTATAAAATTGATACATGATTCTCCATTTAGTGCGGGCATTGGTAGAAAAGAATGGAGAAGAAAACCTCCAGTCTAGCCCGAGACTTATGTCTATTTTATTCAGTAAGAGATTATACTTTATTACAAAGTTGTAAAGATAGGGGCATACCCCTATTTACAAAGTCATAAGAAGATAAGTCACATAGCCTACCATAGAATACATTCCCTATTGTTCCTAAGACTACTAGATACATGACCTTACTATATATAAATTTTACACTTCTTTGCCTTCTGATTTCGAACTCATCCTTTTTTAATGGAGGTTCTTATAGCTTCCTCATCAATTCCTACAAAAGCATTTTGCATAGAAACTATGGACAATACTTATACATAAGTTAGTGACATATCTATTTAATGAATTAACCTTTCTTAAAAGGTTAAAAAAAAAAACTAATCCTATCCTTTGTCCATCAATAAAGACTACTCAAAGAATACCTTGGTTTCCCTCCTTATGTCCTACATTAATCAGATTGTTAGTCTTGATGTTTTAGATACCATAGCCATGTTTGTTTCCTTTTAAGGGCTAATAAAGATTTGTTTTGATTTAATAAAAGTAAAGAAATTCCCTAGAAACTTATAATCACTTTAGTCTCCCGTTTTCAAAAATTGTAATTAATATACTTTCTCCCTTAGATGTATGTTGATCTTTTACAACCCATGAATGTTCATCGCTTATCAGTTTTGAAATATTTAGCTTTGAAAAAACCAATATTTTGATCAATAACAATCCATAACTAATATCCCCTCTCTCAAATTATTTTTTTATAGATGTCTACATCCCTTATTCCGGCATATTTAGTCCTCTACTAATGTGATAATTTATTTAACTATATAATTTAAGTGTTACTTATTAATTTTTCAATCCATAAGCCATCTAAATTATCATAATTTAATCCTTCCCATGTGATGTCCTATTTATCTAATTCCTCCAAAGCTAAGGCCTAAGAACCAACATACATTTTGCATTAACTCTTACACCCTTCTTATCTGATTATAGAGTGAGATAATCCTTATACTTTTAGAGTGGATCCTCTTTCCATGGTACTCCAGTTATAAATTTAATCTATGAATAACTTGTTGTTGATGCCTTAATATCAAATTCATCAAAGATCAGACAATTAAAGATGCCATATATTATTGTTCTCTTAATGAAGTTTCACAAATTACAACTACATGTAAGTAAACAGTGACTCTTTGATCAAATAATTAAAAGATAGTGAAGAGATAAATTTCCTTCATTCCTTACCTAGGTGATCAAGCATTAAATTATGAAGTTTCATCCATAGCTCTGGGGTTTTTGGGAGATGGTTCATTTTTCTTCCTTTTTTAATAATACCAACATTTTCTATCATTTCCTATGCTTCTTCTTCATCCTCTGAATCATTGTAGCCTTCCTTGTCTGTGTTCCCTACATCTTTGTGCTAGTATGTGTAGAACCAGTCTCCATCCTCTGGAGCCCTTACGTAAAAATAATAAAATAGAAAGTCCAAATTCCTTCTAATTATGGGGCCTCTAGATAATAATGTTGCTAGGTCCTTAGAATTCAAGATAGGGGATGTAGGGACTAGTCTACCATTGATCATAGGAATGTTATAGAATCTTGGTCATGTGATGGTTAGATCTCCCCTAATGTTGTGAATCACTAGATCTAGACCTCCTAGATATTTGTGCTTAAAAATGCATGCACATAGCCTTCCAATATCTTTTTTTCTTGGATCTACCTGAATGGTTGAGGCAATGAACATTTTTGGAATATCAGATTTTACTCGGTAATAATCCTCATTATTTATGAATTCGGTCCCCAGTATCCTAAAAATAGCCCTAAGGGTGAGAGCGTGGGTGCTGAGCATAACATATTTAAGCCTTTTAACAGTAATCATGCCATCATAGGCAACCTAAGGCTTAGACCCTTTCAATTTGATGAGGGTTTTCATATTCTAGGAGAAGAAGAGTAGAGTTCATCAGGAAGACCTGAAGAAAGATGGGAGGAAATCTATTATAAATAATACTCCCAAATGCCTTTTCCTATTTTGTCTAATCAACTACCTAACTCTTGGACTGTTGTTCCTGATATATGAGAAGAAATAAAGGGGTAAAGTTAATGGAAGGGATATGAAATTAGGAATGGCTAGGAAGAGTTGAAGTCTAAAAGATGAAACAGTCATTTTAATAGTTGTCGTTACTTTAGCAAATTAAAGAATATAAAATAGATATCATCTAAAATATTAATTAAAGGAAGAACAGATTTTCTATACCCTACTAGAAGGTTAATATATATATGAGATCTAAATTTATATGTATATAAGATAAAATGTTTGTTCTGTATTATATGTATATATATAAAGTTAAATCTATATATATATATTTATATATATACAAATTGATATTTATAAAATTAAATATACATATATTTATATATATATATAATTATATATGTGTGTGTGTGTGTGTGTATTGTTGGCAAGTTGACTATACTATTGTATATGACTAGATATAGTGTTGTCATTATGGCACCAAAGTCATATAGAGTTTTGGAGTCAATGCACATTATCATAAGGTTCTAGAATATGGCTAAGTATAGAAGATTGGACAGTTAGTAGAGCATCATAGCAGGTGCATATGACCGAATTATGGTATGGACCCTTGAATTTAAGATGGTAAGTGTGTGTTCATGCTAAGTCTAAGAGTGCATGATCAGATGATACAGTATGACGAAGATACAGATAGTTGAAGTGGTACAGGTAGTGAACGCCAGAATAGAATAGAGTATGCAGCCAACTGTTACTATTTTGGTTAGTGGTTATAATAATGTTTTGTAAAGGCTATGTGCCTATTATAATTAGGTGGTAGACATGTAAACATATTTTTTTGTAAACATGCTTGAGCCAATTCACTTGGAAGCGTTGTATGTAATCGGTTGTAGGCTGACCTAGTTATTTGTTTTGTTAGCACATATAAATATAAGATGCACCTTTGTAATAAAGTATGAGATGTGAATATAGAGATGAGATAAGTAGAGAAAAGACATGCAAAGTGAAGATAAAATGAGTTAGAGCTTTACAAGGGGCTAAAGCATCAATGCAAAAAAGGAACTGATCAAACAAGTAGTGTCACAACACCAGTTCATCCAGCAGATATAGTGTGTATCTGAGATCAGAAGGTTGTAGCCTTCACCACTTGAGAAGTGAGCTCTAGGGAAATGTGTCCCCACCCCTAACATGGTTATTTTAAAAGACTCCTAATAGGGTCCGACCCTTGAATAGGTCATTGTAGTAAAAGCATTATAAAGAATAGCTCCTAACAGGGTTGCAAATCTTCTAACAAGGATCATAAGACATTAGTATAGTTCTTAGTGGGTGTCAATTCCCACTGGGATTTTTACCTATTTGGGTTTCCTCGTAACCATATTGGTGTTATGTGTTGTGATTGTTTATCTTGTTTACATTGATGTTTATTTCAGTACTTAAGCAATCAAGTTAAGTTTCAAGAGTAAAGTAAAAGGATTAAAATATAGTGAACACTGATTCACCCCCCCCCGTTCTCAGTGATCCCATTCCTAACACACACACACACACATATATATAATACAAAAATTCCAATATCTATAAAATATCAATGACAAAGTCAATGATTATCATTTATGAATTTATATAATTATTTATGCATACAAATTAACAAATAATGAGATAAATGAAAGTCTGCAGAAGCAAGAGAAAATAAATAATATACTAGGAAGGAAAAATCCCTGAGGCTTAGTGTCTAATTTAGTGCTTCTTTAACAATTGTAATTGTTTCTACTTAATAGACTATATGCCTAAGATTGAAACTTACCTTGGATGTGATCTCCTAATGAAATGTATACTTAAGGAATTACTGTGCTATAAAAGATATTTATCCTTATCTTGCTAAGAAAGTTTCTGAAGAAGTCTTATCTTTGCTAAACTTATTCTATTGATTGGTTAAAATTTACTTTACATCCATATGATAATGCATGACACTGGTTACTTCAATAGATTCTAAATATTAAATTCCTTATACCTTTTATATAAAAAAAACTCACATAATTTCTGTTAAAATCAGATAATAAAATAACTATCTTATAGATAACATTGATTATATAAGTATCTTTTTATAGTATTAAAACCTTTGTAGATTAAACAAGTTCAATTTTCAACAAAATGGATAACCATTATTAGTCATTTTTGGACAGAGCATACCTAAATAAAATATAATTGAGCTTTATAGCTAACTATAAATTTAGTATCAATTGTGTACTACTACTATATAGATCTAAATTAAAGCTTCCTTCTAACTCTATACAATTTTGACATCATTGGTCATTTTTGAAATCCTTTCCATGGGATGGAAGACCACCGTGAGAAGAAGGACCGGATTTCGAATAAGGATGTCCCCATAGGCTCTTTTTCATCTTCACTCACGGAGTCCAGAATGAGGATCAGTGGACTGACATTATCCTCCTTCATATCATCTTTGAAGCCTTTGATTCCTTTCGCAGTTATGTAATCCATAAACCATTTCAGGTTATCTTGTTTCTTTACCTGGAAGAGCCTGACTAGAAAGTTTACATGTGGCTCCTTCTCTCCATAGAATCTTCCAGTGTCCCCCAGCTTTCAACCCATATGATAGGATATTTTAGAATACTAGAGCCACCTACATTGGTTTTCCCATAGTTCCTAGCCTTAGGAACCATGAGGGAATCGTTGATATTATCAAGAACAGTATCTAAGTTACCGAGAATTTTTTTCTTGAAAATGGCCAAGAAAATATCTTTTGCTAATTTCTTATCTCTCTCAAAGAACATGACCAAGGAAAGAAACATGGATTAAATATCTAAATTGACCCTAGTTTTGTCTAAATTACAGAGAAATTACTCACCTAGAACTTTGATAATCACTTCCACCACTAGTTGATAGTTGAATTTTGTAATTCATCTTATTCTCTACATTGTAACTATCTCTTTTACTTCGGTTTGGCATTTCTTACCATGAAGTCTTAATGTAGTATCCATTCTTACTCTAATTCCTCTCCTTCTTAGATAATCAAACACTCAGACACTCTAGCGGAAACTTGCTATAACTGGTTTGAGGCTTACTAGCGGGGTTATAAAGTACTCAGGGGTGTAATCATTGAGGCTCTATTATTGCTTCAAACTTCAAAAAATATGGTGATGATTTTGAGATCTCATATTTTTTGTGATCATATCTTGGAATCACATGTTTAAATTTATGTGTCATTACGATAGTACTTCTCATCTATTGTGATCATAAATGGAAATAATTGCTTCTAACTTTGAGTAAGTCTTATGATTCTTAGATCATGTTTCTCCTTCTTCCCATTTTTTGGGCTAAAAAGTTAACTTATTATGTTAATTTAACCATAAAGTAGTACTTATGAGAGTCTATTGCCTTTATGAGCTATCACTCTAATCATTATTAATAGAGATTAGACAGTCACCTCAAGGGACCTATATGATAAAATGGTAGAGCGGATAATGTTAAAAAGATTCAACAAACTAAACTTAGTGATGGCTCCATATTTCTAAAAGTGGGGCAAAGACCGCTAAGGCTGAAAGGACTATTGAATTATAATGACAATTATTCTAAAAGTTATTTATTGTAGTTGAAATTGAAAAATTAACAATTTATGATAGCATATATTGAGAAGTTTATCTAGGATATATTTATATTTTATGTTCTTATTATGATGATTTAAAAAAAATTAATTATGTTATGTTGAGGCTAAGTAGCCTAAAATTCTAATGATTCTTTCAATATCTTAAATTAAAACTAAGATTTTGATGCCAAACATCATCCATTGAGAAACTTATGGAAAAGGTATGAGAATTTTAAGAGCTAAACTTTGTAAACAAATTCCTGGTTATCTTTAGATAATATCATAGAGATGGACTTTGATTTTTAGGGATTATTATCCTATGGTCTGGGGATCTATCCTAGAGCTATGAGAGATCTATAGAATTAGGAAAACTATTATAAACTTACTAAATTTGCCAAGCTATTCTAAAAGGATCGAGAGCTAGAGACCCTACTTCAACAGAACCTTGTTTATGATCATACCTATTTAAAAGGCTTTAGATATCACTTATTTAGCAATAATATAGGTTTATTAGACTGTGAAGTTATGAAGGAAGTCTAAAACATATTACCTTACTATTTTTGTTCTTACACTTGCTAACTATTTTCACCAAAGATACTTGGTGTAGACACTCAAAAATGGTTCACACATATGTGCCCCCTATTTTTTAACATGTCCTCAATGTCTAATTTTTATCCCTAATTTACTAATATTTCTCCCTGATTTTTCCTCATTTTTGACCTAATCAATCACTTTCAAAATCAATTCAAGTAATTATCAGAGTTATCAAAATCATCAAAATCAATCATTTGTCTCATCAAAATCATAAATTTGGTCAAATCAATTAATTTCCCTTCTTTAGGGGTAAATAACCCATAATTTAGCTCTAAGTAGATTAGCTTTGATAAATAAATTGCATTTATTTATCCCCTTTTCCCATAGTTTCACAATTAATTAATTTGATATTAATTAATTGGCTAATTATTGATTTATGGAATTTTCATAATTCCTAAATTCTAATTTCCATTTTGTGGGAATAAATAAATTTTAAAATTTAATAATTTCCTCATTTTTTCAAATGGGATTTTATCCCTTAATTTGTGCTTCACCCACTTTTCTAGCCACCACTTCCTCTTTGTTAGCCTCCACCTTCTCTTTTCCTTTTGTCATAAATTGTCATAGTTTATGACATTTTCCTTTTTTCCTTTTGTCATAATTGTCATAGTTTATGACAATTTGCCATTTTTTCCATTTATCATATTTGTCATAGTTTATGACAAATTTCTCTTTTTTAACTCACTAATTTCTAATTGTGCATTCAATTTGTCATAAATTGTCATTTTAATGATAATTTTCCTCTTTCAAATTTGTTAATTTCCATTTTGCACATCAATTTGCTAATTTTGAGGTTTGTTCTTCAAATTCTATAAATTGAGATCATTTCTCTTATTTTTGGCTAACCACATTCCTAATATTCTCTTTTCATCATTTTTCTTTCAACCACACTCCTAGTATTCTCTCTCTATCATTTTGCTTTCAGTTATTTTGTGCAGATTTTTGGTCAAGATCAAGAGCAACATCACATCATTTTTATGGAGAAGAAAGGAGAACATAGGAGCTACACTTGAAAGGGAGTTTTATTGTTTAAATTCTTTTATATTTCAAGTGGCTTTTATGGTAGATTAGATTAGTTTGCTTATATATATTGTATGAGATTTGTGGTTCTCTCATTTATGCTTTTTATACCATTTTCTAATCTTACATTTGGTGAACCTGACGTGAACATGAGATTCTAATGCATTTTTTTCTTGTTTTTCATGTGCTTTGCGAGTAAAAGAACAAGATTTGTGCATTTTGGAGCCTAACTTGTGATACATGCATATTTTTTTATTTCAAACATGCAACAAATCAGATTTTTTTTATTGGGCATTGAAAATGAACAACAATTTTCACATACCTTAATTAGTCTTTAAAATGAACTACAAATTCACATAGACTAATTAGTGGGATTAATGAACAACAAATTGCACATAGCCTAATTAGGAGGAAATGGACAACAAATTTCACATAGTCTAATTAGAAGGATAATTGAATACAAATTTCACATAGCCTAATTAGTGGGTAAATGAACTACAAATTGCACCTAGTCTAATTAGGTGGATCAAAGAACCCAACAATTTTTACATAATTTTAATTAGGAAGGGAAAGAACAACAAATTTTTCTATTTTGATCAAATTTCCTTTCTTAATGGGTTAATGAACAACAATTATCATGCAATTTTAATTAGGAAGGAAAAGAACCATAAATTGTATTTTCTATCACATTTCCTTTCTAAGTTTAAAATGAACTTTTTCTTTTAAGTGCTTGGTGGGTCTTCTTTGTGTAATCCCAAATAATTGTATGGACATATCCTCTCCCTTCTCTTTCATGGATCTTGGGTGAAGAGAAATCTATGCAATTCTTTTAGAGAGGCTTGCCTTGGACCAAGGTGTTCACTTTGAATGCCCCAAGGGACAACCTCAAGCGGTAACAGGCCAAAGCCATGTCTACATCCAAACCACTATGTAAATGCATGATTGTGACTAATAATCCAATCGATAGTGTGGTTGGGTGATATCTCTCCTCCAATACCCTAGCAGTGCATAAAACCTTGGTTCTCAAGGCTGGGAGACCTCCTGAGGGAGTTTATCACACACCCATTGAACTGGATGTCCCATAATAAACATGTTGTTCTAGTTTTCCAAAATCCTTCTATTCACTGATGCAAGGGGTCACCCATGCTTGTGAAGACATCCCACACTTTTTGTGGCTCTTGGTAGAGACAACAGTTCCTTGGGAAGTGATGACCATTGGAATTCGAAGCTTGGTATTCCTGAGAAGTGAGTGCACTGTAAGGGGGAGCCCGTGCCTCCAAGATTCTAAGTTGTCTACCCTAAGTAGGCACGATTGAACTTTTTTCAAGTGGGAATTCAGTGGATATTGTCCTTCAAGCCTAGGTTGTGGTGTGCTTGTTTCACCTTTTCAAAAACTATTCTTCTTGATGTGTCTTATGTGAGTGTTCAAAAATTGCAATAAACATTTCAAAAATCACTTTCAAAATACTCATAACACCCTTCAAAACATTCCAAAACATTTGTAAAACCTTTCAAAACTTCCCTAAATTCTCATTTGGTCACAAATATATTGATTCAAAATCCTTGTCAACATGAAATTTTAAAATATTTTCCTTCAAGCCTTGTTGCAATCCTAGGGTAATCTTTTGTATTCTTAGTCCTCTTTTGCATCCATTGTGATATCATAGTCCTTGCATATATTACCTTCTTTTGCTTTACATTTCCATTTTTCAAGTCCTTGCATTAAGTTGTCCTCATTATAGTCCCTTTGCATAAGTCCTCATTTTGCAGTTAGAACCTTTAAAATCCTTTTGCAAAATCCCACAAAAATCCAAATTTTAGAGTCTCTTCTTATGTTTTTGAAAACAAGATCTTGACTTAGTCCCTATATCCATTTTATCAAAATTGTCCTCTTGTCCTTTTGTCAAACTCCATCTTTGTCATGTTGGATTTGACCCAATCCTTTTTATCAAGTTATCCTTTGTCCTTTTGATCCTTTCAAGTCAAGATCCCTATTCAATCTCCTAAGGTTATACCCATTTATTTGTATTTTCCAAAGGTTTTGTCAAAGTTCAAAAACCCCAAGATTATACCTTGCATAATTTTCATTTTCAAAGTCCAAATTCCAAAGCCCACACCCCAAGTTGCATTTTCATATCATTTCAAAATCTTTTCCAAAAATTCCAAAAAACATAGTTCATTTTGCACAATCATTCAAAATCCTAAAAAGTTTTGCATTTTCATATCTCCTTAGTTTCATTTAGTAATCATGCCAATTGTGACAAGGCAACAAGGTTCCTATCAATCCATGTACACACAAGCACACTTTGACCCAAGACAAGGTTTATATTTGCAAACACAAGGTTTTGAACCAAACAACATGTACCTTCCAAGACAAGAGTCCCAAGCACCTTATGACACAAACATTTCCCAACCCATGTATATTTCAAGTGAGAACACACAAATACCCTTTGATCCTAGACAAAGCACACATTTGCAAACACAAGGTTAAGACACAAGACCCATATTCCCTTCAAGAAAAGATAACACCAACATCATGTACCCTTCAAGACAAGCTGGGATCCAAACACCTCCTAATCCAAGACAAATGACATTCTCATATGATCAATTACATCATTCTCACACATACCTAATCCAAAAGTTTCAAGCAAAATTAGATAAAGAAATTAAAATCTTTGATGAGAAGGTTAATAAGATGATGGCTAATGAAATTTTTGGTAAAACAAATCTACTATCTTTCATTGCACAATAAAAGATGCCCAAACTTCTTTCAAGACTAGATGAAGCAAAAGAAAACTTTAAGAAAACATAATCCAATCACATTCAAGACAAAAATTTTGTCAACCAAGTCCCAAGGCAATATTCATTCAAACAAATTCCAAATTAAATCTTTGAACCAGAGCATGGAATAATCCAAATAGGACCTCCACCAAATTATGAACCAATATTTGTTCCAATGCAATCAAATGTCCCTCAAACAACTTCACAACATCTTGTTCCAACAAATCAATCAATACCAAGATCACAACCAGATTTTCCTCAAACAACCACAAGTTCAAGCATACCAAGCATAATAAATAGTCAACTTTTTGTGGGACATGTTTCATCAATAAATTATTCAGAACATAATAGCATTAATGAGATATCACTAGTAAAGTTACCCAAGCCACAAAAATTCAAATCTAAAAATTCAAAGAGTTTGTTTCAAAAATTGGATTGTGTATGTGAAGAGGATAAAATAAATAATGCACCCATGTTTAGAAATGGATCATTCCAAAACAATCACATGGATGACACACCTATTTCCCCTCAAGACATTCACTTTCAAGAAACATCCATGTCACCTTCCATCCCTTTATCTCCTAAAGTTTCACAAGAGCCATTTCCTCCATCATTTTCAAGTCACACTTCCAATGACGAAACCTTCCAAGGGCTATCCATAGAATAAATTTGATCTAATCCCATTCATGATGGAAATCCCTCTATGCTAGATCCAATTCCACCATGTCCTCCATTTGCAATAAATCCTATTCAAGATAGTCCTATTCAAAGTCCCCCTCCATTGCAAAACATTGACCCCTTTCCAAAGAGTCCCATGCAAAGTCCATCATCCCCATGTCAAAACAATGATCCCTTGCCAAAGTCTTCCATACATATCCCAATTCAAACCCCATGTCAAGAGGATGACCCAAAACAAAAAGATATGAGTCCTAAAATATATCAAGATCAAGATATTCCAAATGACCAATCATATCCAATTGTTGACCAAGATTTCACTTCCCTTGAACTTTATGATGATCCTATTATCACTAATCCTCCTATCCAAGATCACCCCCTTCCATGTCAAGAGAAAAATGTCCTTCCAAGTCCCATTGACATTCTCCTTCCTAAGAAAGATCATGATCCACCTTCCATTCCTTCCAATGATATATTCCATTCAAAACCAAGAACATAATGCCCTTATAATGGAATCTAATGGTCCCCTTCCAAGTCAAGTTCAAAGTTTCCCTTCACCTTCATGTCCTCCACGAGATCCCATCATCCCTTTGGATCCTCTACAAGAGCCCATCATCTCTTTAGATCCTCCACAAGATCTCATCATCTCTTTGGATCCTCCACAAGATCCCATCATCCCTTTGGATCCTCCACAAGATCCCATCATCCCTTTGGATCCTCCACAAGATCCCATCACCCCTTTGGATCCTCCACAAGATC
Organism: Chamaecyparis obtusa; assembly: GCA_027943335.1. Classification (NCBI taxonomy): domain Eukaryota; kingdom Viridiplantae; phylum Streptophyta; class Pinopsida; order Cupressales; family Cupressaceae; genus Chamaecyparis; species Chamaecyparis obtusa. Next base: position 983,887 of record BSBK01007326.1, on the reverse strand, counting down.
CCATCATCTCTTTGGATCCTCCAAAAGATCCCATCATTCCTTTGAATCCTCCTCAAGATCCATCCATTCCTTCATGTCCTTTCCCTTACCTTCCATATCGTTTGCAAGACCCTATCCTGCTAGATGATTCTATCACTATCCCCATTCAATTGTAGGATCTCCATATTCCTCCTGATCCCCCTCACGATGAAAACACATTTGTGCAAGATGTTCAAGAACCCCTTACACTTAAAATGGGTTCCCCTAGTTATATGAGGCCTAGTCCACTTCATGGTACTACCAGTCTTTCCATACCATTCATACCTCAAAATAAAATTGCGTCTTGTAGAAAGTATCCTATTGTTCAAAATAAATGTCAAGTTAAATGGGTAAGAATTCAAGAACAAAGTATATCAGAACCATTACATGTCAAAGAAAATTCTAAAGGTCATGACCTTAGTCCTAAATCTCACTCTCAAGGTGTTGGTATCCTTTCAAAACCTAAATCTAAGTGTATACCTCCTCCTTCACCCCTTCCATCCATTTTAGGTCCATATATTTGTCCATCCACTAGTTCAAAATCTACTTACCCTTTCACATATGCAAGTTAGCAAGGGCACACATCTTCGAGAACCTTGCATCCATCCAAAAAGCATCCATACAATTCCTCTCCATCCATGAATCCCATTCATTTTCCAAGTAATTTGGATGCCAAGCATAAAATTCATAAATCAAGAAATCCACATGTTGTCAAGGATCAACATGTACAGTCTAATAGACATGTGAAATCAAAGAAAAATATGATCCAAACAAAAAAAGAAATAGAAATATCAAAAAGGCCACAAAGGCCCATTAAGTAAAAAGAAAATTCAAAATCAATATGGGTTCCTAAGTCCATTATCCAAGAAATGCAATCAAAGTACCCACAAAAGAATGAAAAATCAAAATGCATGTGGATTCCCAAGAAGTTCCTTTAAGCACAAAGTCCTAAACAAAAATCAAAGTTGGCATCCAAAATTGCTATTCTCCAATCTAAAACCCTTCCATCTTCCAAATTCATTTTGGGTCCTTTTATCCCAAAATCCACATCCATTCCTCCATCAAATCCAAAATCTCCTTTTCCTCCATCATTCCATCACCCCTCAAGGTGTGTGCCAATTTTTTTCTTGCATGCATTTCCATCCATTCAAAATAAATCCTTCCTCCACTCCCTCCATTTTCTAGCACCTCTTTTCCATCCTTTCATTCAGCCTATCCAATCATTTACCTAATCCTTATCATTACCCTAACAATGTCTTTGAGCATACTCTCACAGTCATGGTCCATTATTACATGTCATTTTCAAGAGAATTATCCAAAGAACAAGGTGCTTGAGTCCTTTTTCCATGTCATGGCATGTGTCCATTATCTTCCAAAAATGTCAAAAATACAAAAAAAATGAAAAAAGAAAAAATTTTTCCTTGATGAAAACTTGGAAAATAGGCATCTTGGTAATAAAGAGAAATAATTTTGTCCAAAAGGGAAAACCTGGCAAACTAACGCTTTGGGCAAGTACCATGATGAAAACTTGGCAAACAGGCATCATGTGTATCTCTAAACTTCTTCCATTCCATACTTGGGGGTAGATTTTTGTTGATATTTTCATATCCTATTATCCCCCTATTTTTTCCTTTAGTCCCTATCCCCCATTATCCTATCCTTTTCCTATTCAAAATCCCTATCTTGGTCTTGATGAAAATAAGGACATAAAAATGCAACACATATTTCAAAAACCTCTTGACATGTCCAGTCCTATGCATCACATGTCACCTAATGCCAAAATCCCAATATCCTATCATTGTCCTATCCAATCCCTCTACTTGACATAACATAATCCTTTCATTATGTGGATAGTCCTTGGCAACCCAAATAGAGCTTCAATGACATTATCAAACAACCATTTGGCCTTCATCAATCCCTAATGTCCCTACCTTGCTAAACACTGGGGGCAATTCTTGCCTGTAAATATCCTCAATGATCCTAAAAAAATCATAAAATGTCATGAAAAATCCTAAAATTTCAAATATGATCCTGAAAAAAAATCATAAAAATTCAAATAATGTCCTTAAAAACAAAATCCTAAAAATTGCAAAAATGTTCTGAAAAAGCACAAAAAATCAAATATTTTCAAAATCGTAAAAATCAAATCCTTCAAAATTTTGTAATAAATTTGTACATAACCATTTCATGCTTTCAATAAATTATCCTATGTGGTGAGACAAACTGTAGACATGTAAAATTGGACAAATACTTTTAAATTGCAAAAATCAATTAAATGGCTCAAAATCAATAAAAGGGATTAAATCATTAAAATGCATTAAAAGGGACATAATTAAATAAAGTTGGACAAAATCAATTAAAGCAAAGGAAAAATTAAATAATGAGGTTAAATAATTAAATTGAAGCTTAAAAGGGCCAAAAACACTATATAATTGATTTTAATCAATTAATTGTATAGTTGTTTAATCAAAAATCAAAATGAACCTATTATTCCATGGCTAAATTTAATTAATTAATTGAATTAATATTACTTATTTTCTTTCAACAAAGTGATCAACCAATGAAAATTGAGACAAAAAAGACACAAATCACTCAAAACATTTAAATTTTCCAAAGCTTTGAGACCATTTGAAGGCTTGTCCCCTAATTTGTCCCCCCATTTATGAACAAAGCAAAGTTTTTGACTTAACCATGGGATAATCATGATTACTTCACTCCACCCCCTACCCTTGGGAAATTACTATAAGTATGAGGCATTTTGGAGAGCATTTCCATCTTGGAATTTCATTTGCATAACATCGTTACTATAGGCAATTGAGATCATTTCCAAGAGCAATTTGAGCATTCTTGAGCAGTTAGTATCATAATTTCATCATTCTTGAGCTAGAATCATCATAGAAGCATAGCATAAGCATAGTAGCAACATCATTTCTCATTTTAGAGGTGTCACTAGTGAGGATTGTAGCTGAGAGCTTCACTTACCACTTCTTTCTAGAGATCCATGGGATAATATAGATCATAATTTCAATTTTAGTTAAATTTGCATTGTATTTGATTAAATTGATGTTAGTAGATCTTAATTTCATGCAGGTGAGTAACTTCATCACACAAATGGTGCCCATCGTGGGGCCCTAAGCCTCACTTCATCATTTTCATCTCCATTTGCATGCTTGCATATTCTATTTTCCATGAATTGCTTGCAAGAAACTGGAAAAGTCACACTTACAGGAGGTTGAATCACACCTACAGTCAGTTCTCTGTCACCTAAGAGCTCTATATTAACACCTACTAGTTGGAGATCCGCACTTTCGATGAAAAAGCCTTCAGACTTTACGGCTCACAGTCACGCCTATGACTCAGGGAGTATCGTCTACATTGTATTTTCTGTCACTTTACATTATGCTTTGCTTCACACTTTAAAGTTATAATCACACTTGGAATAGAAAAATTATCACTTATTGTTGTTAACATGACACTTAGCATTAATCTTTTTGTGCAATTTTAAGTTCTTCTTACACCTCTGAATAAATTGTTCACACCTAAGTAACTTTGAATATCGCTTGAGCCGCTGTAAAGTGACACTCGCTATTCTCAAAGTTACGCCTGTCAGTAGTTTAGTCACACCTATTAGCTGGACAATGTCGCTTGAGACCTGCTGTCTGTATTTGTAGTTAATTTGATCAAATTACTTGGCTAACTCTCTGTTTTTATGATCTGACAGTATATGAGTAGTCACAAAAAAGCGCAGAGACCTGAGAGAAGATTCAACAAAGAGGAAAAAGCTTTAAGAAAGAGGATCAAGAAGGAGAATTTTGAGCACATAAAGGCTATTCTTGAGAGTACACAAGAGGAAGAAAATAAGGTATTTCAAAATTACCTTAAAATTGTTGAAGCCTATAAAACAAAGTTTATTTCATTAAATTGGATCTTTAGTCCATAATTCAAATTCTTGTTTGAAAGATTTGCAATTAGAAGGCTTAAAATTCATTACATAAAATGCATGCTTTGTAAATTCAATTTTGGTTTCCCCTCACTTTGCTTGGTTGTGTTGGACTAATTTGTTGGAGGAGGGAGCGGGAACGATCGCCACTAGGTGAGTGGAAATAAGATGAAAACCAATGATTCAAAAATGCCCCTAGCCTTTTGCTAGCTACAAGGAAAGGTATTTTACACGATCAAGCTTTAATTCCCTTAAATTGCAGCATTTCATTTGAATCTAGCTTTAATAAGGAGGGAATTTAACCAAATATTTCAATTTTAAGAACCTCCTTGTCAAGAGGTTGAGAAAGAACAATTAATTGCTTGAAGTGTTTGGGAACTAAAGGGAAAAGTTAGGGATATGCTCTTCACCTTTTAGGTGAACCAAATTCCCAAAAACTTAACCTTAATGCCATTTTTGTGCTTTCAATGAATATGCTAGAGATTTAGTGGGCTCGCCTCCCGAGTTTGCCTTAGCAAGGCTGATGAGAGGGACAACCCAAAGTGGGATACACTTGCTATTACCGTGAGAATCTGACCCACTCTAAAACAAAACGCATGTATCCTTAATTGGGTGCATGATAAAAGGGTTTCAATTTCTCAAACTTCCTCTAGTAGTCCTTACGGTTGCGTGAAATCATACTTTGGTGCATGTGGGAAGCCCCTTAATATACTTGGGGGATGAGAGATTTTAATTTATTTTGAACGGAATACTTACTAAATCCTAGTAAAATATCAAAGCCACCTTGTAGAGCCATGTTTACAAGCCAAAATTGACTTTAGGTAGGCTGTTTGGAATTCTTTATTGTGATATACTTGTGAAAAACATCGGAGAACATACACATTAGAATGTTTTTAGGGACATGATGACAAAGTGATGTGTGTGTTGCACTTTTTTTTCTATTTTCAAACACATAAATTTCCAAAGACTGATCTTACACATTTTAAAAATTCAAAATCTTATACCCTGGTCAGAGAAGTGCCACCTGTGCATGAAACACACTCACCTATCAGAGGTTCAGTAATGCTTGTGACTTGTTTAAACACATGTAGACATACTAAAGTCATGCTTAGAAAAATTTCAAACATGCTTGGAAAAATTGGAAACCCGCCTGGCATTAACAAAGTCTCGCCTAGTAACCTACAGTGTATTGCTTAACAAGAAACCAGTGCACGCCTACAAAAGTCTCAGTCATGCCTATGCTCAGTTCAGTGACACCCAAAAACCTAAAAGGGAAAATAGAGAGTACTTGTAGGATAAATCAAAAAAATTTGAACACATTTTTTAGGACCCTTTTTCATGTTCTTACTATTCAAACTCTCAACTTGGTCCAAATTCTTGTTTCTATAGCATTGTTACAAACCACTCAAAGAATTAGACCCCGAGTGCTATTAACTCTCATTCTTCAAGGTTCATGCCTACATTTACCAGATCTTATTATATCAAGAAAACCTTGCAAGTGGACAGGACCTATTTGAGATAAGAGCTCCCTTACCTCCAAGATGAGACTACTCCTAGAATACCACAAAAGTCACCTGAACAAGAAGGGGAAGACAACATGATGTACTATGGTAGTTTGGGTGGTAAAGAAAATAGTGGCATTGATACCACTAACCAAGGTGATGCCAATAATGGGGGCAATGATATAAATAACCAAGGCAACACTACTAACCAAGGCAATACCAACAATGGAGGAGTAGATCAAAATGCTCAAGGTATTGACCAAACGCACACTAGAACTCACACCAAAGCAATGGTAGAAGATGCCACAGATGAAAAATTTAGTGAGGCTATCCAATGTCCTTATTTTTGAAAGCTCATAGAAAAGGCAATGGACAGAGATAGAGAAAAATACTTCATGGACTTAGCACAAAAAGGTCTCAAACTGCCCCGTGACTACAATGTCAACCAACTCAAAGCACCGGAAGTTGAGGAAAGTACCTTAGACATCATGAACAAGAAATTCAAGATGTTTCAAATGCAATTGGACAACATTAAGCAAAGCGAGGCTCCTAAGCCTTACTCCATAGAAGCATTGTGTCCATTCCTGTTTGATAAAAGCTTGGTTATGGTGCCATTCCCAATCAATGTTGTGTTCCCCAAGTATGACAAGTATGAAGGAATGATAGATCCCCAAGATCACTTACGATATTTTTGTGCCTTTAGCTTAGAATTCATGCATGATACAATATATTTAATGAGATTATTTCCATGAAGCTTAGGAGGCATGGCTATGGAGTGGTTTTCTAAGTTACCCTCCGACATTAAGACCTTCAAAGAGCTACCTTTGAAATTCATGGCCCATTACTCATATAATATTAAACATGAGGTCATGATGATAACATTATGCAACACTAAACAAAATGATGGAGAGGCATTCTTCACTTTTCTACAAAGGTGGAGGACAGTTTTTGCAAGATATCCTAGAAGTGTGCCTAAAAAAGAGAAGATGGATATCTTCATAAACAGTTTAAGAAATGAGTTGAACTACCAATTATGAATGCAATGTCCAAAGACCTTTCAAGATCTAATTGAAAATAGAGTAACAATAGAGGAAGTGCTAGTCAAAAGTGGAGAACTCAAACTGTACAAAGATAACAAGAACAACTCCAACAATGGCAACAATCAAAAGAATAATTGGTTCAATAGTAACAACCATTATAAGAACAACAATAAGGGAATTGCGAACGATGGAGTAGTTGAATCTAGAAACTTGAAGGTGGTCCCCTTTGCTCTTACAAGGACACCTAATCAGGTGAATAATACCAATCAGATTTCCAATGCGCTATCCAACAACAACCATACCAATAACGAAAATCAGGAGATAATTCAAGGAGTACTAAATTTGATAAATATTTGAGGCCAACCCCTCAAAGGAACTTCACACCCTTGGGTGAACCCCTTGAAAAGGCCTTAAAGATGCTCATGGATAAAAATGTCATTACGTTACCTAGCATTCAGCCTTATGAGCCAAATAACAAGCCTAGTTGGTGGAGCGCCAATAGCCATTGTGAGTACCATAGAATCCAAGGGCACACAACAAATGAATGTCTTCAGCTAAAGAATGTAGTGCAAGATTTAATCGATGGTGGCACAATCACCATTGAGGGACCTCAAAGCAATGAAGACCATACAACATTTTTGTGCCACCTTATGATAACATTGTGAATGTTATAATCATCAAGGAATAGCCTCCAAAAGAGACATCAAATGTTATTACAAGAGGGTAGAATTCTAGAATGACCATACAAGGGATTGCTCCTCAAGTTTTTAACAATCCTCAGTCCAACATCGTGGTGAAGAAACCATCGATAGAAGAAAAACCTTATAGCTTGGTTGATCAATTGCAAAGAACTCCAGCACAAATCTCTATCTTGGAGCTATTGAAGTTATCACCTAATCATAAGGAAATTCTAGAAAAATCTCTAGTAGAGATGAATATTCCTACTAACTTAGAAGAGGAGAAGTTCCAAAACATGGTAGGTCATCTTGTGGCACCTCATTGTCTTTCATTTTCTAACCAAGATGACATGTCTATAACCCATCCTTAAAATCTACCATTGCATTTAGAAGTCTTAATAGAGAGGCATAGAGTCAAAAGAGCCCTCATTGATGGAGGAGCTAGCCTTAACATTTGCACATTAAGTCTTGTCAAATCCTTAGGGTTATCCAAGTCTTGCATTGACCCTATGAAAAATATCACCATCAAGGCTTATGATGAAGCTGAAAGGGCCTCTAAAGGCATGATTGTATTGCCCATACAAGTGGGACCTGTCAAGAAGGACACCAATTGCCAAGTGTTAGACATGAAGTTAACTTATAATATTTTGTTGGGGAGACCATGGATTCACAAGATGCAAGTAGTCCCATCCACATACCACCAATGCATCAAATTCCCATACATGGGTGAAGAAATCATGGTTGGAGGGGACTCAAACCCATTCCAATATTGTAATACACTCAAACTCCTTCATGAGCTATTTATTCCACATAACCAAGAAGGAATTATTCAAAGAGACACAATTTAAGATGCTAAATTAAAGAACTAACATTAGATGCTGTTCAACACCCTCCTCAAGCTAGCTCAGTGACATCAACTAAGGGAAAGGAAAAAGTGAGCTACGAGGGTCCAAATGCAATGGAAAGTTCATATCTAGCACCTAAATCAGAGATAGCAATCTACAAACCTACCAAAGAAGAAAAGGAACAAGCCAAGGAAGATCATTACCAGCACATGAGTGAAATGATGAATAAATTTGAAAAACAATGCAAGATTAGTTCAAAAAGAGTAGGGGAATATTCTGTTTCTCTATTCGACATGCCCACATCTCCAAAATCACATGGTAAACCATCAAAAGACCATCTTCCACATAAGTATAATTCCTATTTTGTAAGGGAAGATAACAAAGCAACATGGGATAAGGAAGAAGATGAAGTCCTTCAATGGCTTTATCATGATGAGGAAGATACCTCAAACACTCCCATGGAAAGAATTCAGCATGTAAATATACAAACTGAGCAATATGGAAAAGGGTTTGATATAATGTAGAAGATGGGATACAAGGGAAGAGGACCCTTAGGCCAAAGAAATAGAGGATTGTTAGAACCCATTGAACCTATCTGGAGGGAAAAACAAGAAAAATTTGGAGTAGGCTATCAATACAAAGGTGAAAGCTCTAGCCCAATGCAAGACTTCTATCCTTGAGTAAATGCTTTAGAATCTGAGGGAGATAGTGATGATTCCTAGGATTATGAGTGGTGTACTTTATCAGATGAATCATGTCAAGAAAAGGAAGTAGTCACAATACACACATATGCAAAGATCCCAAAGCAAGAGATTCAACTCAATGAAGAGCCTAATATACAAGATCTTAACATAGGACAAGCATATACAAGTCCACCATGGATAGATACATTTTGGATGCCTTTGGAGGAGGGAGATTCAAACGTTAGTTTTAATCCACTTGTGAATTTTACCATGTTGTTTCCCGTAGAAGTTGATGAGGACTCAAGTGAAGGGGATTTTGACCCTTCTTCCATGGATCACCTTGAGGAAGTGCACGTCATAGATCTAAATGATACAATGTACAAACCTTCAAATGAAGTCATGTCCAGAACCCAAATTGATGATACCTTGCCTAATGAATCATTATCCTTAACACGTCTCGACCTCATTGATTGGGACCAAACCGAGCCAAGTGACTTGATTTACTTCCAAAATGACCAAGCAGCAAACTAATACCTTAATGTGGTTGAACCCTTTGTCACCAATGAACTCAAACTGAACATGATAGAAGTAGTGGGGGTTCAATCTCTCAGTCAAAAGAAAAAAATGAAAAAAACTAAGAAAAAGAAAAGTTCTAGTGTTGAAAACCATTATGTGGTAGCATTAGAACCCAAAAAAGTAAAGATAAAAGACATTTCCTTTGGTGAAAACCCAATCGTGGCATCAAACGAAGAGAGATTGGATACCCTACTAGAGCATGAGGAAGAAAGGTCACCTATACGCATAGAGCCAATAGAAAAAGTTAACATTGGTACGAAAGTGGATCCAAAGTTCATACACTTGGCTGCATCACTCACACCTCTAGAAACAGAGGACTTCATAAAAATTTTCAAAGAGCAACAAATAAACTTTGCATGGTCATATGCCGACATGCCTGGCTTAGATCCTAACTTTATAATGCATCATTTGAATGTTAGACTAGGGGTTAAGCCCGTTAAGCAAAAGTTGAGAAAGATGCACCCACACATAGCTCTTTTGGTCAATGCAAAACTAGAAAAAATGTTGAAAGTAGGCTTCATAAGAGCAATAGCTTATGTTGAATGGATCTCAAACTTTGTACCAATCACAAAACATGACAAATCTATCTGAGTATGCATGGATTTTCAAGATCTAAATCTTTCTTGTCCTAAGGATGATTTCCAACTTCTGAGTATCGATGCAATAGTTGACTTTACAGCAAGTCATTCCATGTATTCCCTAATGGATGGTTTCAGTGGGTATAATCAGATTAAAATTGCACCTGAAGACTAGGAGAAGACTACCTTCACTTGCTCTTGGGGCACTTTTTGTTGGAATGTCATGCCCTTCGGCCTTAAGAATGCCAGACCTACATATCAAAGGGCCATGACAACTATCTTCCATGACATGATGCACACATTCTTAGAAGACTATGTGGATGATATATTGGCAAAATCCCACAAAAGAGAAGAACATCTCCAAATTTTGAAAAAGATATTTGTTAGGTTGGAGCAATTCAAGGTCAGATTAAACCTAAAGAAATGTGCCTTTGGAGTCCAATTTGACAAGTTACTAGGCTATATAGTTTCCGCCAAAGGAATTGAAGTAGATCCTAAGAAAGTACAAGCCATAATGGACATGGAAATACCAAGGAACATTAGCCAAATGAGATCATTACAAGGCAAAATCCAATCCATAAGGATATTTATTTCTCAATTGGCCGAAAAATGTCATTCTTTCACCAAGTTGCTACATAAAGATACTATATTCATATGGGATGCCAAATGCGATCAAGCTTTTACATTGTTGAAGACCTATTTGATAAATCTACCCATTCTCATGCCACCAATTAGGGGAAAAGCATTTCTTTTATACATATCTTCTACGAAAAGGTCTCTAGGAGTGCTTCTAGTGCAAGAGGATGAACAAGGAAAGGAAAGAGCTATTTACTATTTGAGTAGGACATTGATCAAATATAAACTCAACTACACATTCATGGAAAGAGCTTGCTTAGCAGTGGTGTTTGCATCTCAAAAGTTGAGACATTATATGTTGCTGCATAAGGTCAAACTAATTGCCAAAATTGACCCTCTCAAATATTTGTTAAGTAAAATAGCCTTAACAGGTAGAATAGCTAAGTGGGTGATGATATTGAGTGAGTTCAACATTGAGTATGTCGATAGAAAGGAAATCAAAGGACAAGTGATAGCAGATCACTTAGCTGAAAATCCCATGACTTCTACACAAACTATTCAAGTGGAATTTTTGGATTCCGCCATTGTAAACATAGAGGCAAAAACATGGAAGTTATACTTTGATGGTTCCTTTACTCAAGGAGGTTATGGGGCTGGCATACTATTGGTCACTCCTCAAGGTTACACTATTCCTAAATCCTACAAGCTTATGTTTCCATGCACCAATAATATAGCGGAATATGAGGCACTTGTCATAGGCATCAAAATGACCTTAGAGTGGAACATCAAAGAGCTACAAATTTATGGAGATTCTCAACTTATCATCAATCAAGTCAACAATGAATATAACACTAAACATGAAAATTTGATGCCATACAAGACCATGATTGATGGATGGAAGAAGTATTTTTCCTTAATCACATTTGAGTAGATTCCTAGAGAGAAAAATAGAGCAGCTGACGCCATGGCTACCTTGGCTTCCTTGTTACAAAAACCTGATCAAAATGAGAAGTATGATTTCTTGGTGGAAGAGTTGGTAAAACTTGCATTCAACCTTCCTGACACCCAAATTGTTGCTCTATTACATGGACATGACTCCCCTTGGTACGGACCTATATACACATATCTTAAAGACCAAGTGCTACCCTTAGACCAAACCCGAGCTCAAAAATGAAACTTTATCCATCAATCAGCCTGTTACCTCATCCTCGCCGAAACATTGTATCATAAGGGTTTTGATGGGACGTTACTTAGGTGTCTAGAGGAAGAAGAGTCTAAGTTATCTTTACACAAGGTTCACGAAGGCATTTGTGGGTCGCACACAAGCGGGTTGAATCTAGCTAAGAAAATCCTTCGCTTAGGGTATTTATGGAAGACATTAGAAAAATATGGTTGTCACTTTGTGAAGATATGCAGCAAATGCCAATATCATGGCGACATGATACATGCACCGACATAGGAATTACACCCAATTGTCACACCATGGCCTTTCTATCAATGGGGGTTTGATCTAATTGGCATCATACATCCACCTTCTTCAAATGGGCACAAACACATCATAACCACAATAAAATATTTCACTAAGTGGGTTGAAGTAGTTCCTTTGATAACGGCAATGGGTAAACAAATTTCCATGTTTATCTTAAATCACATCATTTGCCGATATGGTATTCCTCATGCCATAATAACAGATAATGGAAAATAGTTCAAGAATAAGGATGTTGATGAACTTTGTGCTACATTTCATATCACTCACCATTCATCATCAATTTATTACCCTCAGGGAAATGGGCAAGTCGAAGCCACGAATAAGAATATCTTGAAGATTTTGAAAAGGTCAGTCAATAAATCAAGAAGGGATTGGCATATGCAAATTAATCCAACATTATGGGCCTATAGAACCATCATAAGAACACCCACAAGAGACATGCCATTCTCATTAGTCTATGGGGCTGAAGCAGTTCTACCATTAGAGGTTGAAATCCCATCTCTATGAGTATCATTACAAGGATTGATCATAGATGAAGACTATAGAGTAGCTAGGCTTCAACAATTGGAGTTACTTGAAGAACATCAAACACAAGCTTATGAGCACCTAAAAGTGTATCAGAATAGAATCTTGAAGAACTATAATAAACATATTAAACCAAGAGTCTTTCAAGTAGGTGACTTAGTGTTGAGGGAAAACCCAAAGAATCAGGTTGAAAGAGAGAAGAAAGGAAAATGGGAAGCTAATTGGCTTGGCCCATTCATCATAGTATCTTAATTTGGCATAGGAACCTATAAATTATTAGATTGTGAAGGAGAGGAGCTTCAAGAACCCATTAACAATATTCATCTCAAAAGGTTCTACACATGAGTTAGATGAAAGAGTATAAAGAGTATCAGATGAGAGAGCATCATATTTATTGTACATAGTTCAAAAGAGATTCTGAAAATACCAAAAACATTTGAAAAATACAAAAGATCAAAAACATTGAAAAATTGAGTATGAAGAAAGGAAAAACATTCAAAAAGATGTTGTCTTGGTGAAAACCTAGCAAATAGGCACCTTGATGATAAGAAAAATACAAAAAAAAAATTAAAAAAAAAGAAGAAAAATACAAAAAATAAAAATAAAAAAGAGAAAAAGTGCCTTGGTGAAAACCTAGCAATAGGCACCTTGTTAGAAAAAAAAGTAAAAAACTTTGAAAATAGAAAAAAAGAGCTTGATCCATCCAAAGGGTGAAAACTTGGTAAACAAGCACCTTTTGTTCCCTTAAGTTTGTCTTTCCTAGTCACATATGTCCATATTGCATTTCCACCATCTCATTTGTACAACCACCACTGCATTCATCATTTGTACATAGTCATAATAAAGTTGGTCAGTCACATTGTTGCATTGTCTATCAGCCCTAAGTTTGTCAACCAATCACATTTATCCTCTATGGGCAGAAGAAGATTGCAAATTTGGTACCAAATGGATTCAATAAGTGCTACAATCAGTCACGTCAGAGAGAGATTTATCAGAGTTTTAGAAGAGAGGAAAGTTTATTGAGCCTAAGTATTTGACCCTACAACATGATCCTTGAGCCTTCATTGACTTTATTATTCGGGATTAAAAATGGACAAAAACACCTTAAAGATCAGAATACTTGGAAATACTTGTTGGAAAATCTTAAAACATGGCAAAACATTCAAAGCTTTCTTTCTTGGCAAAATAATGAAACATGGTAAAACACTTGAAATTTTCTTGTTGATAAATCTTGATGAAATTGACTTTTCATCATATCTTTTGGGCTATTCAATGATGTTTCGACTAGATTAGCCATGATAAAGATGTGATATTTTTCTTGCCTTTGAGTGATTGTTTGGAGGAAGATTCATCAACTTATGAGATTTCATCTAATGACATGGTCATCAAAGAACCATCGAGGACTATCTCATAAGAGGGTGAGTTGACCTTTTCTTGTTTACGCAAATAGATCCCTTGGCTATTTAGATTTTCTATATCTTAATACCAAAAATCCACTTGCAACATTGAATCCGTTGACACCGGTATTCAGACTCCCATAGTTTGGTCATCCAACTAGTGAGGGTTGTACTTGGTTCAAAAAGGAGGTTACAAAAATGTGATAAAAGTGGTATTCATATCATCATGATGTGGTCAATGGTGATTGTACTAAGCTTTCCGGTCCCGAACTACTCAATGATGAAAATTTATCCTCAGGGCATTTATTTTCTAAAAGTTGGTGACACTTAGGTTGCATTACATTGCATGTTAGATTAATTGCATTATCTTGTTAAATTAAATGCATTTGTTTGTGGTTAATTTTCTAAGGGCAAGAGGGGGTACATCAATAATCCTGGTTAGTCAAAACATTAAAGTAAAATGGGGTTCAAACAAAAGTTTATTCTTGATCAAAACATTACAAAGAAAATGAGATTATCTTTTGCATCCATGCCTTATTCATTATCCACATATTAGAAAAAGAAAACATCCATACATCATTGCATACATCTATGTATATCATAAAATAAGATATTGCATCCATAGCATAAAAACAAAGTAAATGCATACATACATCATATAGCTGCATAAAAGATAATCTCATAAACCAACTCATCAAGATGAACCATGGAGTATATCATATATATCATCAAAAGAGTATTCATCATATGATCATCAAATCAGTATATCAAGATACAATGTCATCAAAGTGCTACATCAAATGTTCCGATCAATGGATAACATGACATATGAAACAAAGAGGACATCATCAATGAGTAACTATATCAATCAAGAGCCTGCAACACCAAATTTGTCTGGACCTCTACCATCTTGTGGGGGAGGAGCCTGTGAAGTACCTGCTTCATCTTGTCTCAGAACAACCATGGCTGATACAAACTATTATAATAAAGAGGCAACCTGATCCAACTGACCTACAATAGCGGACATATCTGTCCTCAATACCTACATATCTTGAGATAATCCATCAATACAATCACCCTGTGCACCTTATGGCTGTGGAGCTTGGGGAGGCATCTATGGAGCACCATCATCCTACTATGTTTGATCCTGCTGAGCTACATCATCATCATGCTGAGCCAAGGCTACTCTCTGTAACTGTACCAAGGGATCCAATCCCCTAGGAATCTACCTAGCTGCATCAACCTATGCCTATCTCTGAGCTCTATGATGTCTATGAGCTCTATCATGTCTATCTGCTCTAGGTTGTCTATCAACTGCATCATCTTGTGCTCTAATCGGTCTATCTCTAGCATCCCCATGATCATGACCCCGTCTCATCTATCCTCTACCTATTGCAACCTGAGGATGTCTATGTCCTCATCCTCTCTGATGTCTATCATCCCTATCACCATCATGACATCCAAGAATAGGCTTAGCTGGATCGGTGAAATGAGGAAACCTGTTGCGAGCCCACCAATCTGCATACTCGTGGGACATCCCTACATCATCCATACCAAGAAGTATCTCCCATCTACAAATAGTCATAGCCACAATCTGATCTAATGCAAACTGATAATCAATACATGGACCCCATAGAGAGATCTCTGCCTATACTCGAGCATATAGTGCATTGCCTTGAGGCATATCCTATGTCTGACCATACTATCTCAAAACTCTACTGAAGTAGAAGCACTCAATAGTAGTGGTAGTATGCCCAATCATCCAGCGAGGGGTGAACATGTATGGTAACTCATCCTCATCCTTTCTCCATCTATCACAACTGAGGTAAGGATGCCATGTAACTTGATCGAGATCATCAATATGACGTCTCCAGTAATCCAAGTGACCCAAGTGGTGCTAAATCACCATCCTAGTGTAAATGAAAGCATAAGGAAATCCCCGAGGTTGAACCCTATCAAAAATGGGCCTAGTAATGGGAAGATGCTCCCATATCCACAACTGAAGAACAATGGCACCCGTTGATAATGATACACTCCCTCGATACACCACCTTGTGTAAATCATGATACAACTGTGCCAAGACGTAGGAACCCCAATCAAACCATCGAGGATGAGCAAGTAAATCCTCCATGATCCTACCCCAACCGACTGAAAAACCACGACCTCACTGGTTGGGAAGTAGTAAACCACCAATCACTACACCCAAAACTACTGGTAATGTCGAAAAAGATGCAAAATGAGGCCATGTAATAGTATCCCCATCTCCTATAGTGTTGTCCTCGAATACTCATCGACAGACAGAAGAATCATAGACAGAATCATAATATACCACCTCTCCTCTACACGAGATCTGAAGCAATCTATACACGTCCTCGGGCGTGATAGTCATCTCTCCATACAGCAAGTGGAATGTGTCGTGGTCAGAGTGCCATTGCTCTACCATTGCAGTTAGTAACCCATGGTTTAGCTGAAACCATGGGAGGTCAAGCAAAAATCTCAATCCACATCACTCGATAACATGGAACTCAGCTATTGTGAGTGCTTGACTCAAGTCAATAACCCAAGATGCAACTGACCAGACGTATAAGGTAGGGCAGTGATCTTGTTGGCAAAGCAAAAGGAATCATATCAGTACATCGTATCAAGGAATTATCTCAAGTCAATCTTCTCAAAAGTCTCAAGTCATCACACTAAGTACCATCGTTCATTTCTTTGTATCCTGAGAATGAAGCGACAGTATCAAAATCATATCAGTTTTCACACTGATTGATTTATCTTATTAATCACTATCCTAAATGGGATTGAGAAATCATATTTTGAGGTACCACTATCCAGATATCCTAAACCAATTGTTTTGTTGACAATAACAGACCTACACTTATCATCTGAATCTATCATCAAGAGTTATCAAAATTTTCATTAGATGCAATCAAGTACACGTGTGAAAAGTACAAATTTTTTCCAAATAGTCAGTAGGTGTGATTTTTATCATGCCACGTGACATTTAACCTCAGGTGATAGTGAACACATGTCAAGCGATATTATTCTGGTGTCAAGCAATAGTTTGCTTGCTAAGCAACAGTAAATTAGGCTACGCGATAGTGAATGCTAGCCTAGGCGATAGTAAATCCTTTAGGGTTATCATAAGCGACAACCTATCAGAAAAGGGGCAGTTTAACCTAGCTCTAGGCAAGAGTTGTTCTAGTGCTAGGAGAGAGCAAAAGATTCTTAAGCGAGGATAAAATACATGGAGGTGGGAGTAAAAACCATGGACACGATAGTAAAATACCCTAAGCGACATTAAAATTGTTCCTAGGTGAGAGTTCTTAAATTCAAGGCAACGACGAAACATGAAATTGCAATAAATGATCATAAATGCACCATAAATGCACAATCGAGGTTTATAACAACTTACCGGAGCTTCATAATTAGGTGGTCTCGCATATCTCCGGCACCTCTTGAATCTATGCTCCCGAATTGGCACAACCATCTCGAAAATCACTAGAGGATCAGAGAAAAATCACCAAGATGAAAAGTAAAAATGAATGGTAAAACAAGGTTTCTCAACCTATTTAAGTTATTTTGACCCAATTTTGGAGGTGAAACTAGCTATTGACCTATCTTAACTAATCAAACCAAACCGGGGCATAATCATACATCATGACATCTCATCAAATAGTAAAAAATGAAAACATATTTGATAAATCAAACATCAAATCAAATTTTTTGAAATCAAGAATTTAATATGTTTTAATTTCTAAGGGGGCATAAGGGTATCAAATCGAAATTGCAATCAAACATCATGAAATCAGTGGGGCATCATAAATTTTTTTTATCAAGAGGCAGGAATCAGCAATCAGGACTTAAAGGATCTTTGAACCAATGTTCTTCACACATTGATTCAAAGAGGGGCATTTGTAGACATGTAAAATTGGACAAATACTTTTAAATTACAAAAATCAATTAAATGGTTCAAAATCAATAAAAGGGATTAAATCATTAAAATGCATTAAAAGGGACATAATTAAATAAAGTTGGACAAAATCAATTAAAGCAAAGGAAAAATTAAATAATGAGGTTAAATAATTAAATTGAAGCTTAAAAGGGCCAAAAACACTATATAATTGATTTTAATCAATTAATTGTATAGTTGTTTAATCAAAAATCAAAATGAACCTATTACCCTTCCATGGCTAAATTTAATTAATTAATTGAATTAATGTTTCTTATTTTCTTTCAACAAAGTGATCAACCAATGAAAATTGAGACAAAAAGGACACAAATCACTTAAAACATTTAAATTGTCCAAAGCTTTGAGACCATTTAAAGGCTTGTCCCCTCATTTGTCCCCCCATTTATGAACAAAGCAAAATTTTTGACTTAACCATGGGATAATCATGATTACTTCACTCCACCCCCTACCCTTGGGAAATTACTATAAGTATGAGGCATTTTGGAGAGCATTTCCATCTTGGAATTTCATTTGCATAGCATCGTTCCTATAGGCAATTGAGATCATTTCCAAGAGCAATTTGAGCATTCTTGAGCAGTTAGTATCATAATTTCATCATTCTTGAGCTAGAATCATCATAGAAGCATAGCATAAGCATAGTAGCAGCATCATTTCTCATTTTAGAGGTGTCACTAGTGAGGATTGTAGCTGAGAGCTTCACTTACCACTTCTTTCTAGAGATCCATGGGATAATATAGATCATAATTTCAATTTTAGTTAAATTTGCATTGTATTTGATTAAATTGATGTTAGTAGATCTTAATCTCATGCAGGTGAGTAACTTCATCACACACAAACATTTAAGTAGACACAATCTTAAGACTCTTCAAAATATTGGGCTTAACAAAATTACGTATCAACAGACAAACTATCCAATCATGTCAGCAATCAATCAAATCAAACTTATCTTATCAATCAAACAAGATCAATTTGTCCTTTTATCAAACCTACCATTTTGTCTTATAGGTGCTATAGACTTGAAACTAGACGGTATCTATCTTAAACGGGGTACTTCATTCTTGAAACCAGACATTATCATTATTAAATGGCTTTCTTGATTTAGTGAGTCTTATCTTTTATTGATTTATGTTTTGATCATGTTCCTATGCTACTCCAGGATATCACTGAGTGATGAGAGTGGACGAGATGGTTCATGGTCCTTTATTTTTGTTTTGTCTTCTACTTGTGGGGTGTTTTTCATAAAGTTCTGGGGCATGTATGTCATATGCTTTAGGATGATTGGAAACATTCCTTGTTTGCAGTGTGTTTGTTTTTACACAAAAAGGATCACATTATCATCATGGCTTTCTGTGCCATCATGCAACGCATCCATTTTCCATATTAAATAAAGCTCTCATGACATAAAATGCACTTATGAAAGCAAGTTTCATCATTACTAACTTTTCTCCATCTAATTTTAGCCTTTTACTAACATTCCTTCTATCAATCCTTGTAATCATTCTCTTTTCAAAAAATTATCCTCGAATCAATTTCCGCCCAATTTTTCGAGGGGGCAACCTACCTCCCTTCTGTCGATCCATTGGGGCATGATCCTTTATTTTTCTTTGAACCAACGCTCATAATCGCATTGTCTCAAAGAGGGGCAAAATGTAGACACTCAAAAATGGTTCACATGTATGTGGCCCCTATTTTTTAACATGTCCTCAATGTCTAATTTTCATCCCTAATTTACTAATATTTCTCCTTGATTTTTCCTCATTTTTGACCTAATCAATCACTTTCAAAATCAATTCAAGTAATTATCAGAGTTATCAAAATCATCAAAATCAATCATTTGTCTCATCAAAATCATCAATTTGGTCAAATCAATCAATTTCCCTTCTTTAGGGGTAAATAACCCATAATTTATCTCTAAGTCTTAGCTTTGATAAATAAATTACATTTATTTATCCCCTTTTCCCATAGTTTCACAATTAATTAATTTGATATTAATTAATTGGCTAATTATTGATTTATGGAATTTTCATAATTCCTAAATCCCAATTTCCATTTTGTGGTAATAAATGAATTTTAAAATTTAATAATTCCCTCCTTTTCCCAAATGCGTTTTTATCCCTTAATTTGTGCTTCACCCACTTTTCTAGCCACCACTTCCTCTTTTTTAGCCTCTACCTTCTCTTTTCCCTTTGTCATAAATTGTCATAGTTTATGACATTTTCCTTTTTTCCTTTTGTCATAATTGTCATAGTTTACGACAATTTGCCCTTTTTTCCTTTTGTCATATTTGTCATAGTTTATGTCAAATTTCTCTTTTTTAACTCACTAATTTCTAATTGTGCATTCAATTTGTCATAAATTGTCATTTTTATGACAATTTTCCTCTTTCAAATTTGTTAATTTTCATTTTGCACATCAATTTGCTAATTTTTAGGTTTGTTCTTCAAATTCTATAAATTGAGATCATTTCTCTTATTTTTGGCTAACCACATTCTTGATATTCTCTTTTCATCATTTTTCTTTCAACCACACTTCTAGTATTCTCTCTCTATTATTTTGTGCAGATTTTTGGTCAAGATCAAGAGCAACATCACATCATTTTTATGGAGAAGAAAGGACAACATAGAAGCTACACTTGAAAGGGAGTTTTATTGTTTAAATTCTTTTATATTTCAAGTGGATTTTATGGTAGATTAGATTGGTTTGCATATATATATATATATATATATATATATATATATATATATATATATATATATATATATATATATATATATATATATATATATATATATATATATATATATATATATATATATATATATATATATATTGTATGAGATTTTTTATTCTCTCATTTATGCTTTCTATACCATTTTCTAATCTTACGCTTGGATATACAATTTCCTGAGATAAACCATCTGCTCCCGAATTGGCTAAAGAGTCTGCAACTTTATTTCCTTACCTATATATGTGATTGATGGTGAAGTGTATGAATGTTGATACAATCTCCATTACTCTACCTACCATTCCATTTAAGTGCCAATTTTGTGTTTGTCCTTTTCTCACAACATTGATAACTAAAGAGGAATCCCCTTCTTATCTCTAACTTGTCTATGTTCAGTTTTTTACATAAGAGCAAACCTTCTATTAGGGCCTTTCTTCTCCGCAAAGCTATTTGAATCTATCCCTAGTAAAATGGATTTGCTAGCTAGCATAAATCCATCCTCTTGATGAATACAACATCCAGCTCCAGCCTTTCTTGGATTGCCCCGAGAAGCTCCATCAAAATTGAGCTTATACCAACCCTTACCTAGGAGTTTCCATACACAATTAGCACTTTTGTCTTCATCCAATTATTTTCCATTACCATAAAAGGATGGAATATTTAGGCCAAACCATTTGTTTCTCATATAGTCATCCTCTCTAGAAAAATTAACATCTGTTCTTCCTAGCATATTCCTACAATTTACCATTTCTACAATGCTAGCCTCTACCTTGTTTAATAATTGATCCAAATTTAGTTTTGATTCCTTAAAGATACACCGATTATTTCCTTCCAAATTTCCCAAATTAACATGGAGGGAGTGATCCTCTAAATCTTACTAAACATATCTTTGTGTTTGAAATGAGGTCAACTCCTAAAAACCCCGACTATGTGATTTTGTAAGGGCGAGGACTAGCTAAGCTTCCTTGCTAACCATTGCCAACAATTATTAGAAAAGATACATTCTATTAAAAGGTGATTCACACTCTCACTATATTTTTCATAGGGTGGGCATCTTGAAGGGCCTAAGAATCCTATTTTCCTAAACTACTTTGACGTTAATATCCTTTTTTGTAATGCTGCCCAAGTTAACATACCTTCTTTAGGCATACAACCCTTATCCCAACACAAGTCAATTGGTAAATCCGAGGGAGTCGAAGGGCATGTATTGAGTGAGGAGAAACCATATTTTTCATTATATTTACCATTGGAAGCTTTAGCCCAAATAATGGAGTCATTTTCTTTCCTTGGGATGATAATCCTATTATTCAAGATATCTATTATTCTAGACGTTACTCCTTGGGACAGTCCTAAGTTCTCAAAGGATTTCCATTTCCATCCTAAGGTAGGGTCTTCCTTTGGATACTCTAAGTAATCTTTGAAAAAGATCCCTCTACCATCAGTAATCTTTTTAATAATTTCTAACTCTTTAAACTCAATCTTAAGTGGTGGAAAGGCTCCCCAAGAGTCCTCCTAGAATAATGCCTTACTACCATCTCTAATATCCCAAGTGATGCCATAAAAAATGAGCTTTCTAAAATTGTTAATAAAGTTCCATATTCTAGATCCTCTCGGTGGGGAGCTATGTCTGCATATACTCAATTCATCCCTCCCATCTAAGTACTTGAATCTCATTATTTTTACCCATTTCAATTCAAGGTTTTGGATCATTTTCTAAACTAATTTTGCTCCTAAAGCTATATTTTGTTGTTTTAAATCCTTGAATTCTAGCCCTCCTTCTGTTCTCTTTTTACAAATTATTTTCCAAGCAATTAGTTGCATACGAGACTTATCTTCTGAACCTTGCCAAAAAAATTTCCTAATTTGTTTGGATATCTCATTTTTAATGCCTTTTAAGTACGTTAAGGCACATCATCTGATAAATCAGAATGGTTGAAAATACTGATTTAATTAACATAGCTTTCCCTGCATAAGTAAGCCATCTACCCTTCCACGACTCTATTTTCTTATCTATTTTACTAAGAACATTACTCCATAAGTTGGTAGTTCTACTACCTTTATCTAGGGGAAACACCAAGTATTTACAAGGTATGGATCCTATTTTAAAGCCTATCTTTCTACAAATAACCAATTCTAACTCTTTGCTTGTATTAAAAAAAATATTTCAGACTTATCCTTATTAATTTGTTGTCCTGATGCTTTGGAATAATTTTGAAGAATATATGCAAAGGTCACAGCCTCTTTGATGCTAGCTTCTCCAAAGAGAAGATTGTCATCCATGAATTGTTGGTGAGTACATGGATCTAACTCTGATGTGATTTTTATACCACTTAAAGTTCCAGTTCTCCATGCTTCAATCATAGATCTTCCTAATGCTTCTGCCATAATAATAAAGAGGAACGAGGAAAGGGGATCACCTTGCCTTAATCCTTAGGATATATCAAAGAAACCCGTCGGGGAGCCATTTATCATGATAGATATTTTTGGGCCTGAGATACATTCAAAGATCAAATTAATCAATTGTTTGGAAAAGCCAAAACCTTCCAAATACTTACAAAGGAAACACCAATCCACCTTATCATATGCCTTCCTTATATCCAACTTAACTAGCATACTCAATTTTTTGTTTGTTTGAACAATGTGGATAGCCTATTGAGCTATTATCACACTATCTAGAATAGATCTTCCCATGAATAAACTTGTTTGCTCCTCAGATATTAGGTCACGAAGGAGAACCTTAATTCTATTAGCTATAGTTTTAGTTAGCAATTTGTAAATAGTATTACAAAGAGATATTGGCCTAAAGTCTTTAAAGCTTATTGGGTTTGGAGTTTTAGGGATTAATGTGACAAAGGTATTGTTAATTTATTTCAGTAGTTTTCCTGAATTACACATACCTTCTAAAGCCTCTACTATCTTTGATCCCAAGAAAGGCCAATATTTTTGAAAAAAAAGTAGGAAAACCATCAGGGCCAGGGGATTTATTTGGATGAAGGCATTTGAGGGCCCTCTCCACTTCCTCGTTTGTAAATTTGGCATTAAGTATTTTATTGTGGTTTTTGGTAATGATATTGGGAATATTTCTTAATAAAACATTATGAGCTTTAAAATAGGAGTCATCTTCATTGTGTAGTATATTAAAGAAGTAGTTTACTGCTTCTTTTGAGATATCTTTTGGGTTATTCAAAACTTCCCCATTGACTTTTTTAATAGATGTTATTTTATTGAAGTTTCTCCTAATTTTGGAACTAATATAAAAAAATTCTATATTTTTATCTACCTCTGCTAACCACGTTTCCCTTGATCTTTGTTTCCAATAAGACTCTTGCTTTGCTAAAATCTCCTCATAACTTTTGAGAAGCTCCTTCTCTTTGAGATAGGAATTCATGTTCATACCTTTAGCAAATACTTCCTCATTTAATGTGTTAATATCATTTTCATTTTTTAATTTATTTTCAAAAATATTCCAAAAGCTCTCCTTATTCCATTCAATTAACTTTCTTTTAATTAATTTAAGTTTCTGCATAATGATATATATTTTTGATCCTTTAAAGTTAGCTTTCTTCCACCATTCCTCTATATATTTAAGACAATTTTCATCCATTAGCCACATGTTTTTGAACTTAAAGGGGTTTTTCTTTGATATATTAGGTTCAAGACAGTGAAGGGATACTGGATAATGATCTGAACCGGATGTAGGCAAAATGGAGGTAGTCATATCAAAGTCAAAGGATGCTAAATTACCTATAAAGAAAAACCTATCTATTTTTTCTGCAATAAAGCTCACATATGATCTTATATTAGACCAAATATAGTTTCCTTCCTTCATCTTAATTTCAGAAGCTTTTATGTCCCCCAGTCATTCCTTAAATTCTAGGTTTGTTTGGGTAAGCTTCTTTGAGCCTCCCATCTTATCTAAGTCCTCTAAAATTGAATTAAAGTCTCCCCCTAAAAGGAAATTTTCATTAGGGTTTAAATTGATAAAATTTTGAATCTCCTTCCACATATTCCTTTTTTCATGCAGGAATTTTGGACCATAAATATTTATTAGGATTAAATTTAATTTACTCTTGGTACTTTTTAATCTACCACTTGTCCAACTTTTAGATGAAGTTATTTGGGTAAAATCACATAGTCTAGGATTCCAAATCATTGCTATCCCACCAGAAGCACCATTTGATGGATTGCCAAAGATTTCCCATAAACCTAATTTCTTTTTGAGATAGTTCTAACCTTCTATATCTAACTTTGTTTCCTAAATTAGAGCTATCTCTGAGTTAAAGACTGATAGCTTCCTTTTAAGAAGGCATTGTTTGTTAGGGGCATTGATGCCCCTAACATTCCATGAAATCATTTTCATGGCTGATTGGGAAGGAACTTCCCCTTCCCTACCTCTAGAAGAGATGTAATTTTAATTTTTCATGAATCTTGACCTTCTTTATTCCTTAATTCTCTAAGGGATTTCCTTCCTCTTGATTTTGGAATGTTGGCACAATCTAGTGTAGATTTACCAATAGCATTCTGACTTAAACCTAAGCTACTGGGTGGTATCATTGGACTTTCCAAGGATTTCCCTAAAACCTTTTCTGAAAGATCTTTATCCAATGAATCTAGAATTTTAGCTACAATTTCTCTATCCTTATTAATTTCATATTCAGAATTTGGATTAATATCTAAACCTAAAAAATTATTAATGGAATTTAAGACAATTCTTAGACAATATCATTCCTACCTGATACAATATCATAGTCATCCTCCAACCCTTCCCTTGAATCCAGGATATTGTTCTCTCTTTCTACTAATGATGCCCTTTTAATCTAGATATGTAAAGCTTGATTAAAGGTAGAATAATCTTCTAGGATTGTCTTCATCTTATCTTTTGTTATTTCTTGATCAATGGGTGACAGAGTTGAAGTTTCAGAGGAAAAATTTAAGGGAGGCCAATTGATCCCACATTCATTTTTTCCCATTGTATCTTGGTTAATGAGTTCTAATTCCATACTTACTACTCTACTCATTTCCTCTGCTTGACCTAGAATATTTTCCAAGGACTGTTTGTGTTTTTTTATTCCTATGTCTTGAACATGGTTACTGATCTTTGTAAATGTACCTAAATTGGAATTTAGAGTTATGAGTTTATCTATATCATCTATTTTTCCCTTTTTCCAAAGGAATCAACTGGAATACTCAGTTCCCCTATCATAATTTTATCAATAACATTTGGGTTGGTTTCTGAAAGATCCATGATAGTAAACCCTCCTACATTTTTAAGGAAATAGGCCTTGACCTTAGGAAATTGATTAAGAACTTGATTACTAGAGTTATCTTTCTTTGTTTTACTAGATGCTTCATTATCTGAGTTAATATCCTACTCCTCCTCTTTAGCATCTACAGTTTCAAAAATAATAACAAGGGAAATTAAATATTCATTGTGTTTGCTTTTCACTCTATTTTTTTTTAGGGATTTAACATTGATATCCATCCTAACAATGATGGTAGAATTAGATTGTTTAAAAGGGGTATCCACAAATCCCATGAATTTTCCTATGAGATTTCCTATCTGCCTAAAGTATGCTTCATTGATTAATTCTATCGAGGAATATTTGGAAGTAGGGTTGCCCTTTCAACGAGGAAATCCTTTAGATTACTAGGATTAAAGAGTGGCGACCAACCCAAAATTGAAAAGTTAATATTCCTAAATTTAGGGAAACCTTTTTTTAATAGTTTATCCTTCAAATCCGCCTTATTACATCCTACAAAAATAAAATCTTCTGAAAGTAGAATTGCTCTTACCTGATTAGGGAATTGAGTAGCTAACCTACTGCAATTTTTGAAGATGAAACCCCGAATCCATTCCATCTTAACAAAACTCTGTGATTTTTACACATCTCCTCAAATTGCTCCAACCTACCATCTAAAAGGTCTAGGGTTAGTATCTTTGACATAGTAGATTCAGGTGCATGGGAAGAAAATGAGATGCACTGGTAAGGGGGACAATAGGGCTTAACCGAGGGAGAAGAGCATAAATTTTACATTCTAGTGGATTATGAACATCATCTAATGCCAAGAGAGGGTAAAACCTGTTCAACGGTACGTGAAATCAAAGGAAGATAAGTTTTAGGAGAATAATGTCTAGAAGAATAACACCTAGCCCTAGCTCTTGATTAGCTTGATTTGGCTTTAACCCAAGGATTAGGGTTACCAAAAGGAGAAGACAGGTCAAAAACTAGACGCGATCTTTCCTATGGGGTAGATTTAAAGGAACCATCGGCGTTGAGACTAGTTGAGGGAAAACATGGGTTCCAAGCATATTTCATTTTTTGTGAAAAAAGAGATTTTTCTATCTAATATTTCCACAGAGAAAAAACTAACAGGTCGTCGGTGAGGAAAGAAAAGCCTAGGAAATACCGAAAGAGAAAAAAATCTCGACCAAAAATGCTTGAGGATGATCATGAAAGCTGGGCAGGAGGCATTCGAGGCAGAAAACCCAGATGAGAGAATTTCGCTAGTAGAGCCATCATCCAATTGTTAATATGTACAATAATACTTTTTGAAGTTTGAAGCAAAAAATCTAAGTTTAATTGATTTATTTGTGATAAATGTATTAGCGGAAATCAATTAATAACTTAGATAGAATTATAATTTGATATAAAAATGTATTTTTATTTCGTGTGATTATATTAAAATTGATTTCTTAAAAATAAGATATGATAAAGGAAAATTAAATATATATGAACATAATTAGATTTAGTAAAATTATAAGTTAGTACTTTAAGTTTAATTTTATTTAATTAATATAAATAAATAAGATAACATTTACATAAAGTTTGATCAAAATAGGTTTAACCTAATATGCCAACTTGGAGCATTCTTTTATTAATGTAATTTAGTTGAATTCTATTTATTAAACTATTATAATAAGTTATTTTACTAAGAATTTAATATACAATTTAGTATGTTTTGAATTTATTGATTTTAGCTAGTATAGAATTAAAAACAAATAAAACCTTTTTACTCTTAGACATTAATCATTTTTTCTGAGGTTAAAAAAATTTCTCTTTTGAGATGGATGGATAGATTAATTATAGTTAAAAAAATAATTAATTAATTTATGATTGTTTTAATACCTAATTTGAAATAAATATATTTAGATGTTTCTTTTTAATTAATGTAATTGTAGATTCTTTGGAGTATTAAAAATGATAAAAGATTTGAATAATTTGAATTAGAAAAAACAAATTATGTATTCGTGAAATGAAATCCTAAATATGCTAAGGTAGTTGATACTCTTTGAATTTTACTTATCTAACTAAAATTGGTTATCATGTGTTTATGATTATGTTGTAATCAGTTATAGACATAATTTTTTTGCTAGGTTAAACATGTTAATTTCAATTAATGTTTATGTTAGTTATACTAATGAATGGAGGCTAGCATATGTTGACCTACCCTCTACATAAATTTAAGGAAATAATATTTTATCATCATACAAATCATTAAATCTTTACACAACACATGACATGTGAAATGTTAAAAATAAATTCAACCATCTTGTAAAAATTACGTGACCCAAAGGAAATTACTTTATCATCTCATAAAAGGATTAAAATCTCATAATAAAATTAGTCAATTTTGCACACATCCAATACTTGTCCAACTCAAAAGTATAATATACATATATTGGCATCTACAAGCTACTACCTCTGAGAGCCAATTTCTAAATAGAGTTTGAGCACTAAATAGATAACCCATTACAATAATATAGTACAATGATTATCTAAAAAACTATTGACCATGACCCCCCATTATAGTATCACCTACACCTGCAAACATAATGAGCTAGTTATAAAATTAATTTATAAAAGAAAGACTCAAAATTGATTGAATTTCATATTATAACATTCTTACCATCTCTAGTTTGCATTGCGTTTATTGTTGTTGCTGTTTCTTGATTAAGATCAAAATATAGTCACTGACTATTTTGGTGATCAATTAAGCCTGCAATAACATGTACATTTATCAAATCAACTTAGATAAACCCAATATACAAATTGAATACTCAAAATTGATTGAAGTGCACTTTGTAATTTTCTTACCATCTCTTGTTTGCATTGCATCATCCATTAGTGTATGGTTGATATCAACAGAATAGGGAAACATATGTTCTTCATTATCATTTAAATCTATAATAAAATGTGAATTTGAGATGTCAACTTAGATGAACCAAATACAAATTAAAGGTTCACAATAAAAAAAAAATTCTAATTTTCTTACCATATTCAATTTGCATTCCATCCATTGTTGTTGATGTTTGGTTAAGATCCATACAAAAGGGTAACATATGTCCTTCATTTCTTTTTTGATCATTTAGAACTGCAATAACATGGACATTTAACTATGATCAACTTAGATAACATGTTCAAGTGTAAAAACACATTATGTGGATATTATATAAATATTTAAAATTTACATTACCTAAAATGGTTTGTGTTTGTGTAGGGGTAACATTGAGCATCGATGCTTGATCTCCACAAATTGTATCTAGTTTGTTTGAATAAGTATCAAAAAAAATTTAGAGACATGATTAAGTAATTTTCTATAAAATTTTTTGAAGAAATTCGATAGTTAAAAGATACCATCTATGAGTTGTATTTCATATGTTATTGTTTGGTTTAGATCAAAAGAAAAAGGTAATTGACCTTGTGGAGTACTTTCTTGATTATCCAAACCTATAACAACATATGATTAATATATGAAATAATAACAAGTCATACTTCTATAAATTACTAAAATATTTTTGAATAAACGTACTCACATTTTTGTTGCATGATAATAAGACTTTCTTTTTGTATTTCTATGCCTAAGTGATTAATGCTCTTCTTTTTTTGTTTCTTTCTACATCTTGTGGAGGGGAATTCAAAAGTTTCATGCTCAACTCTTTCACTTAAGTTTTGAGAAATGACATTATGCCTTTGATGAGTAGAATGGTGTTTGTGCATTTTGTTTGGACTAAACCATGGTGATATTTGTCTCATAGGAATGTTCTCTAAGCCAGGGATTGCTTGAAATTTGGAAGAGGAAGCAAGACGTATCTAGATATCTTTTCTAAATCTCTTAACACATTGACTAAATTTTTTTTTTCACTCTCTCTAGTTGGTAAATTTTGGAGCAATGAACTCAAATAAGCAATAGAATTTTGAAAGTTTTCATTTGAAGCTTCAGATATGTCATCTAGATTAGAAATAAATATGATTAAGTCAAAAAAAAAGAATAAACATTTCATTTTAAAATTGTGATATAGAAATTTACCACTTTTTTGGTGTTCAACGATGATAAGTCCAAGAACATTCCGGTCTTCAAATTGAACACAACTATCTATATTTGAAGTAAGAAATAATAATTTTTGAGAACTATAGAAATTTAATGTTTAATTGTAAAGATAATGTAGACATTACTAGTGGTGATGTTTTCATGATTAAGACTCTCTCTGTCATCGTGGTCACCATCAGGCAATAGAGTCATACCTTATGTAACTTAATATAATTAAATTAGTTACTTTTGAGACTAAAGATAATAATTATTAAAATTTTGAAAAATAAAATTATATCTCAAATAAAACTTACCGACAACTTGATCTTGCTCATTTTTTTTGTTTCTCTTTAGAAGATCTAAAATCTTCAATACATGTTTGCAAGTGTTTCCTTTTATTGCCCAGTGACAATCACACACATGAAAATCAGGTCCAAATTTTCTTACAATATACCATTTTGTTAGAATCATTTGGCTTCTTATTTTATACACATTATGGAGGTGATCATATGGACAAAAATCTATATTTGGTAATTTTTTAAATCTTTCTAGTGCAGTTATATACTATCGTTGTTTTTTGAAGTTTTTTAGAAACCTAGATAACTCCAAAAATCTTTTATTTTTATAGAATGGCTCTACCCTGTGAAGAAGTACGTGGATAAGCCAATCCATTCTCCTTGTGCATTTCTTAGAAAGATCACTTAAATAGTGACTCTTGATGTGGAAATGGTATGATTCTATTGAAGCACTAGTCTCTTGATTTGAATGAGAGAAGTTTCAGAAATTATTGGCCCACATTTCTACAAAAATGAATATAATGATTTTAGACAAAAATAGATAACATGATGTAAATGCATATATATTGTAATGAATAATCACATAATCTTATCAATACGACTCTCATGATGACACCGGGTTTTCTAAAATAATCAATAAATGTCTTCTCCTTTTTGAATTCCTCCATGAAATATTTTATTAGGTGAGTAGTAATGTCTTCCTCATCACTCATTGAGTACATAATCTAGCCCAATCTATTGAACATTTTTGTCGCAATGTCCTTATTTATCACATGCCTAAATTATAAAGCATAATATTAAGCTATGATGTTCAAACATGTAATATTGATGCATTATACATAAAAAGTGACCTATATGCATTCTTCAACCATGCCCTACGCACATGCCAAATACATAAAATTATTTGACAAACAAAGGATAATCTACAAGTTACATTATAACACTTCATAAGTAGTATTGGAACAAAATTATTTTTTAGTATTCAAACAAAATAAAAAATATACTTTTATAAACTAAATATTAAGCAACAAAAACTTGATTGCCTAATCTCTCCAACTAGCATCATCTGTCATGAATGCATTAACATGCCAGTCTTCTTTGGACTCTTTTCCTATTTTGTAAACTTCACTTAGCCATTCATTTATATCCTCAACTTTATTTCTTGAGGATATTGCCCACGCAATAGGAACACCAGCCTCTTGCTCCTCGAATACAAGCAAGGTATATAACTCCTAATGCAGATGAATAAAACATATCAATAAATATAATATATTTATGAAGAAGCATATAGATTAGAAGTATCAATGATAAATTTATGATATATAGATATGGGTAGCAATGTTTTACTTACACCATGTTTATTTAAAGAGAATGTGGAATCCATTACAATGAGTGAGTTATGTGAATGTTTCACCATCATTTCTTGCATCCACAATGTTTGGATGCCTACAAAAAATGGAACATCTTCCATTGTGTTTGGCCTCTTATAGTAGAAAAAATTGTCTTTCTCTTTTGCATGCCACAAGCTTACACTTTTTGCATTTAATCTTCATTTTTCTGAGATCGAAGGGATCACACTCTATTCCATGCATTCAATAAATATTTTCTCAACAAACATGTGTCCTTTATATTCATCAACTTAGTTAGACCACGATCTAAGTAGTGTAGTTCACATATTGTGTCAATTCTGACACCCATTAGTAATAAAGACTCAATATAAAATTTGCATTCATTTGATAACCTTGGTGCAAATTTGCTCCTTGGATCACCAGCAAGGTCATCATTTCCATGACAAAACTCACCATTAGCATCATAATAGGTAAACTCATTATATGTAATTATAGCAACATTTGGTCTTCCATACATAACACTAACTAGAAAATGAGCTTAAGAACCCCTTTTTTGGGTAAATCTTCATAGCCTTTCCATGTTTTGAGGTTTCTATTGTCCTCGGGCCCAAAATCACACCAATAACTGTGTATACATGAAAAAAAAATGTATTAATTGATATGATGAATAGAAATTATAAAATATGACTTGTTTATTTATTGTATTAAATATAGGAAAACCTTGAGTATGTCTTTTATAGTGTGGTTAGTAGGGTTGTCTGAGTTAGACTCTCTATGCTTCTTGTGTACAAAGTATGTCTTTGTACTATCCAACAAACCTTCCCCTTTGATAAAGTGTGGGAGCCTTTCAAAAGGTGTTGCAGCACATAAGTCCATTTCACCACCATCTCCAATAGGTGTTAATGCAAGATTATCACTTGAGAAATAATTTCCTTGGTTTGGAATATCTTGTACACCTAGTTTGATGAGTGATTCCCATTTATTCTTTCTACCCATCCTAAGCAATATTAAAACAATTAGTGACCCTCTATCCTACTCAAATATGTAGGAATAAATATATTAATTTTTCTAATCACTCCATAGTATAATTCTGTTTACAAGGTGTTCACACTTTCTTTTGACTTCAAAAATAATATTAGAATATAATTCTAGGGCATGTTGTAAAAATCATAGAAATAAAGTAAATAAAAACCAATTTAACAATATAAAAATAATAGAAATATTATTAAATACTTGACAATATAAAAGGACAGATACAAAGGTTCAAAGCTTTTTCGATACATTATTACAAGTGGATGTAAGATATAGTGTTCCATGTTTTTTTTGCATGTGATATGATAAAAGATAATGCAAGGTGGACTATAATGAGCTTACTATAGTAATGACTTAGGAAGGAAACTATGTTTTTAGGATTTTTTTTATTTTGGAAAAATGACTAAATTACAATGCAAGGCTTAGCTATATGATTAGACAATAATAGTGCATTAGGAAAGAAACTATGATTTTAAGATTTTTTCTGATTTTAGATACATCTTCTAATAACAATACAATACTTAGCTATACGGTTAAAGATGGAAAAATAAATCTTTAAGGGAAAACTTTGAAAATTTTAAGACTATAATTTTTAGGTGAAACCTTAATTTTAGCTTTGTTTAATTTTTATGTAATCTAATTTGATGGAGATCATTTTCTTTCTATGGTTTTTCTATTATAATCTATTAAGTGTAATTGTTGATATTCTTCAATATTTGAGCATAAACCTAAGTTTTTGTTTAAATTAGAGCAACTCTTATTCAAACATTGAAGTTTTACATTTATTTAACATACAAATATTAAGTAACTTGAACTCAATTTAGTATTTTAATATTTTGATGTTGATAATAGATATGATGCTATGATTACAATTTTATAGTTTTTTTGTTATTTTTATGATACTATGTGGCATTCTAATCTTAAAAATTTATACTAGAATCATTAAAATTAAAATCTAATACTTTTAACTACTTAATATTTGAACTAATTAAGCATCTTTTAAAAACTTGCATCATTTATGTAAACAATAAAATATTTAGCTCTAGGTGGGTTGTCTCGCATGCTATCAGTTATCACTAGCCACACCTATTGTAACAAGAGTCCAATTAATAATCATTTCATGTTAGAAGTGGTTATGTTGGCACTAATAAAGCTTGTGTACTTAACATAATAGTTCATAATTGCATAGTCTTAGGTTATGACTGTTTTTGCTATTTTCTATCGAATTGTGGTCCTAAGTTTTTTTCTTAGCTATTATAAGTTATTATTCATTATAGCTAATTTCAGTAATCGAACATTCTTCCCAAATGGTATAGGAACATTCTCTCTTAATTTTTAATTTTTAATTTATATCTTTCCTTCCCTTCAAATTCTATGCATCATAAAATAAATTAATATGGATACAAAATTAAGCAGCTTATGCGTTGGGACTATGTTGTATTGTATTTGATTATTGAATAAATTTATATAAAATGTTTCTTAGCTGTAAAATGGAGGCTACTAATTTCTTCATCCAGACCAACACATATTTGGCATAGGAATTAATTTGGTTTATTTGTATGGCAGAGCCAGCCAATGTGGCGAGTTGTTTGCATGCTTGGATTAGGATCTTAACCAAATTATGGGCAACATAATTTAATATACAATATAAAAACATTCAAGAAATCAATTTTATGGAATTTCTTAGAAATAAAGTAAATTAATAATAAAAACTGATCAAATGTATAAGAGAATATTTGACCAAAAAAAAGTTAAATTATTAAAATTTATTTTATTATCTTTCAATTTTCAATGAAATCTTGACAAATTGAAAGAATATTTATCTATAATTTTAGTTTTAAAGTACTCATTCTATCTTTTATATGATTTCATATAAAATAAAAGATATATTATTTATTTTTAAATAATTAAATTTTTACAATTTTATATATATTTAAAATTGAATGATTTTACACTTAATAAAATTATATTTAAATCTTATAATCTTCAATCTTATAATATTCCTATTTTATTAAGAGTCACTTAATATACTTCTCAAATCTCAAAATAAAAGACATTAAAATAGCTACTTTGAATATTTTAAAAGATAGAAATACCCCTTTTAATGAAATAAATAAGCATCAAAATTAAATGTTCAATTTAAATTGAGTTTAATGTAAAAAGTATTCATTTTGAAATGTGGGTGTTTCTTTGACAGAGCACAAACTATTCTTTCATTTTTGGGAGCTATTGTTGATAATCTTGTTTTAATCACACTAGCTTCAAAGCTTGGATTTGGATGGGTTGAGTTCAGATGTTTTTGCAGATAGGTTTTTACAATCAATATGTTTCCAATATTTATTTGTCTTTTAATATCAAATTGTGAAAACAAGAATAAAGCACTTGCACTATACCAACCTAGTCTACCCTGTATTTTGTCATTTAGATGAACTTATAAGCTGGTCAAATAACCGTCGAGTGGCTTCCCTCTTTGAATGCCCCCTAGCCAACAATCAATCAAAATGTAATATTTTTAATAGAAGCAACAGTAGCATGATCTAACTTAGAATCAATCAAAACGTAAGATTTAAAATGTTATATTTACCCAGATAGATTGATTTTGGTGAGTCTGATGAAACGATAGTAGCAGGATCTATCTTGGTGATTCTGATGATACATCGGTAGCAGGAATGAGGAGGTGATATTTTAGCATGACTCCAGGAACAAAGCCCTTTTCTACGCCAATGAAGCTCAGAGAATGGATTTTTTTTCCTGGTAAATTTTAAGAGGTGAAAACCTTAATATTTATTAACACGTCTGCTGCATTTTGAAAATCAGTGCAACCCAAATACAACCGCCTGAGCAGTTCCCAATCTACATAAATTTTCAGGCATCCCAAATGCAAGAGGAATAAAATATGGAAAAATGATGACACAACAAGTTCGAATCTCAGAAGACACAACATAAATGAAGAGGTTAGTGATGAAAAGCTTAATATTTATTAATACATCCTAGCACGTAATATTAAACAAGCCTGCAACGTATCAACTGGAAGATTGGGGGCCAGTGGGAGCTGACGGCGACTGACAGTACTCTGTTGAAGCTTAGTCATTGGGATGGGAGCTGATTGGAAGCCCAACGACAATATAACATGACCTCCCATGGATGTATGGAGTGTGAGGGTGAGGGCGCTATGGATGGGGGGGGAGTTGGGGGAATTTGTCAGTTGCATAGCTGACTCCCGCTACATCTGCATAGTTGAATTTTTCAGTTCCATTTCCTTTGTCCACATTATCTTCTTTGTGGAAGGAGATATTTGGCTCGTGTTACCAATATCATCCATGCTCATCATTAATTCTGTGTATGCCATGCTATGTATACAAATTGTTGTTAATGGTATAAACATTGACCCATAAAAGACCAATACTTATAGATAAAAATAGAAGAAAAAGGAAACCATCATGTATATGATAGTATCTTCATACATCAGTTTATTCAAATAAAACACATTGACCCATACAAGTCCAATATGACCCATACAATTCCAATACTTACAGATAGAAATAGAAGAAAAAAGAAACCATCATGTATATCCATGTATCTTCATACATTAGTTTACTCAAATAAAACACATTGACCCATGCAAGTCCAATACTTGCAGAGAAAAACATAAGAAAAAGGAAACCATCATGTAGTCTTGACTCATAAAAGAACAACTATTCTCAGGATTTGTACTCTTCCCACATTCTACTTGCTATATCATCTCAGAATTGTGCCCACTGGTCTCTATCACGCTGAGACAACCCATATGTCTCCAACATTGGTACATCTATCCCATCACGATCATCTTCCTCTTCGGTGAAAATTTATGATGGAATGTTGTCCTCTAACGTAATGTAGTTGTGTAGTATGCAACATGTTAATACAATATGGGCTTGTGTCATGATAGGATAAGACGTGGTATGCCTCAGGATTGGAAAATGCTACTTGAGAATACCAAATGTACGCTCTACTGAGTTTCTAAGAGAGGAGTGTTGATGGTTGAACAACTCATCTTGAGAGTTTATTGGATTCTCTCTTGAAAACTCCTTCAGGTGTTAGCATGTACACTGATAAGGAGCAAGAAATCCATGTGCATTGGGATATCCAACATCCAATAGAAAATATTTTCCTACATAAATAAAGTATATTATTAAAACATGAAACATTGATTGTACCCTTGAGTATATTAAACTATGATTTGGCTTACTGGGGGGAACAACAAGAGGATCTTCTCTTGATAGAGCTAAAGCTAGAACACAACTATCCGCAGTAGACCCTTCCCAACCAGCAAGGTAGTACTGAAACTTATGATCGAAGGAACACACACCCATAACATTTTGTGACAGGTTGCCTTTTCTATCATGATATTTACCCTATATGTCGACCTCAACGGTGACTGGTATATGGGTTCCATCGATAGCTCCAACACAATCCTATACGATATGATACAATCATCAATTCTACGGTCAACCAATACTATGATAAGGATAAAAATTCATACAAGAAATTTGTAACAACAAGAATTACCTTGAAGAATGGATCAAAATGTTCATTCCCACTAATTTCAGGAGGAGTGTTTGGACTAGGTGGTAGAAATAAATCCTTGTGGAGTCCTAAGATAGCCCTCAACACCTTGTGGAAGTATCGGTTGATTGTCTCTCATGAGTACCCAAAGTTGTGGGCAATCTTGCGGTTCCTCAGATTGTGGCCAAGGGTGTGGAGGAACATAACAAGTTGTTCTTCTAACGTCAAGTGTATTGAATTTGTCAAGGTTCCTTTCAGCCTTAGGATAGTAGCTAGATGAAAGAAGGCTCCCCTACTCATGCAAATCTAATCATGACAATCCACATCGTTGGAATGAATAACCATTCTATAAAAAGAATTTCCTTTTCTTTTTCGTTTACCCATTTGTGCATTGCCTTCTCGGGCCAGCACTACTATGGCTACGGCAACACAAGCAATAAGAGCTATGAGAAGATGAGAATATGTGGTCTCCACAACTACCCATCCTAGAACGTCAATATTCTTAATAGTATCCATCAATGGCCTGAAATGTGGACAAACACAATGAATTGAGTGAGGAGATATTGATAGCATGTTGTTGATGTTTTAGAAATTGAAAGTATTCTACAAATAAAAGTGATTTTAAGACATTTTAGAATCAATGTTGAGCTTGTGATTCATCATATAAGCAATGTATCAAGATAGGAGGCTTACAGTACACACTTGTGTTTGTGGTTATAGTATACACTTGTTACAGTATACACTTGTGTTTGTGGTTACAATATACACTTGTGTTTGTGGTTACAGTATACACTTGTGTTTGTGGTTACAGTATACACTTGTGTTTGTGGTTATAGTATACACTTGTTACAGTATTCACTTGTGCTTGTGGTTACAGTATACACTTGTTACAGTATACACTTATTCCAATTATCTGAGAATCACTATTA
This sequence comes from Chamaecyparis obtusa, assembly GCA_027943335.1. NCBI lineage: Eukaryota > Viridiplantae > Streptophyta > Pinopsida > Cupressales > Cupressaceae > Chamaecyparis > Chamaecyparis obtusa. The sequence continues at coordinate 945,883 of BSBK01007326.1, read as the reverse complement.
AGCTAGATCAATATGGTATCTGATTGCACTTTTTCATTCATCAATACAAAAACATATGGATTTTTTACTTTCACTGCTATCATGATGATATAGTTTCTTGCATAAGATGTGACCTTGCTGCTACATCTTGTATTTTTTTGTCAGATAGCATATTGATCCAGCTTAATAGTGACTCTCAGATAATTGTATCTTCGACATTGTATCTTGGATTTCTCTGGTTTCATTCATTGAGATTATAGGGATCAAAAAAGAAACTAAGATTTTTGACTTACACTACTATCATGATGACATGTTTAAAGCTAATGCTGGAGCACACATTTTGCTCAAACTAAAAGCATACATTATTTTGAAACATTTTCAAGTCTGTTACAGTATACACTTGTGTTTGTGGTTACAATATACACTTGTGTTTGTGGTTACAATATACACTTGTGTTTGTGGTTACAATATACACTTGTTACAATATGCACTTGTGTTTGTGGTTACAGTATACACTTATTACAATTATCTGAGAGTCACTATTAATCTAGATCAATATGGTATCTAATTGCACTTTTTCATTCATCAATACAAAACCATATGGATTTTTTACTTTCACTGCTATCATGATGATATAGTTTCTTGCATAAGATGTAACCTTGCTGCTACATCTTGTATTTTTTTGTCAGATAGCATATTGATCTAGCTTAATAGTGACTCTCAGATAATTGTATCTTCAACATTGTATCTTGGATTTCTCTGGTTTCATTCATTGAGATTACAGGGATCAAAAAAGAAACTAAGATTTTTTACTTACACTGCTATCATGATGACATGTTTAAAGCTAATGCTAGAGCACACATTTTTCTCAAACTGAAAGCATACATTATTTTGAAACATTTTCAAGTCTGTTACAGTATACACTTGTTACATTATACACTTGTGTTTGTGGTTACAGTATACACTTGTTATATTATACACTTATTACAATTATCTGAGAGTCACTATTAAGCTAGATCAATATGGTATCTAATTGCACTTTTTCATTCATCAATACAAAAACATATGGATTTTTTACTTTCACTGCTATCATGATGATATAGTTTCTTGCATAAGATGTGACCTTGCTGCTACATCTTGTATTTTTTTGTCAGATAGCATATTGATCTAGCTTAATAGTGACTTTCAGATAATTATATCTTCGACATTGTATCTTGGATTTCTCTGGTTTCATTCATTGAGATTACAGGGATAAAAAAAGAAACTAAGATTTTTGACTTACACTGCTATCATGATGACATGTTTAAAGCTAATGCTGGAGCACACATTTTTCTCAAACTGAAAGCATACATTATTTTGAAACATTTTCAAGTCTGTTGAATATAAAGTTTGCAAAATAATTTATCTTGTTGTTGCAAAATAATTTTCAAGTCTCTTGAATATAAAGTTTGCAAAATAATTTTTCTTAAACTAGAATATCTGACCATGGAGATGACTGTGAAGGTTTCTCAACTAGATGAGTAGACACCTTCAAACTTCCTTCCCTCAAAGCTTTAGGTTAAATAGACAGGACACTGGCACTAGGTTCTATAGTATTGGCCTTTTCTAGAAAACATTTCTAGGAATCATTGTCTCTCTATTCTCAATGCTCTTGTACCTTCAGAATTTGATTGGAACCCATGTCTAAACCTTCAAGTGAACAACACAAGAGGAAAATAGTTGTGTTGTATAGGGGTTTATGTGAGTTAAACCATGGGTAGCTGTTAACCTTCACTATAGAAATGATTAATTAGAAGAGGGTTTATCCCTAGTAGGTGTACACACTAAAATGGTGCACTTCTATGAACCATTACATGCAAGGTTGCTCAAGAATGAGGCCTCACAAAGTGGCTCATAGCTCTCTATGCATGGAGTTGCAAGGGACTATGATAAATTTGCTCTCAGCTAGAGCTACAAACTTGTGACCTTGCTAGTCAACCACACAATGAGAGATTCAAGTGAGGACAAGGGCAACAATGCCAATATCTCCAAGAATCCAATATGTAATGCAATGCAATGCAACTAAAATGAAGATGAAAATGTGCAAGCTATGCTATGAAAATGGAAGTACAAACTAAGTTATGAAAGGAAAGAACAAGTATTACCAAGCCTTCCTATTTAGACTATGTGAGCTTATTCTATTGCATAAAAGGAAACTAAGCTAAGAATGCCATTATCATGCAACTAAGAATGGAAATATGCAACTACAATGAAATGCAACAAGTCTTCAATGTCTTCAAACTCCAAATGCACCTAAAACCTACAGCGTAACATTAGCATAAAACATGGATATATGCAAATGGAGGAGAGAGCTCTCCTTTTATAAGAAATGAGGTGAAATGGACCATGGAGATTAAGAGGCAAAAGTCTTGATCAGCGGTGGAGCTTGAAAGAGGAGCAATCCATGTGCACAAGTATCCTCCAATAGGAAAATAAGAGTTGAGTTTATGTCCATATGAGACAAAAAGTGTTTTTTTCCTTTTTGTAAAATAGGAATAATGTTTTATTTGTGCAACTTAGGATAAGAGGAAAGTGGGGGCTTTTTATTTATTAAAAGGGGAGGAAATATTCCTTTTAAATAAATAAAGACTTAGGATAAATGATTAGCCCATAGGATAAAAATCCAATATATGATTGAAATTAGAATTTGATCAAGAAATTGATAATGTTGAAAATATTGATTATTGATCAAAATGATTCAGGGTTGATAAATTGAATAAATGGGGCCCAAAGTCTAGGCGACCATTTTTGGGTGCATACAGTAGGAAGAGGCTAAATATGAAGGAAATGATGAATGAAAATATTAAAATGAACTTATAGCACCTTTTATTAATGATGCAATTCTCTCTAAATAAGTTATCCAAGTGTTTATGCAATAACATGATAAATCATATCAAAGTTCATCATGAAATCATACTTGAATATACCTTGTTATGGCTTGATGTTTCTTGTATTCCGATCTTATTTTGATGGAAGGATATTTTATCTTGAATCAGAATGATAGCTTTATGTAAGGATCCTCAAATGAATTAGAGGTGATGCCTTGTATAGGGATCTCAAGGTATTTTTCTATTTAAGCACTAGAGCTAATCAATAGTGACCCAAAATAATAGGCCCTAATTTTGCAAGAATTGAGATGAGAGGGCCCTAATATGGGCTCTAGAATTTAAATTTGGATTGATAAAAAGATTCGTAAGTCTATGTTAGAGAATTGACACAATTATAACAAGAAGGTGTAGTGAAAAGATGTGTAGGAGAATTCCAAAGATTATCGAAGACAATGCCGATGTTTTAGGAAGAAGATTAATCATCCTTTTTATTGAAGGGCTAACCAAAACCTCTTAGGGGTTTAACTAAGGCATTTGATCTATTAACCCTTCAAGAAGCTATCAAGAAAGCTTTGAAATTATAAACTTTTGTAGCCAAGATGGCATATACCTGCTTCAGAAACTTTGTAATTCTTAATGGCAATGAGTGTACATTAGTATTGTACCCCATTTAGAAATCAAACCATGCACTCAAAAATAACTGCTTAGGTCATTGATGAATCACATAGAAGGCACTTAACAGTTTCAAACAGCTTCAAATAATATTCAGATGGTTTCCAATTCTTTCATATACCAGTTCAATCCCTTATACACATCTATGCACTGTTAAAAAATGTATAACATTCAGAACCAATCTGAATGCATACATTTTATGTTATACATTTTTTAACAGTATAGATTATATGATAAGATCCTACTCATGTAAACATTATATGATAGGATCCTACTCATATAATGTACTCTGGATCTTATGGTGTCCCATGTCATTATATGATAGGATGCTTTGATATTTGCATCTTAGTCTTATTGATATTTAGTGTTATCTCATCATTACATAAGGAATTTTTTAAAGCCTAAGTTTGCACAAAAAAGACAATATTTATTTATCATTACCCTATTATTTTGAGAAAATATTGCCAGTCGACCTCTAGACTATAAAACTTTTGGCCTATATTTTACTCTTTTGTAACATACTACATGTTATATTTTAGTTCACTTGCATGGTGCTATCCTCCAGTGTTGACCCTTTTCCCAGATAGGATGGATATTTAAAATCACTCGTAAGACAAGGCCCTCGACAATCGTATGACCCATTTTATATGGATGGATATAGACTGGAATCCACTCATAACTAGCAGCAGGCGAGGCGAGCTAACCTATAATTGGTAACAGAGCATCTGCTGATTGATCTCCCTTTTAACCAGAAAACAAGTTATAATTTCTAAAAACAAAACACAGTTACGAACAAAGAAACTAGCAACAGGGGTTTCCTTGAATACTAGAAAGGTCCGCCTTAATAGCTGTATCTTTTGTAAAATCCATAGAGGGACTTGTAATGTTCCTAAAAAACATGGAATCAAACCCTAAAAAGAGTCTACACATTGAATGAAAACATATCATTGTAACACTAGACATTTGATAAGATTTCACAATGGAAGCAATGCAAATCAAAATGCATGCTTAACATTGTTGTATTAAGGTCGGGGATGAGGAATAGGAACAGTTTGATAACAAAATAACCAAAACTCTAAAACACAGATCACATAAACTCTGAAAATAAACAAAATAAGTAGCAAAAACCTATGATCACTTGGAAATGGCGTAGTGAAATGAGTGTCTGCAGCACACTTGACCAGTCGAGCGGAAGACAAAAGAGCAAATGTGAAGCCCTAGCCAATGTAAACCCTGCCGAGAATGTGAGGCGCGAACCGTGAGGAATGAAAACCAGATACCCCCAAAATGAAAACCCCAAAATAAATGCAAGAATTTCATAGACCCAACGGATTATTAAATTTGCCTCGATTTTTTTCAAAATCAGATTTTATTTTTCAATTCCACCTCTTGGGTGGGAAGATACTGCCGCTCGTTTGAGGGCCTAAACTAGGTTTTCACCGACATAACCCGAATTGCATATTTTGGGTCCAAACAATGGATTTGCATCAAAAGCGAAAGTCCCACCGCCAATTCCGATCAAATTCCTGCAAACAAACAGGACCTTATCAACAATTTTTTCAGGCATCCAACATCACGGAAAAAGAGTAGTTTTCAACCATCAATAGCCTATTGGCTAAAAATATAACAACATCATAATCACCATTGAAGAGCCTTAGCCTATCTCACCTTGTGCGATAATTGATCTAATACTTTTTGGTCCCCCTTCAATGAGGGAGAAGATCATTGTTAACGTGTTGCGTCATGACGAGCTAGCCCTAATGATGAGCCACCAGTTAATGCTGTCCCAATACTTCAATATATCTTCGAGTGTCTCTGCAACTAGGATAGTTTTCCTAGGGTAATGATGAGCCACAGTTAATGTTGTCCCAATACTTTAATATATCTTCGAGTGTCTCTGCAACTTCGATAGTTTTCCTAGGGTTTATAGAGCTTGGGGTTTAATGCACCTAGCACGGGAATTTGATGTATCTTCCACACCTATTTTTTTTCTCTCAGAAATAGCTAGGTATTCATTTTTCAAGTTTCGCTGCAGCTTAGTATCACTTGTCTAGGGTTTTATTGAGCTTAGGGTTTGATCTGGTGAATGCCCGCCCATACGATGTTATTCCTGAAACGCGTCCTCTCACCATACAGTTACTCTGTTCTCTCAAAATATTCCTTCTTCTCGACCTCAAAATTATCTGATGTCGAATTCTCAAATAGACTTCAACCAGAAGGAGAAGAAGATTGCAGGCAGCGACGTAAAATTGATATGACCCAATTCTTGCTCAATGAATGTGGGTTTTCTGAGTCCCAAGTTATAACCATATGTAGGAGGAACGAAGAATTGTTCAAAGTTAAATCCATCCGCAGAGCCCAGCAGACAGTTCAGCTCTTCAGAGACTCGGGTTTCACCGAAGACCAGGTACGGAAAATTGTTTTCATACACCCAAGTAGTTTGCAGCTCAAAGTGGATACTCAATTAAAGCCCACTATTGAGTTCATGAAAGCATTAGGTTTTACTGGAAGTAACTTGGTACACATCATAACCCGAGCACCCAGATTGCTCTGTAGCGATTTGGAAAAAATTCTAAAACCTAAAATTCCCTTGCTTGTAGGATTATTGGGTTCAAAAATTAATCTGTGCAAAACTCTCATGTGCCATCCCAGGTTTTTGCTGAGCAAAATTGACAATTTGAAACCTAAAATAGATATATTAAATCAATCAAGTATGCGAGATGAACTCCTTTTATATGTAATCAGGACAAGGCCCAATTTAATTTTGGGCCGTGAAGAGGTGCTTAATTTGATGATTGAATATGTAAGGAACCTGGGTTTTTTGGAGGGATCAAAAGCATTTGCAATCGCCCTTGCAGCAGTTGGTGGGGCTGGGCTTGAAAATGCTGAAAATAAACTAAAACATATGGCAACACTCGGTCTTTTGGAGAATGAGATTCTGGAAATTGTAAGAAGGTTTCCTAGCGTGCTCAGTCTTGGCATTGATAAGATAAAGAAAAACATGGATTTCTTGAAAAATACTGTTGGCTTTATCCTCGTCTTTTGTCTCTTAGCATAGAGAATAGACTTCAACCACGCCATAAGGTAATTGAATTTTTAAGGGAAACAAACCCATCCAGACTTCCGAAAAGTCTAGCTAATGTTTATGGACTGAGTAAACAAAGTTTTGCCCACAAGTTTCTAATGGGCAGTACTGAAGCAACAAAGTTGTTTGAGAAGTACAAGGGTAAGTCTATTGATCTTGCCATTGCCTGGAAGGAGCAGACACAAAAGGGATTTTAATCAATTCAGGCACTTTCATGAGGTTGGATCAGATCAAAAGGGGTTTTTAATTGATCCATGAATATTCATTTGGTTGAATCAGGCAGAAAGAAGTTTTAATCAATCTGGACCTTTTCTTGTGGTTGTGTCCAGCAAAAGGGGATTTGATCAATTCAAGCCTTGTCTTCAGAGTGGATAGGACCAAAAGGAATATTTTATCAATCAAAAACTTTTCTTGATGTTGGATCTCAGACTAGAGGGCTCTTTAATTAATCCAGATCTCAACAGGCTGCAGGCATGAGCTTTTAGTCTTTATTCATTGCATGGCCAATGTCTAACTCCTGAAAAATAGAGTTTTGTGATTGAACTGTAAAGCAGTGTCCTGACAAAACTTTACAAAGATTAAGATAAAGTTTATTTTATGCAATTTGTTTGCTAGTCAAATATTATTGTTACGAGTCTTTTATAAAATTAAAATTGTTTCTTACATCATTCTAATAAATTTTGAGATTCCTAATTATAATTCATTAATTAAGTAAAACTAAGAATCGCTACTCTAATTATAAATAAACAGCAGGAAGGAGAAGGAGAAGGAAGTGATGTTGTTTCAAACCTGCAGCCTCCTTTTTCTTTTACCTCAGCATTCTCACCTTTAAAAAATTAATTAATTTAAATGCTCATGCAATTCTCCAAATTTAAATATAAAGAAAAAACCTATTTTTTTATAATTAATTGCTAGAATATAATTGGAAAAAACACAATTCTTAAAAACTGCACTTGATGCACACATGAGTTTTTGGATTCAATTGTGTGAGATTTTTTATCATCAACGTTTCAGATCACACTCAATGATCCATCATCAGGAATAGAAAATGAAGGAGTGAAAAGTAAAATATGCAGACATAGCCTCTCATAAGAGATATAAAAAGAGTGGGGGGAGGGGGAACACAGGAACCAAGGTAGAGACTGAAATAAATACAACAAATAAAACAAGAGGAGCAACCAAAAAAGAAACCATATATATATATAATAAGTGACAACCACTATATATAATAAAGATAAGTATATATAGATCATATATATTCATATTTTTTTTAGATTTTTTATTGTTTATACGTATATATATATGGTCTATATATACTTATCTTTATTATATATAGTGGTTGTCACTTATTATATATATGTATGGTTTTTTTTTTGGTTGCTCCTCTTGTTTTATTTGTTGTATTTATTTCAGTCTCTACCTTGGTTCCCGTGTTCCCCCTCCTCCCACTCTTTTTATATCTCTTATGAGAGGCTATGTCTGCATATTTTACTTTTCACTCTTTCATTTTCTATTCCTGATGATGGATCACTGAGTGTGATCCGAAACGTTGATGATAAAAAATCTCACACAATCGAATCCAGAAACTCATGTGTGCATCATAATAGATTGTGGAAATCTGATCTTGTTAACTGCACTTGACTTCACTTGTATATTTATATTAGATAGTTCCTAAAACTAGCCGTGCCCAAAATTTCACCCATATTTTGTATTTAGCCGATAGACTTTCCCTGCGAGGTCGCTCGCGTCCGTACGCAGGGAAAGCCTGTCTCACGCTAAAACCGTCAATCATCCGGTATTGAGCTGCTAAAACCGCTAACTATCCGGTATTGAGCTGCGAGAGTGGAAAAGTTACTTTTGCCCACCAAGGGTTCCGACTCGATGAAGTTTATTGAAGCCGAGAGGCTCGATCTGCGGAACCACTAGTGGGAGAGGATTCCTGCAATGAATCAACCAAATGCTCTTCGCAAGGGTTTTGCAATGGACGCTTATTTCTTCGTCATACCCTCGTTTATCAGTCGTCGTCCCCTGTTTCGCGCCGCGGAGAGGTTCGATCCCGCGACCAACCGCTGGGCAGTGATTCCCGGATTCCTGCCGCAGGACATTGAGCGTTTCACCGTTGCCGTGTTGAAAAACGAGCTCTACGTGTTAAAATGGTCCAGTGCGGAACCCTCCGGAGGGCTTCTGAGGTACGATAAATCTACAGGTGACTGGATTTTTTTAGACAGGATTCCCGATTTGAACAGGTAAATTTTGTTCCAAGAAGCAGCTTTACCCCGTTGGGAATGAATTGTGGGTTGTAGACTGTCATCATTCTGAGTTATTGTGCGAATGTAATAGTGTCTTTCCTGAGAATTCTGCCTGGCACGTGTTTGAAGGGCCGTAATTCTGGCCTGCTAAGTTGGAGAACATTAATGGCGTGGAGCCTCAGAAATTTGTTCATGCTTGCAAAATTGGTGTTGAGGGAGAGACTCCTCTCTGGCGAACTATTCCGATCTTCTGTCTGTGATTATGACTCTGGGTGCCATTGATTCACCATTGCTTTACCTCCAGGTTACTGTATTTTCTTTTCTTTTTGTTCCAGATTTTTTAGCTGCAGATTACATTTTCTTCTAAATATTTCAAGTGCAATGGGTGAGAGAGAAATTAATATTTTTGTCTGTATATGTAAAGATAGAACAAGAGCTGCATAACAGCTTTAGTTTGCTCAGGCAAACATCAGATTCGAGACACCAGAATTTTGTGTAAGACTATTTAAAACAAATTTTTAGTTTGGAATTTTTAAAATTTAGGTTAGATTTCTATGCAACAATTATTTTTTATAAATTTTTTTTTTAGATTCTTATATAAAATTATTTATTACTATCTTTTCATAAATTGTAGAAATTTTAATTAAGGAAAGATAATATAAAAGTTTTTTTAAATAAAATCATATTAACAAAATAATAAATCTAATCCATTAATGACTAATTATATATATTTTTATTAATAGTTATACACTTAATATTTTAATGTTTTGAATTATATTTATTTTAATAAAAATTGCAACATATAATATATAATTTATTCATTTTAGAATACATTTTATAACATATAATATATAGTTTATCTTTTCTTCCAACTTGATTGTGTGATTGTTTTTTTCATAACATTTCACATCACATTTTGTGATCCATCATCAAATTCAGTGATCTAATGATGGATCAAGATCAAGGAATGTGATGTGATACCAAAGGTTTATGAAAAACTAATCACACAATTGAATTTAGAAATAAAGACATCTTATAGCTTATAGAAATCTTCTCCTTTTATTTTAATATTTTTAATAATAAATCTTTTATATAATTTTTTTAAAAATAAATTATATTAATTAAATTATTATATTATAACTTTAAGATATATATTATATGAAAATTCTAATAATTTAGCCTACATATTTATTTTTAAAAATTACCATCATATTATTTAAACTTTCCTCTTCCAAATATATATATGAAAATAATAAGTTTTTTAAACGATAAAAATATAATTTATTCTTAAAAATAAATCTTTGATAAAAATAATTATTAGCATGTTTATTAATATATTTATAATTTATAATTTGATAGTATTTTCATAAGAATGCTACTAAATATTTTTCTATGCTTGTTTAAGATAATCTAGATATCCACATGATATACTTTCTTTCCATGATTTTTATTTATCATTCCTTGTAGTGCCACATCTTTTATCTCTAATTAAAATTTTGCTAATCCACAAGTTTTATATGATCTATTCTAAAAAGTACAACCATTTAACACCTACGACCATCTCTCATATGCTAACAACATAAAAGTCTTTCATATTGTATCCTCATCTTGAAATTTTGTTGGGAAATCTTCATACAATAATTATACTAAATACTTTACTATGTTTTTTTAAGACAATCTATACATCCACATTATATGTCTTCATTATCTTGGTAGATTTTGTTGGAGTCGCCAAATACTATGTGGGCCACATAATTTGCACATGATAGAAAATCATCTCCATTCTTAGAGTGGACCTTCCCTAACAATAGTTTGCATAATGTTGAACTTGAAATATCTTTATAATAAGAAGTCAAAATGTTGGTTAGAAAGAAAGTGTTGCTACCAAGGATTGAAAGGTTATTTGAAAGAAGAAAATTTAAGTAATATGATGTTAACTTTCAAAAATGCATATGTAGACTAAGTTATTTAAAGTTTCATATTATATATATCTTAAAATCATAATATAATAATTAAATTAATATTAAAAATATTTTTAAAATAGATAAATAATTTATTTAAAAATATCAAAATAAGAGGAGAAGATTTCTATAATCTATAAGATGATCTCTAATTCGACTATGTGATTGTTTTTTCATTAATCTTTGGGATCACATCACATTCATGATCCACTAATCCATCATTACATCATAGAATGTACACATTCAATAGGTTGTTTTGCTAGCTCTTTGGTTTTGTTGGGTGAAGGTGTGCTTTCTAATCTTTACATTGTTTTGACCATTGCAACTTACATTTTCCCAACTCATTTTGGGCATCATAAATGTCCACATAATTTAATATGTTACAAGCATCTTAAACTACAACTTGTGTGAAAAATAAATTGTGTTCCATGGTTACTATTCCAACATATTTTTACATATTTCTTTATATTTGGCATGGTCACATTAGCCATTTTGATGTTTCTATAGCATTATGTTTCATTTTTATTATATCTTAATTATATATTAAAAAATCATTTATGTAAAAAAAGATATTATGCGGTTCAAGGTTCAAGTTCAACATCTCCTCTTGCAATGCTACCCTTTTACAAAAATATAAAAACCATTACAAAGGGGGGCGGGGGTGAAATTTGAGGAAATTTCTCCCTTGATTTTAAAATTTTTAAAACTTGGGTGCCAAAGGCAAGCCAACATAGTTGTAGATTGAGTTGAATATTAAGGTTTGTCAGCTTCTTAGATTTATAGATTAAAGTATCTTAATGTTATTTTATTATTCTATAATTTTAGTCTTTTCTATATAAGGAAAAATTAATTCCCTCCTAAGCTTTATTGCATTTCACCTTTCTTGTATCTATAGTTCAACTCTACTCTTCCTAGCCACTATTGTTGGAATATGTAAAAAACAATAATGCATGCAGGATGTAATTATTTCAACCCAATGACATGCAAACAACTCTATTTTCTTTGTGCAGATTTCAAATTTTTTCCCATCCACTGTTGTTCGAAAAACAACCTTGATTTTCTAGTGTGTTTCTATTTGATACATATTGTACTTGTTTTTACAAAAAGTATATTTTCTACTGTGCTCAAATTTATTTGAATGTTACATTTTTTGGGGGCAATACCTTCAAAATATACAGCTTACCTAAACTTTAACTTCAAATCATCCAAATTGGATGTTACTAAGTACAACACTTCCTTCAACAATGACACATTTTTTGGAATAGTACTTTCACCTATACGACCTATCGGCGTACCCCTTGCACCTTCTTTCGGTGCAAGTGCTAGTATACTAATAATCGGTTGCAAAGTTGTTGAAGGGTGGTTTCTGCTTTTTCCATATATCTATTTTAAATTCTAGCAGATTGTATTAAAAATGTGCCTTAATTTTTTTCAAATTGGTGATTGGAGACTGTAGAGTAGATTATTTTCTAATTGGCAATGACATTTAAAGGTTTTTAAGGAATGGATTTTTTTTAAGTTTTGAAATGTTAAGTGCTTTGTAGAAATTACTATCTTCCATGTAATTCAAATATATAATGATTGGAAGGTTTTTTTAACTTTTTTAATAATATTTGATCAAATTTGTCAATGTTTTTTTTAATTTTGTATAGAAAAATACTTAGTTAATATTTGAAGAGTGGCAATATGAAAGTAGATATTCTCTTAACAGTCTTGATTAGAATTTGAAATCATTTTTCTGTGAACATAACAGTTCCAATTAGAATTTGAAATCATTTTTTCTCTGAACAGAACAATCTTGATTAGAATTTGAAATCATTTTTTTATTATTTATTTTTAAAAATTTAGAAAATAAAAAATTATATGTATATTTAAAAAAATAAAAATTCAAAACTTTTAAGTAAATTTATTAGATATTTCATAACTTATATTACACAATTTTTTAAAGATAGGTAAGCCAATTTATTTATAAGTAAAAAAGACAGATTCATGTAATAATATTTTAAAGTCAATCAAGATTTGTATGTAAAATTGTCAACATTTATTTACAATTTACAAATGAATGTTCCACCTTTTATTTCTCAATATTTTTAAAATAATTGGATTTTTCATTGCTTATAGTTATTTTTTCTTTCAAGACTTGCTTAATTGTAATTTTTGTTTTCTAATGTCTAAATATTCTTTAAAAAACTGGTAATATATCTTATGCTTATGTTTAAAGTTATGTATAGTAATGAGATTTAATGTTTTTATTTCTTCAATAGATTTCATTTGATACTCTCCCTTTCTAACATCCAAACAATTTTGTTGTCACAACTTTTAGATTTAATTGAGATTTTAAATTTTAGTAAGTATACAAATATATCATTTTTATAGATTTATCAATTTTAAATTGTTAAATATTTTAATAGAAATATTATTTTTCTAAGTTTCAAATTGCTTTGATTATGTAAAAATAGGTTTTGAAAGGACCTGAAACCTTATACAAGAGCATAAAAAGATATGGCAATAAAAGACCAATACAACTGAGGTGCCTCACCAAACAAACCAAAGGAACAAACCAGAGTTCCTACCAAAAGGACAAAAGCCCAAACCAGATACAACAGAGGGCGATCAAGATTTACATTTTTGCCCATCCTTATGAGAACGTAAGTTCATATCAAAAGAGGGAGTAGATGATTTAAATTTATTTCCTTTCACTGTAGTCCATCCATCCTCCATCTTACTGATAGCCTTCTGTCGATCATCAAAAGAGCTAGAGAAGCCCACAAAAGGGCAAGTAACATCAGAAACCCCAGAAGGGGCAGGAATAGCACCTTGACCGTTCCCCCGAACCCTCACAGGAGAGACATGGGAAAAAGGACAAGTAGCACCAACATCCAAGAAAGTGACAGAATTAAAGACAACACCAAGAACACCCATGCCAGAGACAACACCATGGCCAGCAGCACCAGCAGCACCAGAAGACAGCATAAAATCAAAGCTAGCAGTAGCATTCTAGACAGGGACAGCAACAAAATGAACCAAGCCAGCAAGACTAGCATCACCGAAAGATAGCATAAAATTAGAGCTAGCAGCGACATCCTAGACAGGGACAACAAGAGAATGAACCAAGGCCGAATGAGAAGCAACAACATCCGAGACATCCACAGAATCATTAGCCAAAGCAAGATCAGCAAGAGGAGAGCTAGAATCTGACCGCCCAATAATAGGGGCTTTACAAACCGTATAATGATGGGCAGCAACCCCCGACCACCAAGTAGGCATTTTCTTTGGTTTAACCTTGTCTGAAACACACTACGCAATGAGATGGCCAGTCATGTGGCATTTCCAACATTGGAACGGAATACCCTCATAATCAAGATTCTGAATCCAAGAGCCTGAAGAAGAAGCCAAAGTGATCTTCTCAGGAAGACCCTTGGAGACATCAACCTCCACAAGAATACGAGCATAAGTTGTTTTGAAGATGTCAGAGGAGTCAGGATCCACCATTTGGAAATTCCCAATAGCCTCACCCACAGCCTCCAGGATAGAATCTAACCAGAGATAAAGAGGAATATTCAGAAGTCTAACCCATAAGGGAATTTTATTGAAGGACTCGGTAAGAGGATCAAACCCCACATACTAGGGTTTGGCCATCAAGGGGAAACGATCCTCCCACATGAAACAATTATTACACAGAATAGTATTCCTATCTTCAACTTTATCAAACTTAACAATAAAGAAACCCCTTGCCATAGGGTATATCTGAACAACATCAGTTATGATGGGTTCCCAATGCTTGGAAATCCAAGCATGCAAGTCAAAAAGAGTGGGTCAAAAACCCCTGAAATGAAAAATGGCATCATTGGAAGAGAAGTCTTCCTTATTTTTCAAAATCTCATCTACAGTTTCTGAGTCAAGAAGGACCCTAATGGGTTTACTCATAGGTACTAGAGGAACAAGGGCAAAGGGAAGGGATCCCCTACGCCCAGAAGAAGCAGGACCAGGACCTGGGATGCTCGCCTCGAATGCAGCAACATTGGCGTAAGAAATTGCAGAACCCTGCGTAGCCGAAGTAACAAAACGCGAAACAGGGGCAACACTGGCAAAAAGGGCCGTCAAGGGGGCCAACGCCCCAGCCACTAAAGTAGACTTGCGTACAAATTCCTGAGGGGGAGTTGTCGACCCAGCCACTAGAGAAGACGCGAATTCAAATTCCTGAGCCAGAGCGTCCATATTGTCCTACTAAGTTTCAAATTGTTCAAAACATACATATGTTTATTTTTCTAAAAGGCATCATTCATAATTTTTCAAATGTAAATAAAATTTTTGGGTATCAAGCTCAATATACAAATTGAAATTTGAATATTGGTGACACTAACAACAATGCAACAAAAATGTACTTTTATAAATCTTTAGGTTATTATGAATATTGTAAAACTCATTATGTAATGATGAAATTAAGGAGTTAGAATTGTGAAAGTCATGCAAGATAAATGTTAATCATACATTATTATATTTCACACTATAATACAAGTAGGCACTGTACTAGTGTTATTTTTAAAGATGTCAACATTTTTATGACTATTAGTGTAATGATGTTTTTATTATGGCATATCACAACATTATTAATTATAATTAAAATTAAAATAAATATATGAAATAAATATGCAATATTATTGTTAGAGGTCAGGAGTACATGACATAGAGTAATGTAATAAATAATAAAATAACATGTTAATATTAATTTATTACTAGCACTTGCACCTTTGAGGGGTGCAATGGTTACGCCGATAGTAAAATATATATCAAATAGTGATATTGTGGAATATTTATGGACCTTTATCCCTCTCTATTTATGTATCCATATGTCTCTCTCTTACTCACACACTCTCCCTATCTACCTCGCTATCCCTGCCTTTATACCTTTCTTACTCTCACACATAGACAATCCTTCTTTCTCTCTCCCTATCTCTATCTTATCTTACCCCTCTTTACCTATCACCTCTCTCTATCTATATCGATATCTCATTCCTCTACTTCTCTTTGATCTACTCTATAATCTATTTTTTATCGTTCTATCTCTTCATATCCCCCGTCCTCTCTCCTCTTCCTATTTCTCTCCATCCCACTCCCTTACTCACTTCCCCACCCCCTCCCCCTCCGCCCTCTCTCTACCTCTATAACATTATCAAGTGATCTCCAATTGAAGATCTTGGAATATTTAAGCGGAGTTGATGTTGCCATGGTGAGTTGTGTATGTAAAGATCTTTGAATTATGGATGAAAATGAGGAGTTATGGCAAAAAAAAAGTGTGAGGACGAATTTGATGCATATAAATGAGATGATTGCACTTGGAAAGCTACATTCAAGACATTTTGGGTTCAGTCTGACCATGAATATTTTTTAGATTTTTATTTGTAGATTTTTAATTAAGACAAAGTTTGATCAATAAAACTGGAAAGAAGTATAGTCCAATCCATGTGAGACATACATTTCTTTGGGATCTCTTATATGGTTGTGGGCATAAATCTTTTCAATACGGTTATTATTGACAGAATCTACTAAAGATTTGAGGACTTCTTCTCTATAAGTCTTGATGACTCATAACAAACCTTGTAAAAATAATAAGTTTATTATGGTTAGAAAAAATCATATAAGTATTATTTTTCCTTTCTTTAGCTTACTCTTCTATATATGTCCTAAAACTTTGATGTAAGTAAATCTTCATTCCTCTCTTCTCTTGCTCTTATGTTCTTATGTAATAATAACTTTCTTGCATAGAGAGACATCAAGTGAGATATTTACATCTTTGTTTTTCCATATATGCAAAATAATTACATTGTCATTCTTCTCCTTCTCCTTCCACTTCCCCTTCCTCTCCTTCTCCTTATTCTTTTGTTATTCTCCTCCTCCTCTTCCTCCTTCCCCCCCTCCTATGTCACATTCTTCTCTTTATTCCTCTTCATCTTCTCCTTCTTCTCTTTATACTACTCACAACTAAGACTTAAGTTAAAACTTCAACAAAAAGATAAATGTTGCCTTGTGAAACTTTCCAAATGTTTATCAACTCCTCCTCCTCCTCCTTCCCCTTCCCCTTCCCCTTCCCCTTCTTTGTATTATAATAAACTACAATTAAGCATTCTCGACTTTATATAATGCACAAGTAAAATGATAACTAAGAGATCATATAATGTTCACATCTTCCCCTTAGCTAAAAGGTTTTTTGTAGCTAAATTTGATAGATCTAAGCATAGAACTAAAATCTTATGTGAAAACTTCTTCAGTTGGGAGGAGGACAAATTCTTGCTTATGTTAAAACCCTGGCACCTAGATTTTAATCCCTCATCTGAAGTTTTTAACAATATTCCCATATGGGTAAGGCTCTCCAATCTCCCTCTCCATCTTTGGCAAGGTGCTGTCCTGTAGGAGGTGGGGGAGGCTTTGGGGGGGTTTTTGCTAATTGATAACAATTCTTCTAATATGTTTCATTCTACCTTTGCCCACATTCTGGTAGATATTGATATTTCACAGGGTCTTCCTACTGAAATAAAAATTGAATCATCTAAAGGTTTTTGGTTGCAACAACTGGATTATGAGGGTATCCCCTTTAGCTATAGAAAATGTTTTAAAATAGGCCATCATACTTCAAAATGCAGTTTATACTTTAAAAAGAAGAAAGTCACTCATACTTGGTGGAAGGATGCTTCCACCAAACATTATACAGTCCTTAAAAACTCTCCTGAGTCTTTGAAGGAATCTGACTATGTCTCCGGCTCTCAGAAGCCTATTGTTGAAGAAAATTGCTCGATTCATGTTATGTCTCTTGTCAACCCTCTTGGGAATGATATTGATGATGCTCCTAGTGTCCTTGCTAAGCAGGGACCCTCGTCTCCTTTGCTGATGAATTCTAGGCCTTCTGTTGGCGGCTCTATGGTTGTTGTTCCTTCCAGACCTGCTGGTGCGATGACTGCTGAGGTTATTGGTGCTTCTGTCTCTCTTGTTGGGAGCTTCACTAGCCTTGTTTTTGAGGTTTCTATCCCTGCCAGCTCTACTAGTAAGATGACTGCTAAGGTTTATGGTGTCCATGTCCCTCTTGCTGGGAGCTATTCGGATCCGATGCTGGGTGTTATTTCTTTGGATTCAATGTGCTAGCAGAAGAAGGCAACGAAAGTCAAAGATGGTTGGATTACTGTTAAAGGGAAACATTCTAAGAAATCCTCCTCATCGTTTGACATGACCCTTCATTCTCATAAAAAGGGGATTTCTGGATAGCCTTGTTGCTATCCTATGTGGACTGCGGTTTATATTGCTTATTTTGATGCAGTGTTCTGGTATTGTTGTTTGCATGTCCTACCTTTTCTTGCTAGACTGAATCGTTTTGGGAGCTTGTAATGATCTATCTTAAGTTTGTTTTTGTTAAAGGGTTTCGGGGTCCCTTCAAAACCTGTTGTTACCATTAATCAAAAACTAAGATCATTGATTGGTGATTTCGCAGCAACATTTTCACAATAGTAAAAATTTGCAGCGTGGCAATCACTACATACCCGAAGGTTCTTAACAACTCTAATTGTTGTTATAAGAGGTGTGTTTAACAAACCAAATACAATTGCAAACTTTTCACTATGGTGATAGAGAAATAATTCTCTTTCCTCATCCTCCACATCATTAAGTAAACGTATTGAATCTAAAAAATACCATGTTGTCTTCATCTCCCAAGCCAGTTTCTCTAGCTTTCCATAGATCTCCTGAATCATGGATGTGATTTGTCTGCTACACAAAAAAATATGTACCATATTTTGTCCTTCAATCCGACTACATCTAGGGATATCTAATTCCTCTATCTTTCATGTATCTCCTTACCATTTTAACCTCACTTATCTTGCCCACATTCGTATTGATGTTTGAGAGAACAACATAAGTTGTAAATACTCCTAGGCCTATATTCATATGTGATCTGTAGCACCTAGAAAACACATCCACACAACTACTACAGGTTTTACATGCATCTTAATGATAAAGTTTAAGGTATTCTCAAGATAGCCAGCATGGGTAAGAAGGTCCGACCATACACACATGATGATCAATTGTAGGTATAATGCGATAAGGGTTAGTCATATGATGAAGTATGTGCAGCCCTCATCCACTAAAGATGAATGACTGCAAGCACATCGAACATAAGAAAAAGTTGGGGAATTTGGCTTTATGCTTGCTAATAGCATTTGCTTGAAAGTTTCCAAAGCCTTGCCAATAAAACTATCTTGTGCATATTCTGCAATCATTGCAGTCCATGAAATGCATGAAATGACATCTCTTTGATGCATTCTGTCAAACAGTTCACATGCATTATCTATGCTTCCACATTTTGCATACATGTCTACCAGAGCATTTGCAACTACAACATCTGGCAAAATTCCTCTTTCCTTCATTATTTGATGAATTTCCATACTCTGTTGCAAGGCTCTCATCTTGGCACACGTAGGGAGAATATTGGCAAATGTTGAGTCTGGGTTTACACCCGCTAGTTGCATTTGCTTGAAATCTTCTAAAGCCCTTTTAGCAAATCTATTTTGTGCATATCCTGCAATCAATGCATTCCACAACAACACAATTCTTGGTGGCATTTTGTCAAACAGTTCACATGCCATCCACATACTCCTGCATTTTGCATGCCATCAATAGAATCTCTGGTACATTATATTATGGGAAGAAGGGCTTTGAGTACCCCAAATTCTAAAGAAATTCCAATGGCTGGTATTTCGATCTGTCCTCTGAATTCCCAATTACAGGAAGATAAACATCCGAGTAGAGTCCAGGATGTTTGGACTTTGGAGTACAAAGCACTTGTACACAAAATTGGGAGATAGTAAAAGACTTGCTTAGGATAACCATTTGGCAATAGAACTACATATGTAACCAAGAGGAAATGTATTCACTTAAAACTACACAAAATAGGTTTTATATTCTTTATTCCGATGATCCCATTTTGGCACAGGCAGGGAAGATGCTCTGGCAAAGGTTGCAGAATTTGGCTTTACACCTGCCAACTACACTTGCTTGGATGTTTCTAAAGCCTTTTCAACAAATCCATTTTGTGCATATCCTGCGATCATCGCATTCCATGAGTTTTGGAGACATTCCATCAAACATCTCACATGCTTTGTATATGCTTCCACATTTTTCGCACATGTCTACCAGGGTAGTTGCAACTACAAAATCTGATGAAATTGCTTTTTTCTCTAAGCTTCTATGGATGCCAATACCCTATTCCAAAGGCTTTTCATGGATATCCTACAGTCATGGCATTCCATTAGACCTCATTTTTTTGAGGCATTCCGTCAAACAGCTTGCATACTTTGTCTATCAAGAAATCAAAATTTCACTCACTTTCGTTCCTCAACAAAGTAATCCTTAAACAGGACAACCTCCTTTCTTTAACCTCCTTACATATATTAAGGTATCCTCTGAGAAAAAACCTAAGAATAGGAATAAAATCTCCATAATTATACTCAAACCTTTGCACCAGGTTGCTCCTCTCCACATTCAAGGCGTTGAGTTTCAAGAACAAAGGATCATCCATACTCTCAAACCGTCTATCAAACATCATTTTATACATAATGCTTCGGCCGCTTCTTAATATCCGACAGCATGTAATTTTGTTCTTGCCAAATCTGGGGAAGACATGACCACCAAATTTCGCTCACAAGAAAACTTTATTACTTATATAATACTATATATCCCTTCCTTAAAACTATTGACAAAGAGTAGTAATATCAACCAGAAATATCGATGGTCTAGACTTGAGGGCAGCTCTGCTTAGGCGCCTTGGGCACTGTCACAGTCAACACGCCGTTTTCCATCCTTTCATCCATCTTTGCATTTTCCGACAGCAGGAAACGCCGAACAAATTTTCTAACCTGTTGTTCCACGTGGTGATATTTATCGTTCTTGTCCACCTCTTTTTTCATCCGCTCTCTGCTTATCTGCAGAATTCGCCCATCTTTCACTTGAAATTTTATGTCCTCTTTCTTCAGTCGTGCACAAATATTTCATTTCAAACCCTAAAACACACCAGAAATAATGGATAATTTAAGCCTATGATCATACCAGAGTATTTCATTTCAAACCCTAAGACGTACAAGAAACCCCAAATTCTACACCCATTTCATAAGAAATTGGGGGAGACTGTCTGATGACCGATCAGGAGAGAATCCGGCTAAAGTATTTCCCCTGCCTCATCCAACTCAGCCTCTATCACCCCAACACCTATCTCCACCCACTCCTCAATATCCTCTACCTCTTCTCTCCTTGCCTCCTACACAATGGCCTGTAATGATCTGTGTAGGCCTGTCCCCTGTGACCTAGCCAGCGAAAACTTTAGTGGCGATTATTTATCATTTGGCGAATGTTGCATGTCGGCAATCCACGATTCGATGAATATATTTTCCATGTTGCCCCACATTTATTAAAATTGGGTCCAATGCTCGGGCCCATTGCCCATCGGTTTATTTAATTTTGTCCATTTCTTTCGCATTATCGCCAATGACATATAATTTTTGGGCACGATATATTTTAAACATTCACCTATAATTTCAAAGTGGCCTCAAATGGACGACCTATATTCACTAATAGTTTTATATATATATATATATATATATATATATATATATATATATATATATATATATATATATATATTTATAGGTGGCCCCAAATTCATCTTGCATTTTACGGACGCGTGTCTCAAACCGATACCTTTTCACCAACTTTATTAATCAAAGCAAGGTATTGGAGGATCCATAATCGCCTCAAAAATAACACAAGACATGTTATAATTACCCGGGTTTCGTCAAATATTTGTAAACCTAATACCTCCCGCCCAATTCCCCAAAAAGGATTAATATAAATACATTCATAGATCAATTTTATTGTACATAATTTGGCTCAGTTCAATTTGATCGATAGCGAAGTTCAGAGACTTCAGACTATTGAGTCTTGACTGCATTGGCGAGTTGCGACTACAATTGAATTTGAGGCAAAGGTAAGTGATTATTATTCTGTGACTATGTAATTTTGAGTTCATTCTTATTTAGTGGGGACCAGTTAGTGAACAATGGTGATCAAGGAGATCTCAGACATGATTTAAGGGTGAATGAATCATATTTATATATATTATAGTTCTATTGTCACCTCTTCAACAAGTAAACATTTTTTTTTTCACTAGTAGATGGGTAGCCTATTAGCCTTTATTTCGTTGAAGAATCAAGATTTCAAACAAGAATAAGGGTAAGGCTCCCACATATGAGGAAAGTCAAGAGAGGCCAGAAAAATGCAAAACCTTATCATCGTACTTTGGTCATGGTGTTGGAAATGTTTCTGGCCAAAATTGGGAAGCTACTTCATCACAAGAAGATTTTCAAGATTCACAACTTGAACCTACACGACATATTGAAGAAGTCAACGACCCTGATATCTCAAATCATGATGAACTTGAAGAAGATTTTCAGTTAAATACCCAGAGTAGCCATAATGATATAATCGACTTTGATGAGATTGAGAATGTTAGAGAAGATGATGGTGCAGGGAAGAAGAAATGAAAATACAATTCAAAGAATGATAGAGAATAAAAAAAAATCAGATGTGGGATCTGTCAAGGAATTTTCAAGTAGAATGGGTGTTAAAGTATCCATTCATTGAACAGTGGATAATCTAATTGAAGGTGAGCCTCTAGTAGAATGCAGATGTAAGATTTGTAGCAAGATAAATGAGAAAGAAAAGATGTCGCAGCTAAAAATTGACACCATAGAGAAGCATATGGGTAAAGTTTACGAAAAGAAAACCATAGATAGAGTTCAAAAATTAGTGATAAGATGGAAAACAAAGGAGGAATCTCAGCATGTTAGGAATGCAGAATTATATGAATTTCAGCATAATATAAAGACAAAGCCTGTTGAAGTTAAAGGCTCTATTGAAGCTTGTTTTGGAAAAGCATTGGAAGTAGAACTAATGGGAAAAGTTGTTTAGTTAAGTGTTGTGTTTAATATTTTGAGCAGAAGGCGTCCTATGATAGACTACCCATCATTGAGTGCTTTATTACACTTTCTAAAAATTCGTAACTATCCTAACAGTCACTGGTCAGTAAACAGTGGATGGGAATGGGCAAGTTGTCTTGCCGAGGTTGAAAAAAAGGATCTAAAGGCAAAAATTAAAGAGTCAAATTTTATTGCATTATCTTTAGACGAGGTTACAACAGTAGACAATACTTCTTGGGTATGCATGCATGCTTATACTGTACACAATTTTTTTCGCCAACCTCATCTACTAACTGTTGCTAAAATGAAGGATAATGCGACAACGAAAAATTTATTTGAACTAGTAAAGAGTTCTCTAATTGAATATGGAGGTATAAATGACATGACAATTGCCAAAAAGTTGGTGTGTGTTGGAGCGGATGGAGCTTTAGTAATGCAAGGCCACATGGGTGGTCTTTGCACAAAGATACAATCTTCTTGTGCACCCTACGCTACTCCCATTCACTGCATGACCCACAAAATGAATCTAGCTTTTGGATTTGTCAGCACTTGCATGCTCCAGTACAAAAAATTGGAGTTTTAATCAAAGAGCTCTACCAATACTTCTATCAAAGTTTGAAATGATTGAGGGAATTTCAACACTTTGCCAAAGGACTGACCAACGGGAACAAGCTTCTTAAGGATAATGATACCAGATGGATCTCTTTGGATGGACCAGCGCATCGAGTTTTTTCAGAATATCAATCGTTGCTTGGTCTAATGACTCATGTCATGACGAAGTAGGGCAACCAAAATTTTCCACACTGTTGTGAATGTTAAGTAATGTAGAGATACTCTTAACATTAGTAGGTCTTCTCCCCATGCTTGAGGAAATGAGAAATTTAATAAAAAAGGCCCAACAAAGAGCTATGTATATTGGAGAATATGTTGCACTGCATAAATTGACATGCTTGACGCTCGATAATCTCTATCGATTATTTGATGATGTAAAATTTGTCAGCTAGCTGAAAATCATAGATTTGGACAATCTTGATAACTTTTTAAAAATCTGTGCAAATGGGGAGTTATGTGCAGAAGTTCATGGAGTTGAGATACCAATGCACTACTTTGTCAGGATCGAGTCCAAGGAACCAGGAAAGAACCCCAGGAAGCAAGTATCAAGTATTAAAAGAGAAGACTTTACCAAGATCATTGAGTTTGTAACAACTTCTGTGAAGAACATTGCCTATGATCTTTCCACACATATTAGAGCAAGATTTCCTCCAGTCAAACTACTTGAATCCATGACTATTATGTTTCCTTGATATTGGAGTCTGAACAATTCGAAATATTTTAAAACTAAGCTACTAACTTTGATAGATCATTTTTGCAAAACCAAAGAGTTAAATGGAGTAACTCTAAATGGAATTTTAGATGAATCTCGTTTGAGAGACCAATCAGGTCATTTTTCACTGACAATGAGGGAACAATATATAATATGCAGAACCCTCTCGAAGATGGATCGGTATCAAGGCTTTGGAAAAAATTAGCTGAGAGCGAAATGTTGATTGATTCAATATCAGAATATTTCAAGCTTGTTGATTTATGTCTGACCATGATATTGGGGTCGGTGGAGGATGAGAGAGTTTTCAGTGCTTTGGGATTCCTAAAGTCAAAGCTAAAAAACAAATTAGACAAGAATCTGGAAAATTTCTTGAGGCTCTATACATCAAAGTATGAAGTCAATACTTTTCCTTATGAAAGGGCACTAAAATTGTGGAGGAAGAAATGTCAGAGAAGAGGATTGGGCAACATCTCAAACCAAAGTGGGAGTGCTAGAGACAATGATGTCATTGAATCATGTACTGGTGTTGATAATGGTAATGCTAGTGGTGAACATTAGTTAAGTGGAGGTATGCAGAGTGAAGAAATCATATCAAAGAACCAAGGAAGCTATGAAGTTGATGGTGATGAATCCAAGGATCCTAATAACGATATGATGTGGCAGCTTGAACCGTTGTAGAAGTAGCAGGTCCTAGGTATTTATAAACTTTTTCCTGAAGTCTACTGTCAGTTTATGTATCTCATCATCAATCATGCATAATAGCATATTCCAATGTCAAAAACATGAATGCGGTTGATAATGTCATCAAGATCCAATTCCACAATTAATAATGGTTTTCATTTGCATTATTCAGCTCATATGGTACAATTCTTGTTGATTTTTCATTATTTTTTTTTGACAACATAGCAATTCATGTGTTACAATTCTTAGAAATACTGATTCTTGTTAATTTAATTACAAATATGATATAATGTAACAATTCATTCATTAATATTAGTAAGAATACAACTCTGTGATTTGTTTACAAAAGTCAATGACTCAATACCCATTGGCAATTTGACACATTGCCCAATTTTAATTTCATTACCCTAAGCCAATGACCTTGAATTCGCTTTTATGGAAACAAGGGGGCAACAACAACTTCAGGTCAATTTTCCTAATGTGAAGTCTCAAAATCTAAATCAATAAGATAACTACAAGTTGTAATACCCCAAAAATGGGCTATAAGTTTATTAACCTCCTATATCGACATATCGAATGAAATCGACAGCGAAGTCCTAATCTAAGGCACATCGGCACATCATCAAATCCTAATTGATTATCCTAAATTTTGCATCGGGGAATATTCCTAATTATCTTAATTATCTTTAATTTTATAATTATTTGACGATAAATCATATTTATCCTAAAGTTTGATTATTTGAATATTCTGAATATTTAATTAATTAGATTTAATTTGGCCACTTAATTATTTAATTGAAGTTAATTGTATTTATTCCTAAGTATTATTATTTAAATTTGACAATAAATCAAAATTTCTATCATTAATTAATTAAATTCTTATTAAATTAATTAAAGCAAGTTGTCAATTTTTAATAATATTATTTTTGAATAAAAGTTTGATTAAATAATTGATTAACCCATAAATCAATTGTTTTATTTTTCAAAATCAGTTAAGTTGAGAATAAATCACTTTATTTATTTATTAATTCATAATTATCCATGTGCACAATCAAAAAGCAGTTAAACTCAAAATTAGAAAATCAATGCAAGTTATTGACTTTTTGGAACTCAACATCATTTTTGAGTTTTAAAGTTGATCTAAACTTCTAATTTGAGTAAAAAGTTATTTTTGCATGATTTGCATGTTTTTGTGAATTAAATTATCTTTATTTTTAGATAACTCAAAAATCAACCTAAGTTATTTGAGTGATTTATGACTTTTATCCATGCACCTCCAAAGCCCTGGATTTCTATAAATTAAAGCTTCAGCTCATCCCAAATCATCTCATATTTTTGCACAATCATGCTGAAGAATTGCAATTGGAAGAATCAAAGCTTCTTGCGAATCAACATTGTTGTGAGATCAATCTTGTTTTTACATTCATTCTAGTTTCATATTTCATATCATTGTTAGCTTAATTTGCATATCATAGATCAAATTCATCTAGCTTAGGATTCATATCAGTTTTCATCTTATTGCATCTAAAATCCAAAAAAATATAGATTAATTGCATTCATATTTCATATCAGTTTTGCATTCAAATCCTTCATTTAGGTGTCGTCAAGGTCATTGATCTTGATAACAATCTGAGAACATCATACTTGCACCTATTAGAAGGCAGTAAATCGCCTGGTTAGTTTAGCTTTCAATTCATTGCACGATTTCATTTTTGCTAACCTCTAATGTTTTACTAAAGTGTTGTGTCTACAAATCAGGTACAATTTTCACACACACATTTCTGGTGCCCACCGTGGGGCCCTGAAATGGGTTTCCAATTCAATTCTATCAATTTCTATCTTTTTCTCCTCAGTTTCTATGCAAAATTATGATTTTTAATTTTTGCCCGTACAGTCTTCGTACGAGTTTCTGCCAAAATTCATTTCGCACTGGACCCACTGTCGTACGACAGTCTATTGGATCGAGAATCGTGCCAAACTATACACACTGTCGTCTGGAAATTCAATTGTCATTTCATCATAGAACCAGTGTCGTACGAGTTTTCGGACTGTCATCTGGGAGCATACCCACTATCGTACAAGTTTCAGACTGTCATCTGGTAATAGACCCACTATCGTACGAGTTTCAGCATCAGATTTCAACTGTCGTTTCATTTTTCAGGGCAGTTTGTCATATTTGGTTTTCATATTTTGACTAACGGCTAATCTTAACAATTGAAATTCTCTATTTTTTATTGACTCTTGCTGGTTTTGATTGGAAAAAGTGCAAGAATTGCTAAAAATAAGTAAAAATCTACTAAGCGCATTGCAAGGATTCCAGGTATTCCCCTTAATTTGATAACATTTCAATTTGGATCCTAAAACAAATCTCTCATGTGTTTGGCTTGAGTGTTTTCTTTGTAGGCTTTTCTTCAAATTTGCATAATTGAATACTAGGCTGTAACACCTTAAGTAATTGATAAGTAGTCTTAGATACTTGTGATTGATTTAGATTTCTATCTTGGGTTATTGGACTCGCTAAATCTACCAGCCCCTCATTCCGCCTCATGGTTGCAATCTCAGTGCCATAAAGGGGAGGGGTCTACAGGGGAGAAGCGTTAATTGTTCCACCAAGCAACCCTTTTGTGATTTTTAGAACTCACTTGTTTTCTAAGTTGTGGACTCATTTTTAGCTTGTGTGAGGGGTTAATTGTTCCACCTTGTGGACTCACCTCATATTCTCTTTAAGCATTAAGTGTTCCTCTTTCTACTTTTGAGTACTTTTGGTAGATTTATTTTCGGAAATATATCTATGAAAACATAGTAATTAGGCCCTATGAACACTATTTTTGGTTCTTGAGAGATTGGATTCCCAGTGAAATCCTTCTTGATGATGGAATCCTTGTAGGTAGGGAGGATACTTAGTGCGTCTCATGTTCTACTGGGTCCGTACATCTTCCCTTATTGATTGATACATTCTCTCTCTGGAGGGGTTGATAGATCACGTGGGGTTGATATCATAGACTTTGGTGAGATAATCTTCGTCTCAGCATGTCGGATTAATCTGCTTGCTTTGTTTGGGTTAAAAGTGAAGAGGCATCAAAACCTTGGATCTGGAGCCAAGTCCCCTTGTGGTATACTATTATTAGTCACCTTTAGAGAGGGTTAACCATAGCAGACACTCCCTTCACAGGGAAAACTATGTTGACGGAACCTCAAGCAGTAATAGCCATTTTCGCCGTGGTAGTGACAACCGCTATATAAATATCTTTGTGGAAGAAATCTCCACAGGTGTGGTTCATTGTTGGGTTGTCAGATCTCCCTAGCAGCTCCTGAAAATTAATTTCTTGGACTATGTCAAAACCCTGGTGCACCAAGATTGGAGTTCACCCCTTTGAATCATAAAAGTTGTAGAGTCAAACCATTACTAAAAACCCTAGTGAGGCCAAATTTTTCATTTTCTAGGGTATATGTGTGTTATTGCAAAACATTTTTGGAACATACATAATTAGCACTTCTGAGGATTAGAATGAATAAGTCACTTGATTGTTCATGCGCAAGGTTGCTTTTGCCTTTGTTCACTATTTTCAGACATGCTTGAAATCACTTGCTGGCTATTTTGCGTGCTTGTTTATCTATCTGGTTATTGAAAATGAACAAATCTGTTAAAAATCCTCAAATCTGGACATTAAAATTTGCAAACAATCCGAATCTGAAAACTCAAAATTTGCAAAATCTGAAGTGAAATTCCTTTCTAGAGTCAAAAGTCCTCTCAGGAGGTCAAAAAGTCATACGAGTTTTTCCAAGTGTCGTTTCATTACTACCCATCTATCGTATGATAAGGGAACTAGTGTCGTACGAGTCCTTCTACCAGTCAAATTCCAAAAGTCAAATCCTGCTAGCAATTATTGTACGAGCTTTTCAACTATCATTTCATAGCATACCCATTGTCGTACGAGTTTTGCAACTGTCGTACAAGTTTTTCAACTGTCGTTTCATAGCATACCCATTGTTGTACGAGTCTGCAGAGTGTCGTTTGGGAAAATTTTTGAAAGTTGTTAGAAAATTGTTAGAATTGCTAGATATTTAACTTTTTCAGCCTATTTCCAGAATCTGTTGAACAAATCACTGTGTTAGGAACAGAGCAGTAGCTATTGAGAATCCAATCATTATCCCAAAGTGGTCTTTTGAATTCGATTCAGCCTTTTGTTTAATTGATTTGAGTCATTTTCATCTTGTGTCAAAACCTTGTCATAACTATCAATCTTCAATCAATCATCAAAATGACTAAGTGTTGTGATATCTTGTCTGCTATCTTTTGGGAATCTACCCATACATCTAGGGCACAGTATCCCTCATCTAAGTCATATCTATACTTCAATCAATCAAACCTTGACAAGGTTGCGTCATCTAATCATCTTGATTTAATTCATTCTTCGGTTATCTAGATCTTATTCTTTGTTTCACTCAAAGTTGATGGTGGAAACTAGAACCTCCTCACACAAGAAATTTGGAGAAGCATCCCAGACCTTACCTATAACCACTATTAGGGGTCCAAATCTTGAGCAACTCATCAATTCTGGTCTTTACGAAGAAGATAGTCTTGGCAACTTTCGATTAAAAGTTGGTTACATTCCTCCTTCATCAACTCATGGAGGTACCCAACAAACCCCACATCAATCTATTCCAGGGAGTCCACAAACTCCTACCATGTCTCAAGAAGGGACAAATTTTGGTTCTCGAAGAACTCAATCTCAACATGGTGCAAATCAGGAACCCACACCTGAAGAAATTGCTCAATATCAAAACGATGATAACTTCAAACGAATGATGAAGCATTTCTTGAAAGAAGATAGAGAAGCATACTTTTTACAATTGGCTCATCAAGGAGCTAAACTTCCTCCCAACTTTAATGTTGAAGATATCATTACGCATGAGGAAGAAACTCCACTCACAGCTATGACGAAACAGATGCATGCTATGCAAGTTGAACTTAACAATCTTAAGAAAGAAAAGGAACCCAAGGAGTTCTCCATGGAAGCTCTATGCCCTTTTCCTTTTGACAAAGACTTGTATATGCCGCCATTTCCAAAAAGAGTGGAGATATCGAAGTATGATAAGTATGATGGACACTCAGATCCTCAAGATCATGTCAAAGAATTCTGTACACAATCAATGGAGTTCATGCATGAACCAACCTATCTGATGTGTCTCTTCCCTTGATCTCTAGGGGGAGCAGCCATCCACTGGTTCTCTAGACTGCCTTCTACTATCAAAACTTTTGAGGAGTTGATCAAATTATTTTATCAGCAATACTCCTACAATATTCAACATCCAGTCACCATGATTGATATCTATAATCTCAAGCAATATCCATGGGAACCATTCCTAACATTTCTTAAAAGATGGAGGAAGAAGTTCTCTCTATATGCCAGACCTATTCCAGAAATAGAAAAACTAGAAATCTTCATCAATAACCTTGTTCCTGAAATCAATTATCCTCTACAAATGTAAGATCATACATCTTTTGATAAGATGGTGGATAATGCTATCAAAATAAAAAAAGTGCTTGTGAAAAAAGGAGAAATCACACTTCAAAAAGACAAGTACGAATCAAGATCCAATTCTAAAGACAAGAACAAAAATTGGAACAAGAACAAAGGCATTGTCACAGATGGTGTTGTTGACACTATCTGTGCCCCATCAAAGGCACCAGCCTACAATCTCACTCTTGGCACCCAATCCATTAAAGCTTCAGAACAAAAGTCTTCTGAACCATCTCAAAAGAAGCCAGAATACAAAAGATGGGATAATAAATGAAAGTTCACTCCTCTTGGAGAATCTTTGGAATCCGCTATGAGAACTCTATTGGTTGATAACATCATCTCTTTGCCACCAATCTGACCACCTGATTCTGAGCCTAAGCCAAAATGGTGGAGAGAAAATGAATTCTGTGATTTCCATTGAGGTAAAGGTCACAAAATGAATAACTGCTTCCGGTTGAAACACACCATTCAAGATCTGATTAATAGTGGAGACATCACAGTTGACAATCCTAAGAGCAATAATGATCATTCAACATTCACAGAACCATTTCCGAAGCATTGTCAAGAAGTTTCAACTTCTTAGTCTAATATGGGGGCAAAAGTCAACTATGCCTACCCTAGAAATAATGTTGTCATCAATATGGTTGAACCATGTCTCTTTGAAAGTTGCAATGTCATCACAATTGTACAAAGAAATTGAGATCATTCCTTTGCTAATGCAGTTACTCGATCACAAGCTCAGGCACATCTGAAAGGACAAATCTCAGATTCATCAAATTTCCCTAAGGTTCCCTTCAATCTTTCATCTGCTTCTAAACAGAAGGCTGCTTCCAAATCTTCCAATCCACAGGATATGAGGCCTACATCTTATAGCATTGTCCAACAAATCCAGCACACTAATGCAAAAATCTCCATGTTTGAGTTGCTTTGAATATCTCTAGCTCACAGAGCCATACTAGACAAAGCTTTGCTCGGTTCCAATGTTCCTGATGACCTTGATTTAGATAGGTTCCAGACTATGGTTGGACATCTTACATCTCCGCAATATATCTCCTTTTCAAAAGAAGATGACAACTCCTTGAGTCACCCACACAATCAGCCTTTGCATATAGAAGTCTTGATCCAGAACTGTAGGGTCAAACGTGTGTTGATAGATGGAGGCGCTGGCCTAAACATTTTTTCTTACAACTTGATCACACAATTGGGATTTTCAGAATTGACTATTGATCCTCGAAAGAAGATAACCATAAAAGCCTATGATAAATAGGAAAGATCTTCTAAAGGCACCATTGTCTTACCCATCTGAGTGGGTCCAGTTATCAAAGATACCATTTGTCAAGTGCTTGATCTACCTTTGGCCTACAACATCCTCCTAGGGAGACCATGGATACATGAAATGCAAGGTATTCCTTCTACATACCATCAATGTTTGAAGTTTCCTTATGAAGCAGTAGAGGTTACTATCCCCACAGATTTGAATACAACTTGCAATACATTAAAAGAAAGTGCAGATAAGCTTGTGCCTAATAACAAAGAATCTTCCATTGAACTAACTAAAGAAGCGTCCACATCTAAAATGGAAAATCTTGCAAAATAGGTCAATATCAAAAAAAATAGTATGGGAGAATATACTATGGAGCCAGTCTTATCTTTGACATCTCTCCCTATCTCACCTAAGTCTTATGGACAATCTTTGAAACAATCCAAGCCCGAACCTAAGGAACCTCTTGAAGCATATACAAAGAATTTTGTGGTAGAACAAGTATCCAAGCAAGAGTTTGAAGAGGATGAAGTTGTGTTATCATGGCTATACAAAGACGAACCTTAATCTCAAGTTGTTCAAACTAGTGACTCTACAGTATCCAAACTCCCTTCTAAGTCGTATGGTCAGGAGATAAATTGATAGCTAAGATGGGATATCCAGGTCAAGGACCTCTAGGAGTTAGAGGGAAAGGTCTTGTGGCACCTCTCCCACATACTGGTAGAGAAAATAAAGACAAAGTTGGCTTAGGCTTTAAGAAGAAACCCTATCACCTCAAAGGTAATTGCTCTCATGTCATAGAGCAGATCATACCAGGGGAACCTCTTCTTAAGAAAGAAGAAACAGAACCATCAGATAGTGATTCAGATAGCTTAGAACTCATCCCCTATGAAAAATTGCCTAAAGAGATCAAAGACCTTCTTGATGATAAAGATGATCCAATCAAAAGAATTAATGTAGTAGAAACACAAGAACCTACTATCAACCAAGAGATAGTTGCAACACAAGAACTAGCTAATCTCAAAAAAAATCAAGAAGTGGGAAGTGGTAGTGATTTTGAGATAGATTCCCATGAGTATGAATTCAAATTAGAATCTGAGGGTAACCCTTCTTGGGGTATTCACCCTGACTTTACTCATGTTCTAAGATTTCCTAGGGATCCTGAATCAGAAGTTGAATCAAATGACTATGAATGGGGAGCCATTCCAGAACCAAATGAGCTTATTATAGAGAAACATGTTGATGTTATTCACTAATATGCACCTAATCCCAATGTAAGTCTAAAGTGAAATGATGAACCTATCGAGTCTGATCCACCTATGGCTGAATTGGACTCCCATAATGACATTGAGCCTATTCACGAATTGAATGTCTTAAGTTTTAATATCACCTTTGAACTCGAGCGTCGGGTTAGGACCAATGATGATAGATCCATATCCATAAACACTATCTCCCAATCTTTCCCCACTTTGACTATCCAATATCGAAAACTTATTGATCAAACCTCCACAAATCTGAGCCATGGTATTTATACCTTCCCGAATAACTATGCCCTTTCTTGCTACCTAAATCTAGTTGAGCCTATGAGTACTTCCATCAGTGAACTGAGCGTCAGCATGACTAAGTCAGACATCAAATATCTTAGTCAGAAAAATAAGAATAAAAAGAAAAAGAGTTCTGAGGGTGAAAACCACTTTATGGCAGTCTCAGAACCTACAAAAGTAAAATAAAAGATGTATCCGAAGGTGAAAAACTCTCTACGGTGCCTAAGGATGAGATATTTGATGTCCTTCTCAGTCATTTATAGGATAGATCTCTAGTTCTAATTGAGCCCACTCAATCTATCAACTTGGGTACAATAGAGGAACCACAATTGGTACATGTCACACAATCATTATCAGAAGAAGAGAAGCAAAAATTTACAACATTCCTAATAGAGAAGAAGATCAACTTTGCATGGAAATATTCAAATATTCCAGGATTGGATCCTAATCTCATAATGCATCATTTATCTATTGCTCCAAATGTCAAACCTGTCAAGAAAAAATTGAGAAAGATGCATCCTCATGTTGCACTCTTGGTAAAAGCTGAATTAGAGAGCTCCTGAAAGCTGGATTCATCTGAGTTATTGACTATGCAGAGTGGATCTCCAATATTGTACCTATTTCTAAACTCGATGGTTCAATCAGAGTGTGCACAGACTTTAGAGATGTGAATAGAGTGTGCCCTAAGGATGATTTTCCACTACCCAACATTGATATGATAGTGGACATGACTGCGGGTTTTGAGATGTATTCCTTAATGGATGGTTTCTCTGGGTATAATCAAATAAAAATTTCTCCAGAGGATCAAGAGAAAACTGCTTTCACATGTGCATGGGGTACCTTCTATTGGAATGTCATGCCATTTGGGCTTAAAAATGCTGGTGCTACATATCAAAGAGCAATGACATCTATTTTCCACGACATGATGCATCGAACTATGGAAGATTATGTTGATGATACCTTAGAAAAATCTATGATTAGATCTTAACATCTAAAGGACTTGAGCATGATCCTAGACAGAATGGAAAAGTTTAGTCTCCGATTAAATCCTAAGAAGTGTGCTTTTGGTGTCACTTCTGGAAAGCTCTTAGGATACATAGTTGCAAAGAAGGGCATTGAAGTTGATCCAGCTAAAGTCAAGGCTATAATAGAGATGCAACCTCCCAAGAATATCAATCAGATGAGGACATTGCAAGGAAGAGTTCAATCTATCAGAAGATTCATATCACAGCTAGCGGACATATCACAACCTTTTACAAAAACATTACATAAAGGTGTGACCTTTGCATTGAATGAATAATGTGAGAAAAACTTTAACCATATTAAGAAGTATCTATCAACTCCTCCTATCTTGATGCCTCCTATTCATGGGAAGCCATTGATCTTATATGTCTCCGCAACAGATACATCACTAGGGGCATTGCTAGCACAACACGATGAGAACAAAATGGAAAGAGCTATATACTATATTAGTAGAACATTGGTTGCATATGAGAAGAACTATTCAATGATCAAGAAATCTTGTCTAGCTATGATCTTTGCATCATAGAAACTACGACACTACATGTTAGCTCATACCACTCAATTGGTAGCCAAGATTGATCCACTAAAGTACCTACTAAGTAAAGCTACCCTCACAGGTAGATTAGCTAAATGGGTCATGCTCTTAAGTGAATTTGACATTGAATATGTGGAATGAAAAGCTATCAAAGGATAGGTTATTGCTGATCAATTAGTAGATGCACCTATGATTGATGACACACCACTACAAATGGAATTTCTAGATTCTTCTATCATGCATCTTTTTTCTAGAGAATGGAAATTATTTTTTGATGGCTCCTATACACAGAATGGATCTGGAGCAGGCATATTGTTCATAACTCCTCAAGGATACTCAATTCCAAAAGCATTCAGATTAAAATTTCCTTGCACAAACAATATTGCAGAATATGGAGCCCTTTTGAATGGTATGAAACTAGCAATTGAATGGAGAGTAACAGAGCTACACATTCATGGAGACTCTCAACTTGTTATTCATCAAGTCAATGATGTGTACCAAATTAAAGATAAAAAGCTCATTCCTTACAAGAAAATGGTAGATGATTTAAAGAAGTATTTCATATCTATCACATTTGAGAAAATTCCTAGAATGGAGAACAAGGCTGCCGATGCAATGGCAACACTATCTACTTTATTACAACAGCCTGAACATGAGCTACACTATGAGTTCTTGGTGGAAGCACTATCTTATCCTGCATATGATTCCCCTGAAACCCGCATGATCTGCACTATTTTTGGTCATGATTCATCCAGATACAAAAACCTATTTTCCTATCTCTAAGACCAAATCATTCCCGATACCTTCAACCACCATGAAAGGAGATACCTTATCCGTAATGCCTCCTGATACGTCATCATTGGTAATGATCTATACAAACAAGGTCTAGATAGTACACTATTTAGATGTTTAGAACGAGAAGAGTCTCAACATGCATTAGAGGAAGTCCATGATGGTATTTGTGGGTCACACTCGAATGGTTTAACACTAGCTCAAAAACTTATTAGGGCAGGGTACTATTGGCCTGAGATGGAGAAAGAGGCTATCAAATTTGCTAAGAATTGTCAAAAATGCCAAGTGCATGGCAACTTAATTCATGCTCCAGGGAGGGATCTAATCCCCTTTACAACACAATGGCCATTCCATCAATGGGCATTTGATCTTATCGGGATGATTCATCCTCATTCTTCCAATGGACATACCCATATAATCACTGCTACAGATTATTTTACAAAATGGGTAGAAGCAGTCCCTTTGACACAAGCAACTGGGAAATAGATACCTATGTTCATATTGAACTATATCATATGCAGATATGAGATACCTCATTCCATAATCATAGATAGCGGTGGAAAATTTAAGAACAAAGACCTCAATGATCTATGTGCCAAATTCAAGATCACACAACATTAGTCTTCTATCTACTATCCTCAAGGAAATGGACAAGCTGAAGCCTCTAACAAAAATCTATTGAAAATCTTACACTGAATAGTTAATAAAATAGGAAGAGACTGGCATCTCATGATCAATCTAGCTCTTTGGGCCTACAGAACAAGTATCAGAACACCTACTGGGGCCACACCTTTTGCTTTAGTTTATGGGTCTGAAGCGGTACTGCCTATTGAGGTTGAAATCCCATCACTAAGAATCAGAATGCATGGTCTAGTAATTGATGATGACTACAGAGTGTCTAGGTTGCAAGAACTTGAACTACTAGATGAGCATAGACAAGCAGCATATGATCATCTCAGAGTATATCAGAAGAGAATGTCTAGAGGCTACAACAAGAAAGTCAGACACAGAGAATTTCATGTTGGTGATCTAGTCTTGAGAGAGAATCCTAAAAATCAATCACATCGAGAACGCAAGGGGAAGTTTGAGCCCAACTGGTTGGGTCCCTTTGTAATTACTACTACTTTTGGCTCTGGTGCCTATCAACTCTCAACGACTGAAGGAGAATAGCTCTGAGAACCAATCAACATTCTCCATCTGAAGAAATTCTACGTCTAAGGCATTCAGTCTATGGTAAAATGTCTTGAAAAAATCTTTAAAATTAGAAAAGTCCTAAAAAAATGAACATCTTGGTGAAAACCTGGCAATAGGCACCTTGATGATTCACAAAAAAAGTGAAATATATCAAAAATTGAAAAAAAATTGAAAAAAAAAATGAAAAATACAAAAAAAATGAGAAAAAGAAAAAGTGCCTTAGTGAAAACTTGGAAACAAGCGCCTTGGTAGAAAAAATAGAATCTCTGCCAAGATGGTGAAAACCTGGCAAATGGGCGCCACTTGTTTCAAAACACTCCATCTATCAGCGCAATCTTGGTCTTTCCCAACTTTTAGTCTTGCTTTAGTTTGTACATATCTCCCGGTTTGTTTCTGCATTTCCAATTTTCAATAAGTCGGTATATACACCAATCAGCTCAAGCGTCTGTATCTTATCAATGTTTAAACTTGGGGGCAATCAATGTCATATCCTATGGCCTCCAATGTATCTTAGACGTATCATATCCAGTCAGAGTCCTTTGAAGATTCATTTGAGTCAGTCAGTCAGTGTCATCTCCAGAAAGGATTTTGCATCTACAACAATGCAATCAAACATCAAACTAAAAACAATCTATTCTTTTTACATACTTTTATCTCCTTGTATGCTTACTGATTCGCATTGAGATTTTTGCATATTGTGTCCCTTCAAGCTCTTCGATGATGTCCTTTATAGGATTTAGAGAGTGATGACTGGGGGCATAATCTTTTCTTTGTCTTCTTCTTGTATGTGAAAATCTAACAACTTTGGAAATTCTGGATTGAAATGGTGTCCAACTATAAGAGCCTCTATCTCGACTTGGATGGCCATGCATACCTCGATCATTGATACCTAAAAAATTTAAGGAAGTTTGATCTAACTATTTTCTTTTTGAATGAGTTCTTTCTCCTACTGTGAAACGTGATCTTGCCTAAGGATGTGAATGATAAAGGGTCACTACGGGTAATTCACATTGGATCTAAAATGATCTCTTGACTGTTTGATGTGTTTGTTACGCAAGGCGTATTCAGGTCATCACGACGTTTATGTTTTGATGCTTATACAAATTGCTATATCAAAATGGACATGATATTTAGGTCATCCTGGTGCTTGTGCCTTGGTGCTTATATCTAATCCGACATTCCGAAAATAAAATCAATATTCATATATCCATGGTTGTTGACCAATGGGTGTTGTATTGATTCTTGCACATACAAATCGATATTCATATGTCTATGGTTTCATAGCTAGTGGGCATTGTATTGATTTATCTGGTTACTTAAAAGTTCAATGATGATAACAAATCGACATATGATCAATGAGTAGGTCCTAGGTCTTAGGTTGCATTTTGCATTTCATTTTTCATCTTTGCATGATCTCACAATGATTAAATGAACTTCAATGCTTAAACGATTCTTCAAATCGCATCTTCAAATCTAACAAGAGCCTAATCTCACACGAAGGTTCCTCCAACGAAATGACAAGTAGAATCCATTTTCGGGATCAAAAATCAAAATTTGAGATTGTTTATATTATTAACTACTTGCATAATCAACCTTCAATCATCACAAGAATCTAGAATTCAACTTAACTAAATATCTTACATCAAACTATCAAAATTTCAACTTGGTCAACCATGGTCAACTCATGGTCAAACCTAGTCAAACTTGGTCTTTAGGACCTCTAACCGATGCAGAATGCATTCTCGAATGTGTTTAACCACTTTTTAAATCAATTAACATGCTTCTGAACTATCAACGCTGACTTCTCTTGTTAGATTTCAATTTTAATCCCGAAGGGGGCATGGTATTGCATATCATTCAAAGTCTATAATCTAATTTGAAATCATATCTTTCCTCAGTAATCAAGACAACAACCATGTCTAGTTGCTGATTCATCAAAAGTCCTCATCACTTGGGGAAAATCAATCATCGCTTGGGGCATATCAGATTCATCGAGATCCATATCAATCTGATATTCTCCTAATCTTGTAAACTATATCAACTTTTCGTAACCATCCGCTCATTAGTGTTATTTCCTTGGTTCTTCGGTAACTGAAGGGTTTAGATGTGATACCTACGTGATTCTTCTAAAGACAATCAAGTTCGGAATTGGTCACTCACTTCTTCGCAATCATAAGGTTCAAAATCAGGCGTTTTGACACTTTTGTTTCATTGGTTCATCATTGCTATAGTGAACATTATCTTTGGTCATTCAGGACCTATTATCTTCATATCAATATCAAATCTTTCAATCAACTTCTATCTCATATCAATTTCAATATCAAACATCAATTTCAAACATCATACACAGAGTATCTTTGAACCACTGTGCTTCGCACAGTAATTCAAAGAGGGGCAAAATGTAATACCCCAAAAATGGGCTATAAGTTCATTAACCTCCTATATCGACATATCGAACGAAATCGACAGCGAAGTCCAATCTAAGGCACATCGGCACATCATCAAATCCTAATTGATTATCTTAAATTCTGCATCGGGGAATATTCCTAGTAATATTCCTAATTATCTTAATTATCTTTAATTTTATAATTATTTGGCGATAAATCATATTTATCCTAAAGTTTGATTAATTGAATATTCTAAATATTTAATTAATTAGATTTAATTTGGCCACTTAATTATTTAATTGAAGTTAATTGTATTTATTCCTAAGTATTATTATTTAAATTTGACAATAAATCAAAATTCCTATCATTAATTAATTAAATTTTTATTTAATTAATTAAAGCAAGTTGTCAATTTTTAATAATATTATTTTTGAATAAAAGTTTGATTAAATAATTGATTAACCCATAAATCAATTATTTTATTTTTCAAAATCAGTTAAGTTGAGAATAAATCACTTTATTTATTTATTAATTCATAATTATTCATGTGCACAATCAAAGAGCAATTAAACTCAAAATCAGAAAATCAATGCAAGTTATTGACTTTTTGGAACTCAACATCATTTTTGAGTTTTAAAGTTGATCTAAACTTCTAATTTGAGTTAAAAAGCTATTTTTGCATGATTTGCATATTTTTGTGAATTAAATTATCTTCATTTTCAGATAACTCAAAAATCAACCTGAGTTATTTGAGTGATTTATGGCTTTTATCCATGCACCTCCAAAGCCCTGGATTTCTATAAATTAAGGCTTCAGCTCATCCCAAATCATCTCATATTTTTGCACAATCACACTGGAGAATTGCAATTGGAAGAATCAAAGCTTCTTGCGAATCAACATTATTGTGAGATCAATCTTGTTTTTACATCCATTCTAGTTTCATATTTCATATCATTGTTAGCTTAATTTGCATATCATAGATCAAATTTATCTAGCTTAGGATTCATATCAGTTTTCATCTTATTGCATCTAAAATCCAAACAAATATAGATTAATTGCATTCATATTTCATATCAGTTTTGCATTCAAATCCTTCATTTAGGTGTTGTCAAGGTCACTGACCTCGATAACAATCTGAGAACATCATATTTGCACCTATTAGAAGGCAATACATTTCTTGGTTAGTTTAGCTTTCAATTCATTGCATGATTTCATTTTTGCTAACCTCTAATGTTTTACTGAAGTGTTGTGTCTATAGATCAGGTACAAATTTCACACACACACAAGTCTACAACATCTCTACAACTGTACATTTTTGCATTTGATAGAATGGTTTAGTAAATTAGCATTGGCAATAGCATCTGCAACATTGATCCTATTCAAAAAACAAAGTTCAAACTTGTTACTTTAAACTCAATTCTAGTATTTAGGATAATATCAAAGATATATACTAAAGATATAGAGATGATTGAAACTGAAAGTACTTTCACTAACTATGATTAATGAGATCAAGATGACTTTGTCAATTTCTTTAGTATGTTCCATTCTTTGTCAGTTGGAAGGGCAAAATTTGTGATGTTATAGTAAATGACCTACAACCTCATCAGCCATCCATACTTGGAAGAGTGAGTTGAAAGCAATGTTCCTTCCAATACTGCATTCAAATTTGTCAATCTTTTAATGCAGTTTGCAATGCCTTCATGAGTTATGTCCTAAGGAAGCTTGCCTAAATCAAACGTCATTGTGTCCTCCAAATTTTTTTTGTAAGCTTCTCTTCCAACAAAATTCGTTGATGAGTAATCAGGACCATGACTCGACAAACCAAGAGTTATCAATTTGGTTGTTTTATTATTCATCTTGGTGAGTTTTGGC
Source organism: Chamaecyparis obtusa (assembly GCA_027943335.1). Taxonomy (NCBI): domain Eukaryota; kingdom Viridiplantae; phylum Streptophyta; class Pinopsida; order Cupressales; family Cupressaceae; genus Chamaecyparis; species Chamaecyparis obtusa. Next base: position 904,918 of record BSBK01007326.1, on the reverse strand, counting down.
TCGAATAAGGCAAGCGTTTCATCTGCTTCTATTAGTTTCTGATATTTTTGAAAGATAGTTTGCCTTTATTGATGCACCAACGTGGTCTTGAATTCCCTTGCTTAGCAAATGCATGTCATTGGTTGTGTTGATTTCTTGCAAAATTTGCTTTGCAGTTTTAGATCTCTGACTAAAAAAAAATTTCTTCTCAATGTGCTCTTTCAGCTTCCCAAAAACATCTGTAAGACTTTCTTTCAGTTCAAACCAATCACACAACCTATCAACAAACACCTTTATTTTCCCCTAGAAGAATTTATTTATTAGTTTGACTATATTATTTACATGGTCATTCAAGTTGTTTTCATAATTTTTAATTGTATTATTTTCCTTCCTTAGGTCTTCTCTCATTTCTAAGAACTGGTGTTCACTATGTTGTTTTATTTTCTCTTCTTTCTCTTCCTACTATTTTTACCCTATCATTCTCTAATTCTTTCTTTAAGTTATTGTTTGTATGTCCCGCATTCTCCATGCTTTTGTATATACTTAATGAAGAGGCTTTTTCATCCTCAATTTTTTTTTCGCTCTGTTCCAATTTTTCCCTTAGAGTTTTCAGTTCTACGTCCATATATTCTTGTTGTCCAATTGCTTCTTTAGAGGATGAATTTTTTATCCTTCTCTCTAATTCTTTGCACCTATTTTATGTTGCTTTCTCCTTTGCCTTTTCATTTACCAGGTCTGCCTTTAACTTATCTATTGTGTCCTGAAGCTTTCCTTTCTCTCTCTCCAACTTCATCACTAAATTGTAGACCACTTGGTTGGTCATTTTCAACACATTTATCTTGTCCACATTTTAATTTTGGATAAATCCTTTTGGAGGGCGCTAACTTGAAATTGAGATGGATCTAACTGACTCTCTGGTTGATTGTTATCTCTAGCTGGGGGCATAAGAACCATGAATTCCATCCTATCTTTCTTTGGGTCATATGTGGGAAATAAGCTATTAGATGTAGGTTCTGCATCACGAGCTGCAACAACTACTTCCATCTTGAATGTCTTACTATTTTGTCTATTCCTATTTTTTGATTGTTCATAGTTAGTTACAAAATCATTGTAACAAAAATTAGGGTTTTCTGACACAATTGAATGTTTGAATGGTGAAATAGCACTTGCACTGATGTATGAGCTTCCACGTATGTTGCATGTGGTTCTCCTAATTCCACCATGAGTATTACCAACACCTTGACCCATTACAAGTGGATTTTTTGGACTGTTTTGAGGGTTTTGTCCTGAAGGTTGGCCAATTGTTGGACTCATAGTCATCATTGCCATTATTGTACTACTACTTGTCATAACCTTTTTCTTCTTTACACTGCCTTGATCTTTGGGACCCACTAATCTCATGTCCAACTGTAATGTCCTTTTCAAACCACTAGTTGTAGTTGTACCGATTATATCCACAATTGTGGGAGTGGCAATTGATTCAGATTGAATCTGAGTGCTTGGAACAGGTGGAACTAGATTTGAAGCTAGAACAAATGAAATTGACTGAGTAGTATTTTTTGTTGATGAATATGATAATTGAAATCCAAGCCCAAGGCTTGGTTTCTCACCATATTTTGGTGGAGCTAGTGGGTCAGGTGCAAACCAAAGCCCTTGTCCGGTACTAGGACCTAGACGACCAAAACCTGGGTAGCCCATGTTTTCTACAATATCTACCCCTTTGGTATATTTATCTTTTGTGGACACATCAACTCCTCTACTAATTGAATATACTTTACTAGATGTGGGATTCACATAATCTTGCTCATACTCATTATCTAGACTATCATCATCATTGTGATATGTTTCAGCTAGATGCTCCTTATTCCAGAATTCGCCAAACATTTTATCCTCTTCAACGTCATAAAGATCTATAGAGGTCTTTGGTTCACCGAGATTCTTCCTCATTTCCCAAAAATCAAAAATTTTGGTTCGAGTCCAATTATCATCCACACAATCATCCATTAGGTCATTTGGAATAGATTTTGTAGATGGTTGAGTAGCTTTCTGGTAGAAATTGTATGATGTCATGGCCTGTACTTTTCCTTTCTATTTGTGCAATGCCATAATTTGTGATGACAATTCCTGTATTGAAATATTCTTTTTAGCAACATATTTCTCCATCTCTTTTTTAACCTCGTCCCAAGACTCCATGTTTTTAAAATTTTCTATCAATGGCATACTTTCATGTTGACATTTTCTTGCAGAGTTCTCATTCTCTCTAAGCTTTGTTCCAATTATGTTGAGTGGATCATATTGCCAGTGACTGTCAACATCAAAGGGAAAAAATTGAAAAAAAGGCTTGTGGCACTTTGAATCCTATTCTCTCAAATGTGAACCCTCCAAATGAGAAAGGAAAGGAAGGAAATATCATTATCTTTTTCTCACCATTAAAGATTACATCTGTGCTCTCCATCTGTCATATATATTCCAATGCAAATACCCTCTTTGTTACATGTATTGGAAGTTTGTAGGGCTCTACCACTGAACCGTAAAACCTTAACACAATGTACTCTTCCATTAAGTACCAGTCAGCCAATTGTATTTGACTTCTGAGTTGAATGCAATCTCTACAAGCAACAAGCAATCTAGGCATTGGAGTGGCTGTAATTTTATGGTACATTGGTGCCAAAAAGAAGTCTACAAAATTTTTTTAGTTCCTTCTATTATCAATCATCCTTATCTGATGTGTCCACTCATATATTGGATTTTGGCCCTGACTGCAAAGCTTGTTTGTCTAAAATATTGCACGATGCTTTGCTAAGAGAAGATAACACAAGTAGGCTTCGAATCTAAATGTCTTATGTGAACCTCTTTTAATCATTAGTAATTGTTCTTGCATGCAATGAACAATGTGCTCAATAAAACAATATTCTACTAGTTCTTTTTCAAAATGAATATGAAAAAGCATTTCAAGAATGTTGGCACCCACTTGTTTGTTACTATCCAATCCCAAACAAAATTCTAGCAAGGAAATACTGTCATGTGCCCATGGCACAAAAATATCATAATCATAAGGAGGCTTCTGATTTGGACTCAGACTAGAACTGCTTGATATTCCTCTAATATAAGAATCTCTTTTTATTGCATCTATTTTTTCATAATCCTTTGCCAGCTTTCCCAGGTCAATGTGCACATTTGAGTTTTATTGTTCAAACCCTAGGTTCAATAGACTAGCAAATTCACTCTCGGTTATGGACAAAATTTCCTCCTGAGTATTTTAATTCATAATTGCTTTTCTATTTTTATCATAATTTTTGGTGTAGACCATGACAATTTATGGGCAAGGGAATACTTGAGATAACACCATGCGTGCCGACCCAGCAACCCACCTTGCAACTTTATTTGTCATTGCATTTATCATGTTGTTAAATGAATAAAATTTTAAACCCTTATTTGGATCGTTCCACTTGTTTTCAAGTGCAAATCTAATTTTCATTATTCCCTTATTTCCATGAATAACACGATCATAAATATCATGGAATAAATTAGTGAAACCTGGTGTTTTAAGCAGATTGTGGAATTCTATTATCTGATTTGGCCTTTTACTCATAGTCTTATTCTTGATATTTGTTTTGCCCATCGTGGTAAGTTGGTAACCGGTATCACTATTTAATCGTAAGAAAATTCAAATATTTATACATAGCTACAAGCCTACAATTTATAGGGGTGATTCAAAATTAAACCCTTACAGGCTAATTGTTTTCTATAATATAAACAGTAAAGTTGTAAATCAAGAGATTTGAAAAATTTAAAATGCGGGACGTAGGTGTTTAGGATTTTAGTAGTTACCTATTACCCTTAGTTTTGATTTTTGTAGACTATGATTGGGAAGAGAGCTGAGAGACTTTGTTTCTTTCTTCGGACCTCAATCCTCAACCTAGAAATTTAGAATCTATAACCCCTTTCTAAATCTGTAGACTACTGATACTTATAAATGAAAAATTAGATTGGAAACTTAAAACACAAAAATTGTACAATCTACAGTCGTCACACTTGTCATTGACCATGTGAGTGGACACGCATCATGAATTTGGAATGGGTTTGCAAAAATGGGTTTTCTTTTCCCTTTCGGCCCGAAATACAACTTTGGTCATTGAGCTACAATCATCCAACGGTCATAATATCATTATTAGTCACTATCTAGTGTGGTGGCCTTGTGGGTCCGATTAACTCACCTAGTCACCTGACGACTGACTCACCTCACAAGTCAGACATGTCACATCATCATCAAATGACATTGTTGGTAGACTGTGCGAGACTGCGAGTGGAATGTGTTTAGTGACACGTGTCATGATTCCATAATGGGTTTGAAAAAATGGGGTTTCTTTTCCCTTTCAGCCCAAAATACACTTCGATCATTGATGTACAATCATCCAATGGTCATAATGTCATTTTTAGTCACTATCTGGTGAGTGGTGTGGTGGCCCCATGAGTCCCATTAACTCACCTAGTCACCTGATGGTTGACTCACCTCACAAGTCAGACATGTCACATCATCATCAAATGACATTGTTGGTAGACTATGCGAGACTACGAGTGGAACATGTTTAGTGACATGTGTCATGATTCTAGAATGGGTTTGAAAAGATGGGGTTTCTTTTCCCTTTCACCCCGAAGTCCATCGTAGATCATCGATCTATGCTCATCCAATGGTAGTTATTTGCAATAGACATTGTTAAATGTTATACTATTATTTTTTCCTTTATAGATATTAATTAATAATGGATAATAACATTTAAAGTTATTTAATTGAATAGTAACAATTTTAGCCAATCAAATTCAAAATGCAGTATTTTTTTAATAATATTACATTCTAATAAATTTCAGAGGCCAGAGTTAAGGTTCTTAGGTTAGTGTTTAGAGATTACAAGATTTATGTGGTCGTTGACTCGCTAGGTCTCCCACACATGAGTTAAAGTAATATTTTTTATTGAGTATATAGTATACTTAAAGTTAAAATGATATTTTTTATTGATTATAACTTTAACATTGATAATTATAATCACATATAATTTGTATACCTTATAATTAGAAAACCATAAATTCTTTCTCTAACCTCATTAATTCATTTGTCCTTCAAAATTCTATAAATCTTTCATATTAAATGTATGAGTGTGTGAAATTGGGAAAATGTCATGACAGGTAACATTACCCAAACTTAATGTCAGTGATAAGACATTTCTTTTATTAACTACAACTGTCTACATTGTACAATTGTGATACATTTTAAATATTCAGATTTAAAAATGGAAATACCATCGGCATCATTTGAACATTTCCTTATTTCTACTAATACATACTTACAAGTTACATCATACATGTCTAATACACAGATAAAAAAACTCATTAAAATATTGCAATCACAGTGACAGAGAAGTCTAAGACCCATTTTTTGTACCCATAAAACACAAATTGAAATGAGCTTGCGAAAATTTCATTATTTTTTTTCATAAAATTATAATTATATTGTCCAATTCCAGTACAAAGAGAAACCTACTATAAATAAAAACCCAAAAATGTGGTATGCTTTTATAAAAAAAAAACCACTAGTAGTCCAATACTTATTTTTCCCTCCGGCTCCATCTAAGTAGAATTCTATAGAGAGGATTAACTGTGAGAATTCATTGAGCCACCCATATTGCCTTGCCTAAGCCTCCACTTAGTCAAGAAGAAACCACTTTCAAAGAAAATCCCTAGCTATCAGTGCCCATTTCCTATGGCACTTCAATTGCCCAGCATTCAGGCCCAATAGAAAAGGTTGCATGGCCACATTCTAGCCTGGGAGGAGAAGCTTGGGTATTTCAATTGCCCAAGGGATCCCCACCCCTATTTTTGTGAACATGACAACATGAACGTTGTCCCCCATGTATTCTTCTTTAAAAACCCTCCTCAGCAGCATTAACATGTCCACCTTCTCTCCTCCAAGGTCGAGAAGAGATGCCAAAATATGGGATGTCATGTCCATGTTGACCTGGTGCCTATCTTCATTGTGCAGAAACTCTCTACCCAACACCATTTTAATAGCCTCTATTACGAAAGGCACACCCTCCTTACAAATTGATTGTAAGGTTTAATCTGAAAAGGAACCCAAAAAGGCCTTCTGGGCCTCCTCAGATGTGCATCTAAGCCTAATTGGAGTATCCATCTAAAACTTTAGAAACCTTAAAAGAAAATTATTTGCAGAGTCCAGAATAATGACCTAAATAAACAATTTATCTAGCAAAGATGAATCAAGGAATAAAGAAGCTAGATCATCTATAAATAGCCCTTGAATCCTTGATCGTTACTTAGCAATAAATTATTCTGTCTTTAATGGTATTAAATCCATTGTCCTAATATGCCTCTAAATCTTTCATGTAAATATTTCCCCTAAATGCATGCGTGTGAGAAATTTAAATTTTGTCCTTAATCTTTCATATCTGGCAGTAAATCTTTCCCATAAATGCAAAAATGTCAGAAATTGGTTATATCATCTGTACAAATTTGGAAGTGGTGCATGACAGTTAAAGAATGTCACTTGTCACTGATAAGGCATTTATTTCTTACCGAGTTAAGAGGTTACAAGTTGCACTATAGGACTGTGATTATCGATACAAATATGTGTACACTGTAGTCTACAAACAAGTTAACCACCCTAATTTGATACGTGTCAACATTCCAGTGACTTCCTAGACAACTATGTTTCCTTCAAGAAATTGGGGCCAAAATTAAACTTTAGCCATTGATCTTGGATCATCAGATGGTCTCAAATAATAGATTTAACATTATAAAATAATGTATGTATGTTAGGTATGTTAGGTTAGGTTACGTGTCCATGTTATGTCCCATCTTTTGAAAATCGCCAATAAATTTTTTTTTCCCATAATTAACAAATGATTAACCAATAAAATAAATTTTCAAATGATACATAAAATTCGCCAATACAATTTTTTTTTCCCTTCAAAAGAATATCATTCGCCTCATATATTATAAATTTTTTACTTGAAAAGAAAATTATTTGGCTCATATAATATATATTTTCCCCCACATGACTGAATAATTTGCCAACAATTTATGAAATTTTTATTCGGTAGGGAAAAAATTGCCAATATAAACTATGAAAAATCATGGATTTGAAATTTTTTTTGCCTACATTAAAAATAAATTCCCCCCTAAAATAATGTACGATTCGCCAGGATTTTACACTTTTTCCTAAAAGGGGGTTTCTTAAAGTTATCCCTAGACCTAGTTGCATCCCTCTTCGCTTGTGTTATTGTGAGAGCTATATGAAGGCTGTTTTCTCAAGCTCTCTTTGCATCCCACTCATATTGCACACTTGATAGCTCCATTTGTAAGCTATCATGTTGCACGATAGTTGTATCCTACTCCATCTCTAATGTTGTATACCTCACCCTCGCCTCATCCCTTGACCGGGACATAGAATCCCTATCCTCCTAAAAACTCTGTAGGTATATCCATGACACCATATCTATCACCAGTAGTCATAGCCTTGGCCTAGTCCTATGTCCTTTCCTTTTTGTGGTGCCTATGCTTGAGCCTATACCTGTAACCCTATCACATGTCCCTATCCCTATACATTGGGTGTCTATCTATATCCCTGCACATGGGTGCCTCCACCTATGCTTATCCTTGTACCTGTCTCTCTCTCCTCACCCATGGATCCATCTAACTTAGTGAGCTCACTCCTATCCTGGATGACTCTACCCATGGCCTCCATCTCCTTTATCATCCCCACCACCATCATCTCTACCATCTCCCTCCTCATCAATATCCATGTCATCCCTTGGCTGGTCATTCACTTTGACCTTAACTAGATCTGTTAGCCTAATCAGCCTATGTTTAGCTCACCATGCAACATACTCTAATGTCACTCCTATATCCTCCACATCTGGCTGATGAACTCATGCAACTAGTGTCATACCTAGAAAGATAGATCAGATTGAAGTAATATCAATATGCTATCCCTATGTACCTATATCACATGTAACATGAGGATGAGGAAGTTCATCCCTCACCAATCCCTATACTATACCAAACTATCACATAACTTTGTTGGGCCTATACCTCTCAACCATATGAATAGTCCCAACAGCTAGCAATCTATCTACACATAGGAAAGAGTATATGTCATTATCCTCCTAGTCCTCATAATCCATGTATGGTGTCTAGGTAAACCCTATCAAATCATCTAGTATCTCTCTCTAGTACCTCATGACACCTACATAACTATAATGAATCCAGTAGTGGTATCCAAGGCTCTTGTACCCTCGATAGACACACATGTGTATATTGTGGTACAATTTCCCCAACATGACATTTCCCTAACAGTATGATGCAACACTCAAAATTATGTGATATAATGCTCTTTTCTGACCCATCGCAAAACCATGCCCAAATAAATCAGGCATCGCCCTGTCTTTGATCATACCTGTTAAATATAGAGCTAATAGTGAATGCTCCATCTACAAAATAGGTTGTCATCTCATCCTCATGTCACTCATTGACAACCTGTGCAATCGTCTCCCACATACCCACTACATATAATACTCTACATCCTTCATCTGGTAAGATGGAATCACACCACAAATAGGTATACGTAGTATTTGCACTGGACATCCAGTAAAGTAATATATGCCTCTTTAGTAGGCAGATGAAAGGAGGATGTCTCGCTATGAAACCACTCCAATAGCCCATTGATCATGCCATTGTGGGTGTCCATTTGAGGCCACTCATGCACCTACTCAAGCCATACCATATATATCAACTCCTATTCCTTATCATGCAGTTGTACTTGTAGATCCATGTGTTAGAAAGGGAACACTGAGAGGGGGGGGTGAATCAGTGTTCTATATAATATTACTTTTTCTGATATCTTAAAACTTAACTTAATTGCTTAAGTATTGAAATGAATATCAATGCAAGTAAGATAAACAATCATAACACATGACACCAAATATGATTACGGGGAAACCCAAATAGGTAAAAACCCCGATGGGAATTGACACCCACTAAGAACTGCACTAGTGTATTATGATCCATGTTAGAAGATCTTGCAACCCTGTTAGGAGTTGATCTTTACAATGCTTTTAGTACAGTGACCTGGTCAAGGGTCAGACCTTGTTAGGAGCCTTTTACAATAACCCCATTAGGGGTGGGGACACACTGTCCTATAGCTCATTGTTCAAGTGGTGAAGGCTACAACCTTTTGAACATCAGATACACACTATATCTGAAAGGTGAACTGTTGTTGTGACACTGCTTGTCTGATCAGTTCCTTTTGTGTGCTTAAGCTTTAGCCTCTTATAAATCTCTACAATATTCTTACTACTCTTCTCATACTTCTTCTCTGCTTCTACCGATCTCTATATTTCATGCCATACTTAATTACAAAGGTGCATGTCTTATTTATATGCGCATACAAAACTATTCATAAAGTCCACCTATTACTAATTACATACAATGCTTCCAAATGAATTGGCTCAAGCATGTTTACATATAATGATATCAACATGCCTATGACCTAAATACAATAGGTGCATAGCCTTTACAAAAAATAATATAATTTCTAACCAAAATACCAACACTCAGCTCCATGCTTTGTTCTATTCTATCGCTCACTATCTATGTCACTTCATTTGGTTGTAACTTATTCATACTAGCTCATATGATCATGCGCTCTTAGAATTAGAATGATTACATACTCAGAAGCTTATCTTCAAGGGTGCATGCCATAACTCGGTCATACACACATGCGTTGATGCTCTATTCACCTAGTGCTTTGCTGACTGTCCAGTCTTCCATACTTAACCAAATTTTGATCTTCTAACTTGTTGCACTAACTCCATAACATCATATGACTTTGTTTCCATAATTAAAACACTAAATCATAATAGTATAGTCAACTTTCCAACAATCTCCCCCTTTTTCATTAAGGGCAAAAAAGGAATATGGAGAAGTTACTAACTGTATCTTTATATAAAATTTTCTAACATATATTCTAACTTATATCTCCCTTCTACTATATACTCTATTCCCCTTTACATCATATACCTCACTCCATATTCTCCCTTCTACTATACTCCCCCTTTGACATTAATGACAAAGGTGCTAAAAAATGTATCTACAAGTACTTACAAAGTGAGTACATCTAGATAGGCAACTTTCAATTTCTGGATCTCTTGCTGTCAGAATGCTTTCAGTGCATTTACAGTCTGTAGATGGGCGCATAGTGCATAAGTCAGCTTCTCCATCTTCTCAAACTCTATACTCAAACCTTGATCATATGTCTCCATTTTCACATTGATCTCTTTTATGTTCTGATTCAGCACATCCAAAGAGGGCACAAGTGCATGTCTTAACTGTGCTTGCCTAGCCCTTATCTTGGCCATTTCTTGTTCTGCCTTCTCAATTTTATCCACTTGTCCTTGGTAAACATTGTTACACATATTTACATCTATGGAGGGATCTTCTACATATTTTCTTACTATTTCTATCATAGTTTCTACATCCTAAATTTTCTTTGAGAGGTTTGTAGTCAATTTGTCCTTATCCATACAGTCAGCTATGATTTTTCTTCCTTTAGCTGCTATCTCCTTCAACAAGGCTTGAGCAAGTTTTAAAGAGCTAAGCTCAAGTGTGAAGTTACCTATCAGTTCACTTAGCCTCTTCTTAAGATACTTTTCTTCTGCAACCTTGGTTGTTGATTCTTCTAGGCTAGAAAAGTTTGCCTTGAAACTTGTCAGGATGGTACTGACATCTTCCACTGAATGAAATTTTGTGACTTTCTTTTTCTCTAGAAATAGGTTGTTTAGAATGTTGACTGACTCAACAAACAATGGATTTCTCATCACTTCTTTTTCCTTGTCTACTTCTTTTTCCTTGGCTTTCTCCATTGCTAGCACGTTGATCTTTATCAGGTCTTCTTCTCCCCAAGAGTCCAGACTTGTTGTGTTAGGGGTCAAACTTGACAACAATGATGTTGATGGTATAGGAGTGATAGGTGTGTTGTCCATCACTTCTATCTTTACCCTTACAGGAATTTCAATAGAGGGTTCTTCTGCAAGTTTATCTTCCTTCTATTCTTCATTTTTCTCTTGTTCTTTTTCTTTCTCCTCTTCTTCTTCCTATCATGTTAGATCCTCAATCTGACTTTCTTCTTGCTGCTTACATAGAATTTTAGCCTCTTCTATACTTATAAAGGCTCTTTCAAACTTATCCAAGTCCTTATCTATGGCCGCCATTGATATTTCCACATCATCAATCATTATTGTATCATCTTTTGTTCCATGCATGGGCATAGATTCCATTACATTAGTGAGCACTGTCACTTTGGGCATTGAATCATGTGGACATGTTGTAGGTGCATTAGGGATCTATGACTCCTTGGCTTGCTCAGAGGGTACTTGATTTTTAGGCGGAGTAGGTGGATACATGTGTCTATCCAAGAACACCCTTTCAAATGCTTTTTTAGTCTCCTTGGTTACCAACTCATAGTCTTTGTTCATGATCTGTAGGGTTCTCAGTTTAGTCCTAAGGTGCGGTTTCACCAAATCCAATAGAAATGATTTTTCTTCAAATGAAAAAACAATGAGGCTTTCATCTAATATCTTTTCCCTTATTCTGAAGTCTTCCTCAATAGCCTGTCTCTTCAAAAACTCTAAGAAGTTCCATACACTATCCAGAATAACCATCTTGAGTTCCAAGACTGTCTTCTTGAACTTAATCATATGTTTTATTATTAGACCATGTATCTCTAATTTATCAATCTCACTGTACTTATCATAGAATTTTCCTATTTAATCAATTCTTCCTTCATCTACTATCCTAGTTTTCAATAATTGAAGACTTGGTCTAAAGCCTAGCTTAGGATGGATGGCTTGCGCCAATCTGCTTCTTCCTCATAGGTATCCTACTATGCTCAGGAGGTGGTGTGGATTCTAGATCAATGGTAGGAGTGGGTGTTGAGGTGATGTCAATAGTTTTTATCTTCTTTTCCTTGTGATCATCCTTTTTCTCAATTTTTATTTTCTTTTCCGTAGGGTGATCAATCTTCTCTATTTTTTCTTCAGAAGAGGGTGCGCTCTCAAGTTACATTGCAATCTTGGCTTCCCTTGTCTTATCTAGGTCAGCTTGAGTGACACGATGAATCCTTAGTATCTCAGAGGTGATTTTTGATGCTTTCCTCTTGGTTGTAGCACTATTTAGGATTGAATCTACTTGCCTTGTCCTCTCCTCATATGTACCCCATCTTGGCTCATTGGGATCTTTTGGTGCTGATAGGAGGACTCGTTCATATGCCTCTAGAATGTGTTCCTCCACTTCATACCCAAGTGGATGAATCCATTTGGTCCTTGGCTCTATTGCTTCCATGAAAGTTATGTCTTTCTCCACCATGAAGCATATAATATCCTTATACTTCTCAACTATACTTTCAAGTATTCCATACCTTCTTTGCATTCTTATCCTAAATGTCTTGATTTCCAACTCCATGCAGTCTTTCAAGGTACTCTCTGATGATGCCTTCAATGAAATCTGTGGCATTTTAGGAAGGCTCTTTGTTAGGAATGAATGTTGAATATATCCTATGGGGGAGTATTCATCACCATTTTGTAGCAGTTTTTTTTGCATTCATGACTGTGATTGTCATTGATGTCAACACAGTGATCTACTAAAGATTAGCAGAGAAGCAGACAGTGTTTGAGTTAGCGCACATGAGATATTGAAGATGAAGCTATGCAGAGTTGAGGACTTACTCTATGATGTTCTATAAGATCATGGTTAAGAGCACATAAGGAAATTCATTTATTCATGACAGTTATGAGGAAATTAGTGGAAGCAGTATTCATGCAGTGTTCCTGAGTAGCGGTTTGTGGAAATCAGATGATATCTCCTAATCAGGATTGAATCTGATCATGCATAGTTATGAGGTAGCTGAAGACATGGTGTTAGTGACATGGATGTGAGTGCAAGATCTGAGGTCACATGAGTGAAGAATTATCTTAATTAGAAGCTGACAGTTTTGTGTAATTTTTATGTAACGTGTGGAAACTTTTATTTTGTAATTTATATGCCGACTCATTTGTAATTGCTTTAGTGTGGTATAAAGGAAGGAATTTTTTCCTTATTGTAATGTGTATTTGTGTATTTTATTTGAAAGTGAATTGTAGAATTGTACAATACTTGTTGGAAGAGGATATGCGAAGTATAAAGATCTAGTATTGAGATTTGATGAAGCAGTTGGTGTGGTTTGGCACAGTCAAAGAAGGACTATTCAATTATTGAGATTAGTAATCTTTTGGTATTATTTTGTTGAGTAATACAAAGATCAGTTGGATAGTGTGTTCAGTGATCTTGCACCTGAAGCTGTTTGGGAAGTGGGTCCTTCTGTCTTCCATAACTCCTAACAGAGTTAGGATCTTTTAGCAGGGATTCAAAGTCTCCTAAAAGGGACTCATATGTACTAAATGTATTTCATAAGACTCCTGATAGAGTCCATCCTCTCAGAAGAAAATTTCATATTAGTGCATATTTTATGGGCATCATTCCCACTGGGGTTTACTCTTTGATCAAGAGGTTCCCTAGTCAACATATCTTATGTTATTGTGTATGTATATCTTTCTATGGTTGTTGATTATATTGCTTGCATGGTTAAAATCTATTAAAGTTGATAAAATTTGTATTTATCTTATAACTGATTCAACGCCCCCCTCTTAGTTATCTCAGTGGACTTTACTTTCTAACGATTGGTATCAGAGCAGTAGGTCCTTGAAGGAAAAGTTTAACAACTTAAGGATATCCATGGTGAATCATTTCAGGAAAGAAAGCCCTAAGTTTGATGGAGTAAATTTTGACAGCTGGAAAGAAAAGATGAAGACACAGATACTTTGTTTAGGACTAGGTTATTGGTTAATCACAAAGAATCAGAAGACTATCATTGATGAGGATAAGATTGAAGATTGTACTAATGAGGAAAGAGATCTATTCATGTGTAACATACTTTCTAGAGAAGCACTCTTGTCAACCCTTCTGGAAAATGAGTACAATCAGGTAAAATATCTAAAAACATCTCATGAAATTTGGTTAGCTTTACAATCTACTTTTGAAGGTGATGAACATGCAAAGAAAGTTAGATTACATAATTTGATATGTGCATTTGAAGATATAAGAATGATGGAAGATGAATCTATTACAAGATATATTGGTAGAATGTTAGAGATTGTTGCAGGTATTAAATCTTATGGAAGAACCAAGACAAAGAATGAAGTGATATGTAAAATTATGAGGACATTGACTCCTGCATTTAAGTAGACAATACAAATCATTGAACAAGTTATACCTTGTACCACAAAATTTACCAGAGAAACTCTTCTTGGAAGATTGGAAGAATCAGAGATGAACTTGAGACTATCAAGAGATTTACCTAGAATGGAGACAACATTCAGTGCACCTAGTGTTCACCCTACTTTGTCAAGAAGCATTAGTGTAAGTGAAGATTATGCTAGCAGCAACAGATCTAGAAATGAAGAAGACAAGAAGATTGAAGAAGGTATTGCCTTGCTTGTGAAAAGAGAATTAGATGGTAAGAAAAATTTTAAATGTTGGACTTGTCAAGAATTTGGTCATTTTGCATTTAAATTTCTTAAGAGAGTTAAGAAGTATAGAAATAACTTTAAACCTAGGAGATCTAAAGAATGTTATTATGAAAATGATGAAGAACTTGAAGCTAGTTTGGAGAAATCTTTGAGTGAAAGTGATACTGAGAATGATGATATAGGATTTGTAGCAATTAAAGAAGAAAATCCTGAAATAGAAATTAAGGAAGAAAAGGCTTTATTTTCTCAAGTAGAAAAGAAAGCTAATTGGATTATAGATAGTGGTTGTTCACATTATATGACTGGAGATGTGAAAAAGTTCATAAAGTTTAACAATTATGATGGAGGAGTTGTTAGAGTTGGAAACAATGCACCTTGTTTGATTAAAGGTATAGGATCTATTACTGTTGATGGAAAGACTAATACTGATGATGTTTACTTTGTGGATGGTTTGAAATATAATATTTTGAGTGTTGGACAACTAGTTGATAAGGGATATCAAGTTTGGTTTATTGAGAAAACTTGTGTAATAAAAGACAAGGATGGAAATTTGATTGGTACTGGATCTAGAATTAGAGTTAATGTATTTCTTGATTACTAAGATTAATGACAGTTGGTAAGGCACATAATATTTTGTCATATAAACTTTGATAACATTGTGAAAGTCAGTACTACTCTTGCAATAAGAGATTTACCAAAAATTATGAAGCCTATTAACATGATTTAAAAGGAATGTGTGATGGCTAAATAGAAGAGAAGCTCATTTCCCAACAAGAAGTTTACAACAACAGAGAAGTTGGAAATTGTTCATATGGATTTGAGTGGTCCCACAAGGACTAGAGGATTCTATGGAGAAAGGTATTTTATGATTCTTGTTGATGATTTTACAAGAATGATGTGGATTGAATTTCTTAAAGAAAATTCTAAAGCATTTGATAAGTTTAAGATTATTAAGAACAAAGTTGAGAATGAATCAAGAATGAAGATTAAATGTTTGAGATCAGATAGAGGTGGAGTATTTACTTCAAAAGAATTTAACAATTTTTGTGAAGTGAATGGTATTAAGAGATAGTTTTCAGCCCCTAGGACACTTGAGCAAAATGGTATTGCAAAAAGGTGGAACATATCAGTGACTGAGGCGGCAAGAGCTATGTTATTTGAGAATGACTTGGAAAAGTTACTATCAAGAGAAGCAGTGAGCACAATAGTATATACAATGAACAGAGTACAAATCACAGCAGACACAGACAAAACACCCTATGAAGTATGGTTTGGACATGCACCATCAGTTAAGTCTTTTAGAATTTTTGGAAGAAAATGTTATATTAAGAGAGATGATAACATTGGAATGTTTGATCCTAGAAGTGATGAAGGTACATTTCTTGGATATTCATTGAAGAGCAAAGCTTATAGATGTTACAATAAAAAAACTAAGACTATTGTTGAGAGCGCAAATGTTAAAGTTGATGAAAAGTTCAAAATTCAGGAAAGAATGCTTGATTATGAATTAGATGAAGGAACTCATCCTAGAACTAATCCTGAGAACACTGAATTATTCTATGCAACTGCCAGTGATTTTTTGAATGAAAGCTACAGTGAAGAAATCATTGAAGAACCTATAGTAGAAATAAGAACTGAGACAGTGACACCTAACAGGAACCTATAAAGGAATCATCATGTTGAGTAGATTATTGGAAGCATAGACAGAGGAGTTCTAACATGAAATGAGGTACAAGAACAGTTGTGTTTAATTTCTCAAATTGAAGCTAAATCTACTAGTGAAGCCTGTGAAGATGAACATTGGATTAAAGCTATGAAAGAAGAACTAGATCAGATAGAAAAGAACAAGACTTGGGAATTGTTCCCTAGACCTAAAGATAAGAATGTTATAGGAACAAAATGGGTATTTAGAAACAAGATGAATGAGCAAGGAGAATTTGTAAGGAACAAAGCAAGATTGGTATGTAAAGGATACTCATAGCAAGAAGGAATTGACTATGAAGAAACTTTTACCAGTAACAAGAATTGAAGTAGTAAGAATATTTTTAGCTTATGCAACTTATAAGAAATTCAAAGTGTATCAGATGGATGTGAAGTCAACATTTCTGAATGGAGAATTGGAAGAAGAAGTCTACATTGAGAAACCTGAAGGTTTTCCTTTAACTCAAGAAGGGGATATGATATGTAAATTGAAGAAAGCTTTATATGGACTGAAGCAAGCACCTAGAACTTGGTATGCAAGATTGGATAAGTATTTGATAAAGTTAGGATTTACAAAAGGCACAGCTTATAGCAATCTGTACACAAAGGAAATTGAAAATGGTTTGTTGGTTGTTGTTATTTTTGTTGATGACATTATCTTTGGAGGAGAAGATGAAGCCAGTGATAAATTTGCATATGAAATGAAGACTAAATTCGAAATGAGTATGATTGGTGAAATGAAGTATTTTTTAGGATTGCAGATAACACAGAACAGTGATGGTATCTTTGTAAGTCAGACAAAGTACTTGAATGATTTATTGAAGAGATTTGGAATGGAGAACTATAAACTAGTCGGAACAACTATGGTAACTAGACACAAGTTATCTAGCACAGATGAGACTCCTACAATGGAACAAAAAAAGTACAAATCTATGATTGGAGGATTGCAATATTTAACTCATACAAGACCTGATATATCACATGTAGTTGGAATTGTTGCAAGATTTCAAGCTGGACCTAGAGAATCACATTAAACAATAGTAAAAAGGATACTGAGGTACTTAAAAGGCACAATTGAATATGGATTGTGGTATGAAAAATTTGATGATTTTACATTATGTGCATATACAGATGCTGATTGGGGAGGTAGTGTTGATGACAAAAAGAGCACCAGTGGTGGAGCATTTTTCCTTGGAGGAAGATTGGTTTCTTGGCTAAGCAAGAAGAAGAACTGTATTTCACAAAGCACAATAGAAGTAGAGTATGTGGCAGTAACAAACAATTGTAATCAAATAATTTGGATGAAGCAAATGCTAAAAGATATTGGAATAAAATTTGTTGAGTCTGTTGTTATACATTGTGATAACACTAGCACAATTAGTATGTCTAAGAACCTATGTTACATTCTAAGACAAAGAGTATAGAGATAAAGTATCATGTAGTGAGAGAGAAAGTGGCAGAGAAAGAAGTCAGACTTGAGTATATAAGCACAAAGGAGCAGATTGCAGATATGTTTACAAAACCTTTTCCTAAGGATACATTTGAGTATCTGAGAGGTATGATTGGGGTTATGCCCCAGCCTACTTTTGAGAAGTGATGTAGATTGTTGCATCCATCCAGTGGTATATGGGCCCTATCTTTCTTTTGGACTAGATGGTGGTACTTCTTCTATGGGGGAGTATGTGTACCCGAGATGAGTCATGAGGACTCTAGTGAATGCATTTTTTGAATAGTGTCTTTTGACATTGAAGTTGTTGTTGACATAGTGATGAAGCATTTGTCATTTATGTCAATGGGGGAGAATTATACATGAAAAATCATCTATTGGAGATAATTGCATAGGAAAACAAAGTAATATTTGATTGATGAGAGGATTTGAAAGCATTTTCAGAGTAGCAGTGTTGCAGTGTTGGTATTCATGCAACTTGGATGTTTTTTTTCATCTATGTTGCCATCAATGCCAATGGGGGAGATTGTTAGGAATGAAGGTTGAATATATCCCATGGGGGAGTATTCACATCCATTATGTAGCATTTTTTGTTGCATTCATGACTGTGATTATCATTGATGTCAACACAGTAATCTACTGAAGATTAGCAGAGAAGCAGACAATGTTTGAGTTAGCGCACATGAGATATTGAAGATGAAGCTATGAAGAGTTGAGGACTTACTCTATGATGTTCTATAAGATTTTGGTTAAGAGCACATATGGAAATTAATTTATTCTTGACATTTATGAGCAAATCAGTGGAAGCAGTATTTAGGCAGTGTTCCTAAGTAGCGATTTGTGGAAATTGGATGATATCTCCTAATCGGGATTGAATCTGATCATGAGCTGTTATGAGGTAGTTGAAGACATTTTTTTAGTGATGTGGATGTGAGTGCAAGATCCAAGGTCACACAAGTGAAGAATTATCTTAATTGGAAGCTGATAGTTTTGTGTATTTTTTATGTAACGTGTGGAAACTTTTATTTTGTAATTTATATGCCGACTCATTTGTAATTGCTTGAGTGTGGTATAAAGGAAGGAATTTTTTCCTTATTGTAATGAGTAGTTGTGTATTTTATTTGAAATTGAATTGCAGAATTGTGCAATACTTTTTGGAAGAGGATATGCGAAGTATAGAGATCTGGTATTGAGATCTGATGAAGTAGTTGGTGCAGTTTGGCACAGTCAGAGGAGTATTGAATTATTGAGATCAGTAATCTTTTGGTATTATTTTTTTGAGTAATACAAAGATTAGTTGGACAATGTGTTCAGTGATCTTACACCTGAAGTTGTTTGGGCAGTGGGTCCTTCTATCTTCCATAACTCCTAACAGAGTTAGAATCTTTTAGCAGGGATTCAAAGTCTCCTAAAAGGGACTCATATGTACTAAATGTATTTCATAAGCCTCCTGATAGAGTCCATCCTCTCACAAGGAACTTTCATATTAATGCATCTTTTTTGGGCATCATTCCCACCAGGGTTTACTTTTTGATCAAGGGGTTCCCTAGTCAACGTATCATGTGTTATTGTGTATGTATATCTTTCTATGGTTGTTGATTACATTTCTTACATGGTTAAAATCTATTGAAGTTGATAAAAGTTGTATTTATCTGATAACTCATTCACCCCCCCTCTCAGTTATCTTGGTGGGCTTTACTTTCTAACACTCTTGTCTAAATAGAGATCTGATACTTTTCCAACTATATGGAAATACATGTAGATTATCAGTGACCCAAACCTGAATATCTTACTTTTATCATGCTTGATAGCTCTTATATTGTCCATCAATTATGTGTGCAAGATCTCACACAAGTTGAATTCACCCTTTTCTTTCACAATCCTGATGGCTACTAGAATAGTAGTTGTGGACACACTATTGACCCTGTTAGCATGTTGGAACTTGTATCCAAGTATCATAGACATCAGTTTAATGTCTTTCTCTTTAATAGTTCAATTGTCATTCTGCACTTGTCACTATAGGACTTACAAGCCTGCTCAACTAGTTTCCTGATATCCTTGCCTATAGGAAGAATGGTGCCTATCTTAGGAAGACCAGTCATCTCATGAATGAGATCAATAGTTATTCTAACTGAGACTTCTCCTATCCAGAATACGTCATCATGTATTCTTCTCAAAAGAATCTTAATCCATTCAGATTCATAAAACTCACAACAATAGGGTTGTTTTCCAGGTGTGTGTACTCATCTATGAATGTTTTTTCTGGATTCATCATTGTCTCTAGATGTGCCCTAATCTTGTTTGCTCCAACAGGTTCCTTCTTACAATAGATGTATGCATGTATGTCCTCTACATGCATAACACCCATTGGAGTCCTAGAGAAGGATCCTTCTAAATCATCTAGGGTAGACTTGAATGGATGCTTCTTAAATACATATCTTTTCCTTTCAGCAACATCAAAAATAACTGGAGTAGCCATAACTTACTTGTTCTATCGCTTCAAATTGGTTTCCAAGGGTTTCTTGAAATGTCACGACTGAACTAGGGTTCCGTAATAGACTTAACTTCCTTTCGCTGATAATCCAACTGCAATTCTTCACAACTCAACTGCTTTAACTCCTGTGATCTTCAGACCCTCAAACTTGAATGCAAATGTGTGAATAAAGTATCTTTGATGATTATAAAAACAACTTTCTACCATTAATGCTTATCACATAAGCACAAAATCCCATAGAGAATTCCAATCTTCCTTTCTGCTATCGTATAGGTAGTGCGGTCTTGCATACTACATCAAATGGTTTCCAAATAGTTATATCCAAAGGTGCATACTCTGAGAGTGAGTATACCAGTCGCGTAGGGGTCTAGAGATAATCTAGCTCCCCCTATGACCATGATAGTCATTTAACCATAAATAGAAGGTGTATCCATTGTAGATGCATCCTCAAATATTTCATCAACATTATCCTTCTTTTCTTCCTTCCAAATCAAGCTCGCATCTTTTGTAGCTTGCACAAACTTGACTTCTCCCGCTTCATCCAATATTGAACCTTCTGACTTTTTAGGGCTTTCCTATCTTTGTGCTTTTGATCTATAGAATTTTGAGATGTGTCCAGCCTTATTACAAGAGTGACAAATGACTAGAGGCCTTACATTCCTCGGTGCATTGATGTGAGTTACCAACTTGCACTGTCTAGCTATATGACCATTATAATTGTATATTTGACATGTAATGTTCTGAGCACTTCTTACATTCTGTTGTGCATGACTTCTTTGATTTTGTTGATTCTGATTTCTTTGATTTGATCTACAATTCATAGCTCTATGACCAAACTTATTGCATGAATAACAGTAACCATTGAAGGGTCTTACCTCTTTAGAATCTCTTGTAATATGACCATGCTTGTTACATGCATAACAAGTTTTATTTACTAGCTTGCACTCATCCTTAGATGGTTCAGCTTCAACTTCAGTATGATTTTTGGTTTGATTAGCTTTTGTAGATTCTTTTGATGCTTTATTTCTTCCTCGCATGTCATTGATCTGATTTTGTGCTTCATTGAAACCAATACCGCTGGTGTCTCCTTTAATATTTTGTGCATACAAATGAGACTCTATGAGCTCCTTTCTTGTGTGAAATTTGTCAATATGATTCTTTGCTTCTTTTAATTCAGATTCCATCTGCTTCTTAATGTTTTCTAACTCCAAGACTTTCATGTTTGGTTGCCTTAGATCTTCATCTAACTGCTTGTTTTCTTTGACTTGTTCTTCATAGGCTTCCTGATTGTTAAGTATCTTTTCATCTAACTCTTCAATCTAATATTTTAGAGATGTGTTTTCCTCATTCAGATTTTTGACCATTTTCCCTAACTCACTTGTAGAACAATCTTTCAAATCTTTTCTTATTTTCTTGATGAATTCTTTAGAATCATTAACTTTGGATTTCAGTTCTTCAATTTCTTTTTCAGATCTTTCAAGGTCTTCAAGAGATGCTTCAAGATTTTTTTTTAGATGTTTTATTTCTCCCTTATCCATGATCTCCTCAAGTGGTTAAACTTCTCTTCAGAGGACCAGAGCTTTGATACCAATTGTTAGAAAGGGAACACTGAGAGGGGGGTGAATCAATGTTCTATATAATATTACTTTTTTCTGATATCTTGAAACTTAACTTAATTTCTTAAGTACTGAAATGAATATCAAGGCAAGTAAGATAAAAAATCATAACACATGACACCAAATATGATTATAGAAAAACCCAAATAGGTAAAAACCCCGGTGGGAATTGACACCCACTAAGAACTACACTAGTGTATTATGATCCCTGTTAGAAGATCTTGCAACCCTATTAGGAGTTGATCTGTACAATGCTTGTAGTACAGTAACTTGGTCAAGGGTCAGACCCTGTTAGGAGTCTTTTACAATAACCCTGTTAGGGGTGGGGACACACAGTCCTAGAGCTTACTTCTCAAGTGGTGAAGGCTACAACCTTTTGAACATCAGAAACACACTATATCTGCAAGGTGAATTGCTTCTGTGACACTGCTTGTTTGATCAGTTCCTTTTGTGCACTTAAGCTTTAGTCTCTTGTAAAGATATACAATATTATTACTTCTATTCACATACTTCTACTCTGCTTCTATCGATCTCTATATCTCGTGCCCCACTTAATTACAAAGGCACATGTCTTATTTATATGCGCATACAAAACTATTCATTAAGTCCGCCTATAATTAATTACATACAATGCTTCCAAATGAATTGGCTCAAGCACATTTACATATAATGATATCAACATGTATATTACCTAAATACAATAGGTTCATAGCCTTTACAAAACAATAATATAATCACCAACCAAAATACCAACAGTTGGCTCCGTGCTTTGTTTTGTTCTACCGCTCATTGTCTATCTCACTTAATCTGCCTGTAACTTCTTCATACTAGCTGATATGATCATGTGCTCTTAGACTTAGCATGATTACATACTCAGAATCTTATCTTCAAGGGCACACACCATAACTTGGTCATATGCATGTGTGTTGATGCTCTGTTCACCTAGTGCTCTGTTGACTATCCAATCTTCCATACTTAACCAAATTTTGATCTTCTAACTTGTTGCGCTGACTCCATAACATCATATGATTTTGTTGCCATAATGACAACACTAAATCATAATAGTATAGTCAACTTTCCAACACCATGGTAGTTGGGCAGTGATCCCATGACCTGAATAGAGGAATCACCACCTACATCCACAACATTTTGAGTCAGCTTGTCTTTCCTAAAGATACCCTAACCTATCCTACCCTTTTCCCTTACCCACGTAGGGTATCTTTTCCCCATCATAGTCTATTATTAATTGTCTTCACACACTTATTTCCCTTTATCCCTCCACCCTAGCCCTCAACTTTCCTAGGAAGAGATGCCAATAATTACACCTTGTAGGGTCCCCTTAGCGTACTTGCATCCCTCCCATTGACCCCCCATTCCCTTTTTGGGACCCATTTTTTCTACCACTTTCCCCTTACCACCCCATTGGTCATGCTAATCAATTTTTTGTCCCCTTTTTGTCCTACTTTTTCTTTTGTCCCTTTTTCAAGAAATTTTTATAAATTTTATTTTTTGCATCAATTTCTCAAGGGGCATACCCTCTATTGTCACTGCTTTGTTGCAACGTCCAAAATCATTCCTTATGAATTTATTAATTCATACTAACACAACCTTGTAATTAATTGAATTTGTTATGTAATTTATTACCTATGCTTAATAATATAATTAATTTTTGATTAATTATATTAAATCTTCCCCTTTTAACCTTATAATATAATTAATTTGAAGAAATTAATTACATTTTTTCCCTTTCTATCCCAATGATGTAATTAATTTTAATTAATTGACTACACTATTCCCCCCAACCTATATTCAAATATTTATTATTATTATTTAGATATTTCCCCTTTATATAAATTGCATGAATTAATTAACTCTTAATTAATTAAATCTAATCCTAACCTAAATCCTTAGCCTATAAACCCATCATGTCACCTCTAAGCCTACTCATTAATTAATCCTAGATTAATTAAGCTAATTTTGTGATTCCTACAACAATTAACATTTCCCTCCATTTTTAATGTGTCTCACACATTTGAGCATATTCCCCAAACTTATACCACCAACCTTCCATAAATAGCCATTTGCCCTTATTACACATTCGTCTCCCATATTTCCTTGGACCTCTCTCACACATGTGTGAGACACCTTGATCCTTGCAATTCTTACTCTTGTCTCCCACTTTGTATTTATGAGCCATCATTTTCAAGGTCGTTCACATGTGTGAGTAACTCACCCCTTTTACATGACCAACTACTTTTCTTACATGTCTTCCACTTGGCTTTCACCTCGCCAATCCAAATGCATCCTAGCCCTTCATTTCAATTTTGAATCTCAACTATCCATTTCCATCCAAACTCTATAAATATGAATCTCTCCTTATGCATTTCATCCACCACCAATTAGCATTGTTATTATTTTGAGATCACTCAATCTTTTAGTTTACAATCGTAGTAATATTTGCATTTTCATAGCATTTTATCTTCATAGCTTAGAAATCATGGCATTTTTAGCATAGTTTTGTGTATCTAAATCCATTAGTTTTGCATCTAGTTCATCACTTACATTACATATTAGTATTCTCATTTCATCCACATAGTCTTAGAAATCATTTGGGGATCAAATAATTGTGTTTGGAAAGAAATACCCACATATAATCAACAAGTGATAAAATCAATGGAGTAGGGTGCCTCTATTTTGCTCAATCATAGGTATAATTGAAATTAGTTAGTTTAGTGCTTTGTTTGTTGTTATTTGCATTATCTAACTGAAAATTTCAACCATATACAATATGTGATATGATGAAGGATCTCGACATCTATGTATGTTAGGTACCCATGTATAATTAATCATGTAAATAATCTCTTACAAATGGAGAAAAGGAAAAAACCTCATGGGAGAAAACTCCTCTTCAAAAAAGAGAGAATGCAAATAAACTTAAGAGATATGATGATTGATGTATGGAGGTCTCAAATTATCCCCTAAGAATTGATCTAAATGATGTTCCCCACATAGGAGAAAAGTTGAGGGACTATGTAGCCCCCGACCCATAATGAATAATCGCCTGCAACAATAGAAAGTGTTTGAATACAAAACAAGATTCAATGCTTACAAATCGTTTGTCTCTCCTTAGGAAGAAGCACAACTATATATAAATGTAGGTATGCTTCCCATTCTATCTATGTTGGATAAGATGGAAGCATGATGAATTATGATGTCTTTAAAAACTGTTCATGTGTCTCCTCATCCATGAAAGATCATGTTTCCACATTCCAATCAAACAAATAAGAAGGTAACATACTAGAACTATGTAGAAACTAATATGGAGAAAGATATAAAGATGAATATGGCATGATAGAAGAAATGCAATACTTGTCATCAAAGAGAAGAGTTAGCCCATAAACTATGTCCTTCAAATCTAAAATTTGAGACCCCAGAGTTAATGGACCAATGTTTTTCAAATAGAAATTCCAATCAGGAAAACCAATACATAACTCATGTAATGAAGCCATGAAAATGTTTCTTTCAACTAATTTTAAAAGATAATGATTTTCTCATTGATTAGGAATGATGAAAGTCTCAAATGACTTTGGAGAAGCATTCAATGAAAGTGAAGGTAGATAAACTATCTCTAAAGAATAACTAGGAACTTGAAAAATAATGTCATCCTCATATGAAGTCTCAAAATGCTCCAAAGTAGCAATTTCTATAATTGTGTGTACTAGAAGTACCTTTATAAGATTAGTTTGACAATATTTAAATCAAAATGAACTAAATTACCACAATTAGTAAGTTATTTTAATGCAAATAAAGTCAATAAACATCCTATAGCACTCTAATTAAGAATGCTAATGATAAGCTCTCAGCAAGCTTCCATTAGTGGCAGTCCTAAAATGAGAAAATGATAGATGATTGCACAAATAAATCTTATTTCAAAGAAACTATGCTTCATTATGTTTAAAATGTCTTTCTAGCTCAAATTTGTAATAATTTTGATGCAATTCTCAGATGTGTGGATCCTTTTCTCCTTATTTTAGCCTTGCTTTTATAGATTTTAGCAAGTATGGGGGGTGGAGTTACTTTAATCATGATCAGGTTAAGGTTTAGTCCATGTTTTCAAATATGGATATAATTTAAATGGTTTGTCCTCAAAGCTTGGGACAATGAGACAAAATGAGTGGTCAAGATGCTCTCACCTTATGGGAGATTGAGATTCAATTTTCTTTTGATCCATGTGAGTCCAATTCTCAATTCCTATTGGTTGAGGTAATTTCCTCACATGTGGTGGGTGAAGGAAAATAGAGACTAATTAATTGAATTGAATTTATTTATTTAGCCATGTGTACTCCTTGAATGGGTTGATTTTGATTTTAATTAAACTATACAATTATTTAGATTAATTATATTATTAATTGATTTATCTTGGTTTAATTGATTTAATTGGCTTTTGATTTTTAATTAATATTTGATTTTCAATTAATGTTGGATTTTGGCTTGATTGCAATGAATGCCTTGATTTTGCCTTAGTTGCTCACTTGATTTGACCTTGACCATTTTTAGGTGATTACAAATGCCCCTCTTTGAATCAATGGGTGAAGCACATTGGCTCAAAGAATATTCGATATCCTGATGCAGATTCCTGATTTCTGATTTGCTTTTTATGATATATGTAGATTCTCTAATGAAATCCTGATTAATTAATAGTCTCGATGGTCATTTTGATGATAGATCCTTGATGTGATGCATGTTTTGACCTAATTCTTTGATTTCGATGCCCCACTGATGAATTCAAAAAAATTTACATTGAAAGATTGTGCAACTGATTTGATTGTGTCGATGATGATTTGCATGTATGACCCCTTAGAAATGAAATGAAATTTTACTGTGGTGAAAATTTTTGTGTTTTTGATCAATTTCATTGAATATTTTCAATTTTGCATTAATTTTGATTTCATTTCCGATATTGTTTTATTGATGCACTAACAATAAATGCCCCTAATTTGGCTGATTTGGTGCTTAATTTGGACTCTGGGTCAATTTTCTGCTAAAAATGGTTCCTTTTTAATCAAATGGCTACATATAAGGGTGAAACGTCAATTTTACTATTTATTTTCACCTTCAGTTTTACTTTTTACCCTCTGACTCCTCTGAGCTATGACAATGGTGGTGCCATATAGGGCACATATATTCAAGCGCGACTGATGTTATCAGTGTCTGTTGGATTATAGACCTCCGATGAGTTCCCCTGGAAACTTCTTTTGTCGTTTCATGCCTTTAAATTCAAAAAAATTGGATTTTTCTAGCTAGAATTTTTTTTTTTCAAATTCAAATGAAATATCGTGTACAATGTTTTAATAGCACATACAACATAGTTTTAGCACATCTACAATTTTTAATAGTGCGTATAAGCAATTTAGTAGCGCATTCAAACATGAACCCTAGGTTAGAGTTTCACTTCTTAGATTTCCTGTAGCGTGTTGTAGACACTAAAAAATGGGCAAGTGCTTTAAAATCATAAAATTGCAAATTCTCATCAAAATGCACTAATTCAAATTAAATGGACATTTATTAATCAAAGTTGGAAAAAATTAATAAAATCAAAGGAAAAATCAAATAATGATATTAAATAATTAAATCAAAGCTTAAAGGGGTGAAAAATACTATATAATTGATTTTAATCAATTAATTATATAGTTGTTAAATCAAAAATCAAAATGAACCTATATCTTACATGGCTAAATTTAATTAATTAATCCTAATATCTTTCAACAAAGTTGAGCAACCAATGAAAATTGAGGACAAAAAGACACAAATCACTCAAAAAGGATGAATCTCAATCACTCATTTTAAAGTTTCAATCTCATCCACTCAATTTTGTCCTTTTGTCCAAAGCTTTGAGACAAACCTTTAAATTGTCCCCCCATTTATGAACATTGCAAATTTTTTTGACTCAACCATGGCTAAATCATGATTACTTCACTCTACCCCCTACCCTTGGGAATTTACTAGAAGTATGAGGCATTTTGAGAGCAATAATCATCTTAGAAATTCATTTGCAAAGCATCCTTATTATAGACAATTTCATAGCAATCAAGAGCATTTGAGAGCATTTGAATTATCTTTGTATCAATTTGAGAGTTAGTGAGCTAGATTAATCATTGTAGCATCATATTTTCTCATTTTAGAAGTGTCACTAGTGGAGATTGAGCTGAGAGCTTCACTTACCACATCTGATTAAAGAACCATGAGATGTTATGGATTTTAGTTTCAATTCATAGTTAAATTTGTATTGCATTTGCTTTGAATTGTTAGTTAAATATCCTAATTTCATGAAGGTGTTTAGCATACACACACAAATGGCGCCCACCGTGGAGCTCTAAGCCTCATTTCTAATGTTTCTATCATTTTTTTTGCATTGTATCTTCACTTTTATGTGAATTTTTTGTAGAAAATAGGTAAAATGAAATGTACAAAGCATTAACTGATGCCTGTGCCTACTGTTCTACCACTTCATAGCAATTATCTGACACCTGCTAGATAAATCATTGTGGCTGAGAGATAAATTGTCACACTCAAGACTGCAAAGCAATGCCTGCGATGGGAGAAGTGTCGCATGTTAGCTAACTTCTACCACCTGTCATATCCTTTATGACGCAATTTACACAGATAGTCACACCTAGTATCTTCTAACAGATGCTTAATTTTTGTGAATTGCCACTTTTAATAGCTCATTTTACGCAGTTTACATTAATTGTTATGCTTAGTAAATAAATTGTCACGCTTGAGTAACTTTAAATAACGCTTGAGCCACTGGAAAGTGACACTCGCTATTGATAAAGTTATGCTTGCTAACAGTTTAATTACACGTATTAGCTGGACAATGACACCTATTGTCTGTTGTTTAAATTTGCTGTCAAATTAATAAATTCAATTATCTTACTCTTTGTCTATATGTTTTTACTGTAAATGAGCAAGCACAAAAAAGTGCAAAAGCCAGAGAGCAGAGTTACACAACCAAGCAAAGAGGTAAGAATACAAGATAAACGTGAAAAGGAATTGCATAGTGATTTAATCTTAGAGAGTTTAGGCCTAGAAGAGATTGTATAATCATTACATCAAGGTGTTAGAGGCTTACAAGCTTAAATTTCCTACTTTAAATTGAAATTTGTTTACATAAAGTTGTTGAAGTTTTCATTGAAAAATCTTGTGAAAACACTTAATTGTACTTCAAATTGTTCCTATTTTTGTTTCCCTCATTTTGTATGGTTGTGTTGGACTAACTTGTTGGAGGAGGGAGCAGGAACGATAGCCACTAGGTGAGTGAGCAAATAAAAAAGCCAAAAATCTCATAAAAGCACCTAGCCTTTGCTAGCTACAAAAAAAAAAAGGTATTCATCGAATCAAGCTTGCATTTTCTTAGATTGTGGCATTCATTGAATCTAGCTTAATTAAAATAAGGAATTAACACAAACACCTCAATTATAAGAATCTCGTTGTCAAGAGAATGAAAATGAACAATTGTTGCTTGAGTGTTTGGAATGAAGAAAGACAATAGGGATATGCTCTTCACTTTTTAAGTGAACCAAATTCCCAAACTTGTTGGACTAAGTTCAATTCCTTGCTTTTTCATACATGCTAGTTAGAATAGAGCAATAGAGGGCCTGCCTCCTGAGATTTTCCTTATGAGGATGGTGAGAGGGAACAACTCAAGTGGGAAACAACCACCTTTGCCATGGTAATATCCAACCCACTATAATAAAAATACACTTTTCCTTAAAAGGGAAGTGGCTAGATTGTGTACAAGTCTCTTCACTTCCTCTAGTAGTCCTCATGGATTGCGCTAAATCATGCTTTTGTGTGTGTGGGAAGCCTGCAAGTGGGTATAAGAACTTGGCATAGTTTAGAATGGAATTGTTCAATAAAAACCTAATAAGTAGCAAGCTACCTCATAGAGCCAAAATGTTAAAAGCCAAACTTGGCTATAGGTAGACTGCTTGGAATACTTTCTTATGCAATACTTGTGGAAAACGATCGAGAATATACACTTTAGTGTGTTTTAGGGACACGATTAAAAATTGATGTGTGTGTTGCGATTGTCTTCCATTTTCAAATGAGAAAATTCCAGAAAACTAATCTTGCAATTTTTAAAATCCAAAATTTACAACCTAGTCAGCAAAGTGTTGCCTGTGCATAGAGAAATAATGCCTGTCAGCAGTAAAGTCACACTTGTGACTGTTCAAAAAATGCATATCAACCATAAACTCATGCCTGAGATATATTAAGTGACGCCTGCAAACACTGGAAAAATGCCTATCAATAGTAAAGTGTCACCTACATACCTGCAGTGTGCCGCCTAAGTCAATTCCAGTCGATGCATACCAACTTTTAAGTCATGCCTACACTTAGGCAAGTGAGGCCTAGAAACACAAAAGGGAAAATAGTGAGTACTTACCGAGGAGTTAAAAAATTATTGATCACATATTCAGATACCCTTTTCTATGTTCTTACTGTTCCAACATCCCGCCCAGTCAAAAATCTTGGTTCTACACAATTTTTGAAAATTTCACAAGGATTTGATCACAGGCATGATAGAATCTTATTTTCCAAGTGGTTTGTTCATGCCTGCTTTTACTAGATCATACTACATAAAGAAAACCTTGCAAGAAGATGGGACTTATTTGAGACAAGAGCTTCATTACCCAAGTGACACTTCTACCACCCCAAGAGTACCCCAAAAATCACCCATTCAAGAAGTGGAAGACAACATGAAGTACTATGGTGGTTTGGGAAATAACAGCAATAGTGGCATAGACCCAAACAATCAAGGTGATGCCAATAATGGTGGTATAGACCCAAACAATCAGGGTAACACAAATAATGGAGGAATAGACGTGAACACTCAAGGAATTGATAACACTAACCCTAAGGTTAATAATGAACCAACTGCCGAAGATGCCACCGATGAAAGGGTTAATGAGGCTATACAAAGTCCTTATTTCTTGAAACCCATAGAGAAAGAAATGGAAAGAGACAAGGAAAAACACTTTATGGATCTAGTTGAAAAGGGACTTAAACTTCCCCGTGACTATGATGTTAATCAACTTAGACTACTAGAAGTTGAAGAGAGTCCCATTGACATCATGAACAAGTAGTTAAGATATTTCAAATGCAATTGGATACAATCAAGAAAGCGGGGCTCCTAAACCCTTTTCTATTGAAGCATTGTGTCCATTTCCATTTGATAAAATTCTAGTCATGGTACCATTCCTGATCAATGTAGTGTTTCCCAAGTATGATAAATGCAAAGGAACATCGGATCCTCAAGATCACCTATGGGAATTTTGTGCATTGATCTTGGAGTTCATGTACGATGCCACTTATTTAATGAGACTATTCCCAAGAAGCTTAGGAGGTATGGCCATTGAGTGGTTTTCTAAACTACCATCCAACATTAAAACCTTTGAAGAACTAGCTTAAAAATTTGTGGCACATTACTCATACAACATCAAGCATGAGGTCACAATGGTAACTTTATGTAATACCAAACAAAAGGATGGAGAATCATTCCTCATTTTCTTACAAAGATGGAGGAAGTTATTTGCTAGGTATCCTAGGAGTGTGCCCAAAAAGGAGAAGATGGATATATTCATCAATAGCTTGAGCAACAAGATGAATTACCAATTGAGAATGCAATGTCCCAAGACCTTCCAAGATCTTATTGAAAATGAAGTGAAAATGGAAGAAGTGTTGGTTAAGAGTGGAGAGTTGAAATTGTATAAAGATAAAAAGAATAACTTCAACAACAATAACTCCAATAATAACAACAATCAGAATAAGAATTGGTCCAATAGCTATAATCGTTTTGGATTGAAGAAAAACAATAAGGGAGTAGTCAATGATGGGGTTGTTGATTATAGTAATTTGAAGGTGACTCCATTCGTTCTCACAAGAACACCTAATTAGGTGAACAATGCAAATCAGTCCTCCAAGGCACCTTTCAACAACAATACTAATGGTGGCAATCAAGGAAACAATCAAAGGAGTAACAAATCTGATAAATTCTTGGTACCAACTCCTAAGAGGAACTTCACACTTTTGGGTGAACCTCTTGCAAAAGAATTTAAGACCATCATGGATAACAATGTCATTACTTTACCTAGCATTCAACCTTATGAGCCATGACACAAGCCCAGCTGGTGGAGTGAAAATAGCCATTATGAATACCATAGAATTCAAGGGCACACGACAAATGATTGCTTGTAGCTAAAGAACATGGTGCAAGAATTGATTGATAGTGGTATGATCACCATTGAAGGACCTCAAAGTAATGAAGACCACATGGCTTTCAAACAACCCTTCTATAAACATGACAAAGGTGAATCAGCCAATGGCAAGAAACAAAGTAGCAACAATATCAATTTTGTTCCACCCTATGATAATGTTGTAAATGCTATAGCGATCAAAGAATAGCCACAAAAAGAGACATCTAATGTTATCACTAGGGGGAAGACTTCAAGGATTACCCTACAAGGGGTTGATCCTAAACCCATTGGTCCTCCGCAATCCAACATTGTGATCAAGCAATCTTCTACAACAATAAAACCATATATTTTGGTAGATCAGCTACAAAAGACTCCAGCACAAATCTCTATCTTGGAGTTATTGAAACTCTCTCCAAACCACAAGGAAATTTTAGAGAAAGCTCTAGTAGAGACTAATGTTCCTACTAAATTAGAAGAGGAGAAGTTTTAGAACATGGTAGGGCACCTCATTGCACCTCATTGACTTTCATTTTCAGACCATGATGACATGTCTATTACCCATCCCCAAAATCTACCATTGCATATAAAAGTCTTGATTGAAAGACATAGGATCAAAAGAGCTCTCATAGATGGGGGAGCTGGTCTTAACATCTGCACGTTGAGCCTTGTCAAATCCCTAGGATTATCTGAGTTATGCATTGATCCTACAAAAAGAATCACCATAAAGGCCTATGATGAAGCTGAAAGAGCCTCCAAAGGCATGATTGTATTGCCCATTCAAGTGGGACCTATCAAAAAGGACACAAATTACCAAGTGTTAGATATGAAACTAACTTATAATATATTATTGGGGAGACTGTGGATCCATGAGATGCAAGCGGTTCCATCCATGTACCATCAATGCATAAAATTTTCATACATGGGTGAGGAAATCATGGTTGGAGGGGACTCAAATCCGTTCCAATATAGCAATACACTTAAACCCCTTCATGAGCTATTTATTCCCCATAACAGAGAAGGAATTATACAAAGAGATACCATCAAAGATATCAAAATGGATGATCCTATGTTAACATTAAGTGCTACTTCAAACCCTCATCAAGCTAGCTCAATGACATCAACTAAAGGAAAGGAAAAAGTGAGTTACGAGGGTCCAACATCAAATGAAGATTTTGAAAAATCATCTATACCAAGGATAGAATTTTCAAAACCCACCAAAGAAGAAAAGGATAAAGCTAAAAAGGACAACTACAAAAAAATAAGTGAGATTATGGATACATTTGAAAAATAATGTAAAATCAGTTTCAAAGGAGTAGGGGAATATTTTGTTTCCCTATTCAACTTGCCCACATCTCCAAGAACACATGGGAAACCATCAAAAGAACATCTCCCTCATAAGTATAACTCTTACTTTGTGAGAGAAAGTGACAAAGTAGCATTTGACAAAGAAGAAGATGAAGTCCTTCAATGGCTTTATCATGATGAAGATGATACCTCAAGTACTCCTGTAGAAAGAATCCATCATATTAACATTCAAACCAATCAATATGGGAAAGGATTTGAGATAATGAAAAAAATGGGGTACAAGGGAAGAGGACCCTTAGGCTGAAGAAATAGAGGTTTACTAGAGCCCATTGAACCTTCTTGGAGAGAAAAAGAAGAAAGATCAGGGGTAGGCTACCAATACAAAGGAGAAAGCTCCAGCCCAATGCATGATTCATATCCTCAAGTGAACATGTTGGAATCCAATGTGGATAGTGATGATTCCCGAGATTATGAATGTGATATTTTATCTGATGAATCATGCCATGATAAAGAAATTATCACCATACATACTTATGCTAATGTTCCAAGGTAACAAGCTCCAAGGCGTGAAGAGCCCATCATACAATAACTCAATATAGGACAAGCACCCGTTAATCGGCCATGGATAGAGGAATTTTGGGAACCCTTAGAGGAAGATGATTCAAATGTTAGGATTAATCTGTGGGTTGTATTTCCCATGCTATTTCCCGTAGAAGTCCTTGAGGACTCAAGTGAAGAGAACTTTGATCCTTCTTCCATGGGCCATCTCGAGGAAGCTCACATTATAGATCTAAATGATACAATGTATGAATCCTCCAATGAAGTCATGTCCATAAACCCAATTGATGATACTTTGCCAAATGAAACCTTATCCTTGATAAACCCCGACCTTATTGACTGGGACCTAAACAAACCAAGTGACTTACTCTATTTCCCAAATGACCAAGCAATGAACCAATACCTTAATGTGGTCAAGCCCTCTTTCACCAATGAATTTGAACCGAACATGATGGAAGCAGTGGGGGTCCAATCTCTTAATCTAAAGAAAAAAATGAAAAAATAAAAATAAAAATGAAAAGTTCTACTGATGAAAACCACCATGTGGCAGCACTAGAACTAAAAAAGTAAAGATAAAGGATGTTTCCTATGGTGAAAACCCAACTATGGCACCAAAGGAAGAGAGGTTGGATACCCTACCCAAACATGAGGAAGAAAGGTCACCAATTCTCATAGAGCCAACAGAAAAGGTCAACGTTGGGATAGAATTGGATTCAAAATTTATACACTTGGCTACATCACTTACACCTTTAGAAAGAAAGGATTTTATCAAGTTCTTCCAAGAACAACAAGTGAACTTTGCATGGTCCTATTTTGACATGCCTGGATTGGATCCTAACTTCATTATGCACCATTTGAATGTTAAACCATGGGTTAAGCCCGTCAAGCAAAAGTTGAGAAAGATGCACCAACATGTAGCTCTCCTAGTCAAGGCAGAATTAGAAAAATTGTTGAAGGTGGGATTTATAAGAGAAATAGCCTATGCTGAATGGATATCTAATATTGTATCAGTCACCAAGCATGACAAATCCATTCAGGTATGCATGGATTTTAGAGACTTGAATCTTGCATTCCCTAAGGATGACTTCCCACTTCCGAACATAGATGCAATAGTTGACTTGACAGTGGGTCACTCCATGTACTCATTGACGGATGGTTTCAGCGGATATAATTAGATAAAAATTGTACCTGAAGACCAAGAGAAGATAGCCTTTACATGCACTTGTGGTACCTTCTATTGGAATGTCATGTCCTTCGGCCTTAAAAATGTTAGAGCCACATATCAAAGGGAAATGACCACTATCTTCCATGATATGATGCACACCTTTCTAGAAGATTATGTGGACAACATATTGGCAAAGTCACACAAAAGAGAAGATCACCTACAAATTTTGAAAGAGATATTCACCCGATTGGAACAATTTAAAGTGAGGCTTAATCCAAAAAAATGTGCCTTTGGTGTCCAACCTGACAAATTTTTAGGCTATATATTTTCAGCAAAATGGATTGAAGTGGATCCGAAAAAAGTCCAAGAAATAATGGATATGGAAATTCCAAAGAACATAAGCCAAATGAGGTCTCTACAAGGAAAGATACAATCCATAAGAAGGTTCATTTCTCAATTGGCTGAAAAATGTCATTCATTCACAAGGTTGTTACACAGATACTATTTTCATGTGGGATGAAGAATGTGACCAAGCCTTCACTTTATTGAAGACTTATCTAATAAATCCACTAGTTTTAATGCCACCAATCAAGGGAAAACCATTGCTTCTGTACATATCCGCTACTGAGAGGTCTCTAGGAGTTCTTTTGGTGCAAGAAGATGAGCAAGGAAAAGAAAGAGAAATCTACTATTTGAGTAGAAAATTGATCAAATACGAACTTAACTATACATTCATGGAAAGAGCATGTCTAGCGGTTGTCTTTTCCTCCCAAAAGTTGAGACATTATATGTTGATGCACAAGGTGAAACTAATTTCCAAAATTGATCCTTTGAAGTATTTGCTAAGTAAAATTGCCTTAATGGGTAGGATAGAAAAATGGGTCATGATATTAAGTGATTTTGACATTGAGTATGTGGATAAGAAGGCAATAAAAGGACAAGTAATAGAAGATCACTTAGCTAAAAACCCATTGACTTCTACACAAACCATTCAAGTGGAATTTCTAAATTCCACAATTGTAAACATAGAAGCAAAGACATGGAAGTTGTACTTCAACGACTCATATACACAAGGAGGTTTCGGGGCCGGCATATTATTGATTACCCCTCAAGGGTACACTATCCCCAAGTCCTACAAACTTGTGTTCCACAACACAAAAAATATAGCAGAATATGAGGCTTTAGTCATTGGCATTAAGATGGCTTTAGAATGGAACATCACCGAGCTACAAGTATATGGAGACTCCCAATTGATAATCAATTAGATCAATGATGAATACAATACCAAATATGAAAAACTAATGCCATACAAGACTATGATAGATGCTTGGAAAAAGTAATTTTCTTTGATAACCTTCGAACAAATTCCAAGAGAGAAGAACATAGTAGCTGATGCAATGGCGACCTTGGCTTCCTTACTTCAAAAACTAGATCAGAATGAGAAGTATGAATTCTTGGTGGAAGAGTTGGCAAAATTAGCGTTTGACCTTCTTGACATCCAAATTATTGCCCTACTCAATGGACATGACTCACCTTGGTATGGCCCTACCTATACCTATCCCAAAGACCAAGTGTTACCTATAGACCAATCACAAGCCCAAAAATGAAATTTTATCTGACAATCAGCCCGCTACATAATCCTTTCTGAAACATTGTATCGTAAGGGTCTTGATAGGACATTACTTAGATGTCTAGACGAAGAGGAGTCTAATTTATCTTTAAGTGAGGTTCATGAGGGCATTTGTAGGTCACATTCAAGCAGATTAAACCTAGCCAAGAAGATCCTTTGCTTAGGGTATTTATGGAAAACCTTAGAGAAAGATGCTTGTCACTTTGTCAAAATATGCAGCAAATGTCAACACCATGGTGACATGATACATGCACCGGCACAAGAATTGCATCCCTTTGTTACACCATGGCCATTCTATCAATGGGGATTTGACTTGATTAGCATAATCTATCCACCTTCTTCCAATGGGTACAAGTATATCATCACCGCAATGGAGTATTTCACTAAGTGGGTAGAAGCGGTTCCTTTGATCACCGCTATGGGTAAACAAATTTCCATGTTCATCTTGAATCACATCATTTGTAGATATGGTATCCCTCATGCCATAATCACAGACAATGGAAAGCAATTCAAAAACAAATATGTGGATGAACTTTGTGGCACATTCCATATCACACATCACTCTTCATCCATTTATTATCCTCAAGGAAATGGACAAGCCGAAGCTACAAATAAGAACATTTTGAAAATCTTGAAGAGATCAGTAAATAAGTCAGGAAGAGATTGGCATGTGTAAATTAACCCGGCATTATGGGCCTATAGAACTAGCATTCAGACACCTACGGGAGCTACATCATTTTCATTAGTCTACGGAGTTGAAGTTGTTCTACCATTAGAGGTTAAAATCCCATCTTTATGAGTATCATTGCAAGGGTTGATAACAGATGAAGACTATAGATTTTCGAGACTTCAACAATTAGAGTTGTTAGAAGAACACCAAATGAAAGCCTATGAACACTTGAAAGTCTATCAGAACAGAATCTCAAGGAACTACAATAAGCATATCAAACCAAGAGTCTTTCAAGTAGGAGACTTAGTGTTAAGAGAAAACCCAAAGAATCAAGTTGAAAGAGAAAAGAAAGGAAAATGGGAGGCTAATTGGCTTGGTCCGTTCATCATTGTTTCTTCATTTGGAATGGGAACTTATAAATTATCAGATTGTGATGGAGAAGAGTTACAAGAACCTATCAATAGCATACATCTAAAGAGGTTCTATACATGAGGTAGATGAAAGAGTATAAAGAGTATCAGATGAGGAGCATCATATTTATTGTACATAGTCAAAGAGATCTTGAAAACACCAAAAACATTTTAAAAAAAAAGAAAAAAGAAAAATACAAAAAAATTGAAAAAGAAAAAAGTGCTTTGGTGAAAACCTAGCAATAGGCGCCTTGGTAGGAAAAAAAGAGAAAAGAAAAAAAGCAATAAAACCCAAAAGGTGAAAACTTGGCAATCAAGCACCTTTTGTTCCCTTAAGTCTTTTCTTCAAGTCACATGTGTACATATTGCATGTCCATCATCTCACGTGTAAACCTTCATTGCATCTGTCATTTGTGCATAGTCATGATAAAGCCTTTCAGTTGCATCATTGCATTTCCTTTGGCCCTAAGTTCGTCACACGATCACATTTATCACTTGGGGGCAGAAGAGGATTGGAAATTTGGTACCAAATGGATTCAATAGTGGTACATTCAGTCACATCAGAGAGAGACTTATCAGAGCTTCAGAAGAGAGAGAGAGAGAGAGATTTTCTTGAACCTTTGATACATATCATTGTTCACACCAAAGTATTTGATCCCACAACTTGATCCTTGAGCCTTCATTGACTTTATTATTCGGGATTAAAAATTGACAAACACTTTAAAGATCAGAATGCTTGGAAATTCTTTTTGAAAATCATGAAACATAGCAAAACACTTGAAGCTTTATTTTGATAATCTTTATGGAATTGAATTTTATCACATCTTTTTAGCTAATTGATGATGTTTCGACTAGATTGGCCATGATAGAGACATGATATTTTCTTGCCTTTGAGTGACTATTTTAAGGAAGATTCATCAACCTATGAGAATTCATCTAACGACGTGGTCATCAAAGAACTATTGAGGACTATCACATAAGATGAAGGATTAACCTTTGATTGTTTACACAAATGGATACCTTGGCTATTTAGATCTTCTATATCTTAATACCAAAATCCACTTGCAACATTGAATCTGTTGAAACCAGTATTCATACTCCCATAGTTTGGTCATCCAACTAGTGAGGGTTGTACTAGTTTCCAAAGAGGTTACCAAAAGAAATAAAAAGTGGTATTCATATCATCATGATGTGGTCAGTGATGGTTGTACTTTCTTTTCGGTCCCAAATTGCTCAATGATGAAAATTTATCTCTATGGCATTTCTTTGCTAAAATCTAGTGACACGTAGTTGCATTGCATTACATTATCATGTTAGATTAATTGCATTAGTCAAAACATTAAAGAAATGGGGGGTTCAAATCAAACATCTTATCCTTGAATATCAATCAATCAATGAAAAGTGAGGTTATATTTTGCATTCATGCATAACATTAAATCATTATTCATTATCCATATATCAGAAAAGAAAGAAAAAAGAAAAAGATTCATTACTCATCCATCATTTGCATACATATAATTAAGAATAGAATTGCATACATTAGAAAATAAAAAACATAGGGGCATTCATATTCACATTTCCATAAAACACTTTGCATCCATACATTGAAAAACAGAGAAAAAAAACATATCAAAAATTCATCCATCAATGCATTCATCTATCTATATCATAAATAAGATACGTTGCATCCATAGCATAATGAAAAGTAAAATGCATCATAAACATCATATAGCTGCATATAAAGATAATCTCATAACAAACTCATCAAGAGAATCAAGGAAGTACATAATCATATAAGTGTTCCATCAATATCAATGATCTAGTACATCAGTATATCAAAATACAATATCATGAAAGTGGTACATCAATGTTCTAATCAACAATAAAACAACATGAAATGTGATACAATGATCAACAATAACTAGATCTATCATGAAATCATCAAGAACCCATAGCAACACCTAATCCATCTGGACCTCTGCCATCCTATCTATCCTATGAGGGAGGAGCCTGAGAAGTGCTCTCTATGCTAGGTCTTTGACTCACATAAATCATAAACTGCTACATCAAAAGAGCCACTTGGTCCAATCTACCCACAACAGTAGATACATCTATCCTCAATGACTGAACATCTTGTGCTACACTATCAATGCTAGGAGTGGCCTATGAACTTTGGCCCATATCCTATGACTAATGAACCTATGGAGGCACCTGCTATGCCAGAAACTAATCCTGTTGTGTTGGGGCCCGATCCTCTTGTGCTAAGGAAACTCTCTGTAATTGAAATAATGGATCATGTCCATTAGGAATCTGTCTAGCAACATCCACATGAACCTATCTCTGATGTCTCTACTATCTCTGAGCTCTTTGATGCCTATCAACTGCTGCTCTAGGTGCCCAATCCTATCGAACATGTCCTCTAGTTCTATCCCTAGCATGCCCACCTCTCACCAGGGGTCCATCTTTCCCACCAGCAATAGCTCTAGGAGCTCTTTGTGCTTGTCATCTCTGACGTATCCTCCTACCACCACCCCCACCATCCCCATCATTACCTCTGCCATCATTATCATCCTTAGATCTCTCATCATGACCTGGGATACGCTCTGCTGGATCTATGAATCTAAGAAATATGTTTCGAGCCCACCAATCTTGAAACTCATGAGACATACCAGCATCAACAATACCCCCAAGCATCTCCCATTTGTAGTACGCCAAATGAGCAATCTGCTCACAGGAAAAATGATAATCAATCTATGCACCCCACATGGATCTCTCCACCTGAACTCAAGCATATAATGTTGTACCCTATGGCATATCCTTTAATTTTCCATACTGATGAGAAACTTGACCAAAGAAGAAATGCTCAATAACAGTAGTAAACCACCGATCAAAGCACCAAGTACTGCTGGCAATGTGGGGAACGAAGCAAACTGAGCCCAAGTGATAGTATCATGATCAATAGTGTTGTCTCCAAACACTCATCTGCAGACTATGCTATCATAGATAGAATCATAATAAACCATCTCACCACAGCAAGGAATCCATAACAATCTATATACATCCTCCAGAGTAATGGTCATCTCTTCAAAGGGAAGGTGGAATGTGTTGTGGTCAGAGTGCCATTGCTCTGCCACTACGATAAGTAAACCATGGTTCAACTAAAACCACAGGATGTCTAGGAGGAAACTAAGACCGCACATCTCAATAACTTGATACTCTACAGGAGTCAGAGCCTAACCTAAATCAATCACCTAGAAAGCAATGATCCGTATATATAGTCTACAGAAATGTGCATGTTTTGCAAATCAAAAGGAATCATATCAATGTACCATATCAATGAGTTATCCTAAGTCAATCAATCTATTAGAATCAAAATTAGAATCAAACTAATCCAACCTGGTACCAATTGCTCATGTCTCTATATCTTGAGAATGAAGCATCAATCCTACCTATCAATATCAGTTTTCACACTGATCAAACAAGTCCTACCTATTAGTATCCACCTATCATATCTACCCTGTCAGATTGATGTAATCAAACATTAATTGGTACCACTATCTTGATATCCTAATCAATTGTTTTGTTTAACTACAATAGACCTAAACTATCTTGGAATTCAAATGATTAGTTGACGACATCAAATTTAAATCAGCAGATTAGGTCAAAAATTTGAAAAATTTTCAAACACCTGTAGGCGTCACTTGTCCATTACAACGCGACATTTTACTTTACAAGGTGTAGAAAATCTATCACGCAATACTTTATTCTTACCAGGCATAATTTCATGATTTATGTGTCACTTCACAGTGCTAGGCAAAATTTTAAGGATCCTAGGCATCATTTTAAAACTAGGGTTTCCTAAGCAGAAAACTATATGGAAATTGGCATGAAAATTCCATTGCTACGCAGAAAAGGATTTTTATCAGGCGAGAGTTTAAAATTGTTAGGTGACACTTTACTACCTGGAGGCGTGAGTAAAAAGCATGGATGCGTGACTTAAAAGGACTATGTAGCATTTAACTATTCCTAGGCGTGATTTTGTAAAATAAAAAATATAAGAACATGAAAAAAATATGCAATAAATGCTATAATTGAGCAATAAATGCAAAAAGGAAGTTAGAAATGACTCACTAGAGGTCCATAGTCAGGTGGCCTCCAATACTGATGACTCCTCTAGAACTGATGCTCTCTGATATGCACAACCATTGCAAAAATCAAAGCAGGACCAGAGCAAAATCTCAAAAGTCAAAAGTAAAAATGAATAGTAAATCAAGGTTTTTTCAACCTATTTAAGCTAATTTGACCTAATTTAGAGGTGAAATTTTGACTTTGACCTATATTAACCTATCAATCAATAAGGGAAAATTTTAAATCATGGCATATCATCAATGTTTTTCAAAAATGAAAACATATTGACTCAATCAATTAATCATGTCAATCAAAAAATTTCAAATCAAGCAATCAATATGTTTCATTTATGAGGGGGCATTAGAGTATCAAATTGACATCAAATAACAGTGAGCCTAGGGTATCAAAATTTTTGGAATCATTATTAGTGGCATATCAGTTTATCATATCAAATCAGAGGCATATCATATCAGGCAGCAAAAAAATTTCATAGCAGTGGTAAATCAGCAAATCAGTAAATCAGGACCTAAAAGTGATTAGGACTAAAATTTTTCTTTGAATCAATGTTCTTCGCACATCAATTCTAAGAGGGGCATTTGTAGACACTAAAAAATGGGCAAGTGCTTTAAAATCATAAAATTGCAAATTCTCATCAAAATGCACTAATTCAAATTAAATAGACATTTATTAATCAAAGTTGGACAAAATTAATAAAATCAAAAGAAAAATCAAATAATGATATTAAATAATTAAATCAAAGCTTAAAGGGGTGAAAAACATTGTATAATTGATTTTAATCAATTAATTGTATAGTTGTTAAATCAAAAATCAAAATGAACCTATTCCTTACATGGCTAAATTTAATTAGTCCTAATATCTTTCAACAAAGTTGAGCAACCAATGAAAATTGAGGACAAAAAGACACAAATCACTCAAAAAGGATGAATCTCAATCACTCATTTTAAAGTTTCAATCTCATCCACCCAATTTTGTCTTTTTGTCCAAAGCTTTGGGACAAACCTTTAAATTGTCCCCCCATTTATGAACATTGCAAAGTTTTTGACTCAACCAAGGCTAAATCATGATTACTTCACTCTACCCCCTACCCTTGGGAATTTACTATAAGTATGAGGCATTTTGAGAGCAATAATCATCTTAGAAATTCATTTACAAAGCATCCTTATTATAGACAATTTCATAGGAATCAAGAGCATTTGAGAGCATTTGAATTATCTTTGTATCAATTTGAGAGTTAGTGAGCTAGATTAATCATTGTAGTATCATATTTTCTCATTTTAGAAGTGTCACTAGTGGAGATTGAGTTGAGAGCTTCACTTACCACATCTGATTAGAGAACCATGAGATGTTATGGATTTTAATTTCAATTCATAGTTAAATTTGTATTGTATTTTCTTTGAATTGTTAGTTAAATATCCTAATTTCATGAAGGTGTTTAGCATACACACACGCACGTATGATTAGCTCTGAGCGAATGAAACTTCTTGTAGCATATATACATATTTCATAGCACATTTAAATTCTTGTAGTGCTTACACCTTTTTTATCACATTTGATATTTTTAATAGCGCTTTTAAATATTTTCATGGTGCATTTTCCTTTTAGCACATACACGCATTGAAATAGTGCATACACCCTTTTTTTTTAATAAATTTTTAGCTTTTTTAGTTAGTTGTCATGCTTGATTGATTACGTTGATATGTCAATTGGATTG
Source organism: Chamaecyparis obtusa (assembly GCA_027943335.1). Taxonomy (NCBI): domain Eukaryota; kingdom Viridiplantae; phylum Streptophyta; class Pinopsida; order Cupressales; family Cupressaceae; genus Chamaecyparis; species Chamaecyparis obtusa. The sequence continues at coordinate 861,191 of BSBK01007326.1, read as the reverse complement.
ATTAATTAGTCCTGTGATAAAACAAGTTGTTTGGTGTCAGTTATGATCATGTGACGATGAATTTTGATTGTCAACCCTGATTGGTTGGTTAATTGGTGATGATGAATTTTTCATCCTCTCTGAGTAGAATTAGGAAAATTGATGATGGCTTGATAGGTTTAGGATATCGATTGACTTGTGATGATTCAACATTTGATGATTTTGATTATTGATTTCTTGTTAACTTACTTCCGCAAGATCCCCTTCAGAAGTTAGCTAATTGAGGGTTGTATCCTTGGCTGTTACAGATGATCGATGATCTTATTAGACATGAGTGTCGATTGATAGGGTGATGTAGTCTTTCCTTTTTACTTGCCCTACCTTGATTCTGAGTGAATCAAGGCTTACTCATAGCTATGGCAGAGAGGTGGCATTCTGACCATAATACCTTCCATTTTCCACTACGGGAGATGACTATCACTCCCAAGGATGTGTACCGATTGCTTCATATCCCCACACACGGAAAGATCATGTACTATGATCAAGTTTATGATGTTACAGTATGTAGATGATTATTTGGTGACCTCACAATTGGTGATGAGAGCATCCTGTGAGCATAGTTTACCTCTTTTCTTGTTCTTCCCGCAGTACTTGGAGTACTATTCAATGGTTTCTTGCTTCTTGATCGAAGGGGTTACGACTTTGTAATTGCCTGGGGCCAGATTTTAGAGGACATGATTGGCCATCCTCAAATATTTGACTAGTGTTCTTGTGTATTTGTATGACTATATCATGAGTTGCATGATGTTATTTATAGGCATGATGTTGCACTATCTGTTGGTGTATTTTTATTACAGTTATGGACATGGGAGCATCTCCATGTCACATGTTTGATTGTAGTACAATGGTGAGACCCTAGGTGGCCTTTTGCATTTATTTATGAGGGTATGGTTGTCCATGCACATCTAGGAAAGCTTGACTACTGGCGTCACATCATTGATGATTTAGATTAGGTGACTTGGAGGTTGTATCTTGGATGTGAGACATGGACTGAGGATGTAACAAAGATTCCTTTCATATGTATGCCCTGCACTAGTAGAATTTGGGTAAATAAATGACCAGGTGACTAAAAATTTTAGTCACGTGACTAAAACTAATCATGTTCTACCATTTTTTTAGTCACATGACTAAAAAATTTAGTCACATGACTAAAAATGATCATGTTCTACAAATATAAATGACTAAATAAATGACCAATTTGGTCATCGGGTAAAATCATAACTAAAATGAATAAATAATTAGTTACCCTAATAAAAATGACCAAATGAGTGATTAATACTCCTTTACACATTAACATTTGATAATATCATATACTTATATTTTTAGAAGTTTCATTTCACCAATAATGTGTGTTCGCCAATAGACTTATTGTGCGAACATTATTCCAGCCACTATTTGCCAATATCTTTAAATGGTAACTATATTTAAAATTCATCTAAGCATTTTGCAATTAGAATTTATATAGATTAGGTGCATATATACACTAGTAGAATTTGGCAAATAAATGACTACGTGACTAAAAATTTTAGTTACGTGACTAAAACTATTTAAATTCTACTAATGTTTTACAACTCACAAGTATAAATGACTAAATAAATGACTAATTTGGTCATCGAGTAAAACCACAACTAAATAATTGGCCAGACAAATAGAAAGGACTAAATAAATGACTTAATAAATGACTAAATAATTAGTCACCCTAATACAAATAACTAAATAAATGACTATTAATCCTTTATACTAGCATTCGATAATATCAAAGATTTATGTGCTTAGAAGTTGTATTTCACTAGTAATGCTTGTTTGCCAATAGGCTTATTGTGTGAGAAATCCAACCACTATTCCCCAATATCTCTAAATGGTAACTATTCTCGTTATAAGGTTGCAAAATTCATCTAAGTGTTTTACAATTAGCATTATGGAGATGCAATATATATTCATAGACGTTATCAAGGTGAAGTGTTTAAAAATTGTGATATTTCTATCAGGATTCAAATGTATAGTTTTTTGAGTCAAACTCATTGACCCATGTTTCATGAGTAGTGGCTCACATGAACCCATCACTCATGAGAATGAATGGAACATCACTTAGCACTCATTAGATCTAGGTGATGCTCAATGCAAAGTTCGTGAAGCACCGAGAATTTCCAAGAGGTCACCCATCCTAGGACTACTCTAGTTGAAAAAAATATTTCAAAAATTTAAGATGTTTTAAGATAGCATCTTAAAAACCTAACATGCTATCTTAAAAACCTAAATTATTATTTTAATTATCTTAAATTTAAAATTAAAACTATTTTAATTGTCTTAAACTAAAACATAAAGAAAAGATAAATTTAACGTCATCTATGCATAACTTAAAATATATTATTTATTGTAATTATTAATTAATTGAAAAATAAATTTATTAATTAAAAATAAAAATTAATCACTCAAAATTAAAAAAGAAAAAATATAAGATTTTTAATTAATTTTTCTCGAAGATATTACTTAAAGAGAGTCTATTCCAATGGACAACTCATGTTATCAAGTATAAATAAATAAATAAGTAATTATTTTATACAGACGTTTAGATAATTTTGACTAATAATTTTAAAATACTTAGCATCCTCATCATGTAAATATATGCAAGAACTTGTATATAATAAAAGGTCTACAAGCTATAAACGTATTATAAATATAAGATTTTTATTAATTAATTAATATTAATGATAGTTAAATGGGGTACCCATATGGGGCATTTCGGTGCCAATATGGGGGCGTTTGGGTGTTGTATATCAATGGTAAAAAAAAAAATTAGTTCATCTTGATGAAGCGCATAAGACAGGACTGGCGACATTATTTGGCAAAATTCACCTTCATTGCTTCAAATTTGGCAGCATTATTTGGAGAAATTCATCTTCATTTCTTCAGAGGATTGGTGGCAAAGTGAAAAAATGAGGGTTGAAGAAATTTTTGGCATTCGTTGATAGCCTAGATTGGATGAGAAATTGGATTGTTTTTGCTTTAGCATAGGCAGATACAGTGGCACAAAAAATTAGGTTTTCTCTTTTCTATCTTCTTATATGTTCATTTGTGTGGTTCAGACGGATTATTGTTAATATGTCGAAGCATGCTTTCTATAAGAACAAAAATATAGTTGATGTGTCTTTATAAAAGCCTATATACATTTGATGGAAATGCCACTTTTCTTTTTTTAATTGTACATAGAAAATAATTGAGAGATGAAATAGATTCATAGAATATTACAGCAAACAATATGAATCAGGAATAGGGTTTGCAATGCAAGTTTCCAGTTCATTTTCTTACATCTTCTTGTCTTCAGTAATTACTAAGATGATAACCTAAAGGTGCTTGTGTTCTTTCTAGGCCCCCTATGCTTTTGTTCACCACACCTATATAATGCCATTTACATAGTTTACTGAGTTTTCCTTCGAAACAAGTAGCATGAGATACAAAGATACACAGAGCATCTAAGAAACCAAGTATTCAGTCACTGACAGTGAAATATATAGATATTTTGATATAAATGGAAGAGAGGTAAATAAGGAAATGACTTACAAATATCATAGAGATACATAAAATCTTCTATAAGATCTGCAACCATGAAATTTACCTTTATATCATTATATCTCTAGCTTCTCTGTTATTATTTGGTCTTCTCCTTCAAATCACTTCTTTAAGAAAAAGATGATAGATGATGAAGAGAGGCTACATCAAACTTCAAATGTTTTTTTGACCCAGAACCCATGTTTGGCTTTTATTGTGGACTTGCATTAATCAGAACACACTTGGAACAGGAAAGACATAAATTGGTGTTTCACCCAACATTCTTAAATCAAACATGGTGTTGTTCAATTCATTTGAAAATAAAATCTTATTATCAATTAGCTAGAGATTGTGGAAGTTTGGTTTAATTTACTAACTTTAGATGTAGAATTTGCAGAATTTCTAGACAAACTATTCCTTTTGTCTTGCATAATGATTCCACTGATCTGCATGATTCAAGAGGTGTTATTCACTTAAAGCCCATTGATTTTTTTCTGCTATTTACATCATATTTCTTTTCACCATTGGCCTTGACCCTAATCTATATTATTGTGTTGTTATGTTACAAGAAACTGTTTATAACTGTTATTGCACTAGACAATCATAGTCTCACTATTTCATTGTCCTTTCATTTAGACTTGTGCCTTTGATCTTTCAATTATTTGCAGTAAATCCATATTTTTTCATCCTTCAAAATAGTGATTCTTTTCTCATCTTAGTGAATGTCCTCTCCATGAATAATGTCTTCAAATCTTTTCTAATTGTACATTGCCTTCACCTTTAATACTCATGCATACTACTGATATCTTCATCTTTGTTTTATAGCAGCAGTGTTTTGATTTGCAACTTTTATAACAGTGGCTCACTCTTGTATCAACATATTGATCACTGTCATTCATGTCTCAAAACATATTTATACTACTATCTTTAATGGCACTAAACACCATTATCTTGGCATTGTAGAAGCAACACTTTTTTCTTGATCTTTCAAGCCACTTTTTATATCTTATACATTTCCAATACTATCACTGCTCTTCCTTACAAGTTACAACAATAATTGCTTCTAATTCATATCTCCCTGGCTTCATTTCACCTCTATCACTATTTTTGCATTATAAGGTCTTTGTTTCTTTTATTCCTTTCCCAGTATATAAGCCACTATCTTCATTGTCATTACATCTTTGTGATCTTCTTTTATTTCATTTATCACTAATTTTCTTATAATTTCATGAGTGTGCAGGAGACTTATAAGCTTTAGTTGTAACTGTCATATTTCATGCATCAAATTGACTGTTTGTTGTCTTTTCATCAATACCATTTCCATTATGATTAAATTGAAAGACCGTGCTTTCCTTGTTCTTTTTATCTTCAATATCAGTGCTTTTAAGCATTAGCAATCTATTTTGCATTAAAGTCCATCATTTTGACACTGTTTGGTTTGAATATATTTCTACAACTATCTCACATCATGCTCTACCTTTGTCTATGTAATCACAATATTTTTCCCTTACTGTTCATTGTCAATGTCCTTGACTATAATGTTCTGATAGCAGTTTTAAGAGAAATCACAGGCACCAATTTGTAACATTCAACTTGTTTTTTCTAACATTGAGTCTTATTTTTCTTTAGATTGGATTTCACTTTATCTAAGTAATCACAGTCTTTTCCCCTTAGTGTTCATTGTCAATGTCCTTGACTATAATATTTAGATAACGATTTTAAGAGCAGTCACAAGCACCAATTTGTAACATTCAACTTATTGTTTCTAACACTGAATCTTATTGTTCTTTAGATTGAATTTTTTTGTCGCCTTCATGGTTGATCACTTAACTCTCAAGATTTGAATTCAGCTTACTATGTAAAAAAGAAGGCAAAGACAGTAAAGAACAACCTTTGAAAATAAATCAACTTTCATAGGAAGTTTCACTTAAAACAGTAGTTGATTTTCATTAGAAGTACTTTAGAAAATCTATTGATACATTTGGCTCAAGTGACCTTAGCTTTTTTGTTTACCACATGATTTTATGTATGCAGGTTTTAGATTTTGATTTTGAGAAGTTCTACTCAGTGTCTCTTTTAAACTTGATTGTCTATGCTTTCCTTGTCCATGGGAAGTACTATCAAGTCAAAGGATGGAAATCTCATGCTTACACTCACAGTCTTGAATCAGGTCACTATGTTTATATCAATCTCCACACATAAAAGGCATATTGTCTTCCATATGGATACAAAGTTAATGATCCTTCACTAGATGATATTCAACATGTCTTGAACCCAAGGTCAGTATAATGAGTTGTCTACTTTATTCTATGCCTTTTGAATTATGTTTGGTTTTTATGTAGTTTCTTTCAGATAGTTATTATATATTTCCCTTATTATATCAACCCTATCTTATTTCATATCAAATTGCTTCTTTGTTCCTGTAGAGTTTAATTTTTGGATTATATAAAAAAGAAATTTATTTATAAATTAAGGGGTAGGACCCTCTCTTATTATATTAAACATAAAAAATCTACAAAAATAGGCCACCATTAACAACAAATGCTCTCAGAACATAAATTTTTTTATACTGAATCTACAATAATAGGCTTCTCTTGCATTTAAGATGAAAACTATAAATAGTAAACATAGAATATGAAAAAGAAAACCAACTAGACACTATTTGAAGATTTTAATCATCCTACACTTTGTGATGATTAAAGTGCAATTGTTTCTCCTTGAAGGATTTTCTTATCTAGTCAATCTACACTCAAAATTAACTTGTAATAGTTATTAGAGAAATGAGTTTGAGATTTACTAAATGGTTGATAAATTTGATATAGCTCTTGAGAAATCTATTTTTTGATCGAACAAAGAGAAAAGTCCTTTGTGCATGGTAAAAGATATTACCATGGTCCTATTGTCCTATTTTGATTTTAGAATGCTTAGTTGTTACCATCTCCACACATGGAGGCATCAATACTCATGGGTTATGTCTTGGTTTTTAGAATTCTTAGCTCTCAAACCCTCTACATATGGAGGCAAAAACACACATGGGTTACGTCTTTGTGTTTACTATCACACATCCTCCGCACATGTAGGTTGTCAATATTCATGGTATAATTATATTCTTCTTATCTAGAGTTCTAGTCAAGGGGGGGGGGCTTCTGAATTTCCAGAGAATATTCTTGAGTTAGTTTAGGAGATTTTATGGTAACATAGAGTAATGGGATAAGAAACTCTTAGCTTTAGTACACGCTTTTAGTGAACTTTATCCAAAAGTAAAACTAATTGATATGATTTGAAATATCTTAGCTTAATACACATGTACTTATGTTGTTGACTAGTGGGCTATAGAAACAAGGTTTATGAAAGAACCGTAATGGATTGACACTGACATATACATGCATGTAGAAGTTGGCACTAATCATGTGAACATTAAGAGAACACACCCAAAGAAATTAAAGATAGAAATATAAAACATATCCATCTCTGAAACCAATTCAAGAATAAAAGAGGAATCTCCCTATAATCTAAAAAAAAAATTGATTAAAAAAACCACACCCCTAAAATCTATACCAATTAAGACTTAAACTTAAAAGATTGTGAATGAAAAAAAAAACCCTCTTACCACTACACAAGCATTAGGGAACATAAATAGACATCCCACACCTAAAAATTTTCTTCTCACTATTGGTGAGTTGACTGTCCATCCAGGATTGCACCAAAATTCCAGAAGTATTGTTGTATTTGCAGAATGCAAGGCTTACATTGTAGGACTCCATTGCATTGTATTTACCATTTCCAATGTCACTACAAAAAAATTATTTTTCACCATTTTATAATGAAGAATGTATTGCAAATAGGAACATAGCTTGGTGGTCAAATTCTATACACTAAAGCTTTCCAATCCTAGCATGTAGAATTTGTTGGGAAAGTGTAGCTAAGAGATAGGGTAACAAGAGGTATGGTCCTTTCTGGAAACTTGTTTTTCTTTTTTCCCCTATTTTAGTCAACATATTTCCTAAATGGAATATTAATGTTACATTTGAATGCTAAGTTTATGTGTGACAATAAAATGTTGGAAGAGAATAACTATTTTACATTGTATAGTCTGAATAAACTCTGCAATGAATATCTCCTACTAAGGTCTTTTTACATTGTATACATAGTTGGGTACTTAGTAACTGGCTTGATCTAACACAACATTAAGTTGAAACAGTTATTTGAACACAATGTTTGATTTCTAAAAAATGTCAGGGAATATATGTTTTAACCTCATGGAAATGGCATAACCATTGTAGAGTAAAGTAGGTTTTGGATAACGTGGAAGATATCTTTGATGACATTGATGACGTGTTGCACATTAGTGATGAAGAACTTGTTAGTGCTCAAATCTACAGATGATTTATGACCTGACAAAACTATAACTCCAATTATCCCAATATATTCATCTAACAAAATGCAAGCACTAAGGTATTAAGGTTGTCAAACCTTCTTCACTTCGAGTATGAAACTCGGGTGGGTTTACCTATAACAATTCACTATTTTCAAATGAGGTTTGAATTGTGAATCAACTCCTTTACTATTATGCTATCCCTTTTAGAATTGACTTAATAAGACATCACAACTCTTAGTATAGCCCAAATTATCCTGATACAGAACACTGTGATGAAGATTATGAAAGCAATAACATGGAACAGTGGCATAAGGATATTCATCCTTCTTCTTTTTGAGAGTTAAACTCAAGGAAGGATAACCTCTTTCTGGTGCTTCTTTAAAGCATTACAATATACATCCATGAACTTGTCATGATTGATTCAGATAGTGACTAAGCAATAAAAGTAAAATTAATCAATTATTTGTATCTTCTTGGTGGTACAAATGTAAATATAGTTTAGACCAGTGCCTTATCTACTTGGGCATCAGAGTCAAACCCTACCTCCACAAGATTCTATCAAGATAGATATACTAAAACCCAAATGAAATGCCTGACATCTCATTCCTTTAATTCCTACACTTGCTATCAAATTTATACATGGAAAATTAATTCACAGAGTGTAACGCCCCACCAGGCAACCCAAGAGGACAAGACATAAAACCTCTATAAAATGAAAGTAGTAAATTTTTTTTTAATTTATTTATTTATTTTAACTAGAATAATATTCATCATTACACTTCATATTTCTAAAAGATGAAATAATTTTCTACTACTTGAATGTAAGATTTATACAACTTAAGTCCTCTCGGGTTCCCTAACGTCGCTACCTAAGCAACATCATATAAACCATTTACATACATAAGATATTCATGGAATCATGAGCTTAAAAGATCTACATTCATTTTAATGCACCAAGTTAAATGTCCCTAACTTATTTCTTTTATTAAACATAGGTTAATCATCCAACATCATTATTCCTTTTATCAACTCATTCCATAAATTCATATTGATTTCATCTACATCTACTATCCTTTATATCACTTTTCTCTAATAATTTAGGTAAGAGATTAATATTCATTAAGGTAGGCATTATCCTAGGTATTTCATTAACATGAACCAAGTATTAACATTATAATCAAGTTACTATTTTATTGCATTGTTTCATAACCATTCATTGTTAATAATTCCAATCACTAACCTATCATTTCTCAATAATTTCCTTGGATCCTTTCATCAAGAGAGAATACATTATTTTTTTGATACATCATTATATATAACTATATTTAAGATTATTTCCTTTAAATATGGACAACATAAGAGGATAGGAGAAATAACATAAACACTTTCTTTTAATGCTAGTAACATGTCCAAAATTCCACATTATTTTCCCTTTCTTTTACCTAGAACTACCCATTCCCTTATGCATTGCTTTGAATTGAGATTACATCAATACTACAAGACTCCTTTTAGGAGATTAAAAATTACATGAATTCAAATACATAAGTACATCTCAACATATTAAAATATCCAATAAGAAATCTTCAACTACAGATCTGGAAAGGAATATGTGCTAGGATCATCCAGAGAATCACGAACAATACCTCGATATAAATATTAACCACCCAACCACGTGGAACCAATAGGCCCACTCCCCCGAGCTAGGAGATAGAACCAAAGGCCCATACAAGAGGTAACAACTAGAAAATTCTTAAGGTGGTGATAAAAGTTCCCCAAAGTCACAACAAAAAAAGAAAAGACAAGAAGACCACAAGGAATACCAGAGGCATGATCAAATTTGATAGAGACTCTAAGCTACAAGCTAGGTGAGTGTCATCGTATAGCCCTCACCCCTTGGGTTGTCCTGGTACTAGCCACTCTTGGCCCCGGGCCCCAAGTAGGCACATGCGGAACCGAATGCCTCTCGTACAGACAAGGTCATTCAGTTGTACCTACACATAGGTACCTTCTCCCACTCCCATCCTTAGTCTTTACTAGCACTAAAGGCATGGGCGAGGCACAATTAATCTTGATTAATGTGTAATTTCTCATTCCAATAATCTCCCATTCCCAATTCATTTATTTAGGTTATCACTTGATTAAATAACTCATAGTAGGTTATCCTGGTACTAGCCACTTAGGGCCCCGGCCCCTCACTATGAGCCACTCACCTAGTGTACTTAGGTTCCCTAACATACATATAAAAATCATAAGAACATAATAGATTCATCATCAAGAATTCATATCAATTCCATAACAACATTTGATTGCGTTTAGGAAAACATATGTTGTCCCTAGTCCACTTGACAACCCTAAACCCAATATGGCATTCAGAATGTTCCAAACATATAAGAAGACATCCAAGTGATATTATAAACATATTCAGAGTATACATAGATCCAATTAACCAAAAAAAAATTCTAATAGCCTCTGGTAACCATACGAAACTTTAAAACTTAATGATGTTCTTAAATTGAATTATTTCAAGCAAGGATTAAATGCAAAGAATAGTCATCATAGAACAGTCATCCATATCTTCCAAAAAATATAAAATAAATGAAATCGCTTCAGTGGAGATTTAGATAACATAATTATGGACTCTCAATTTTATTTTTAGGAAGATCCAACGGTGGGAAAGAAAGTTATGACTTCTGGTTTAAAACAGAAAATTCTGGTTAGGGTTCAGACCTGCCTTCACTAAAACGGTTGTAATTTTCACAAAACATAATTAAAATTCACCAAACCAATTAGAAATAAAATATAAGACTTAAGAGAATCTATTATATCAAATTTAGACTTTTATATAATCATATCAGCCTGTAGCATACGAATACATTTGACAAAAAATTTGGAATCAAGAATGGACAGGCATAGTCTGCCAAAATGTCAAAAATAAAGCATTAATTCGACCCTAAAAATAAAATCAGAGAGATACCCATTTGAGATCTGTGAATTTTACATTCAGAAAATCAATTTAGTAAAACCATAGATGCAATTTAAATTGTTATAATAATAGATCTCCAAAAATGGGTTGCTAAAAAACCTTAGGAAAACACATGCCAATTCTTACAAACAAAAACTCAAAACTTTAAAATAACCATACAAATGAAAATTACAGATATAATAAATAATGATAATTTATAAATAGATCTATAATCTATCAGATACATCAAGTAACTAAAATATTCAATCCATACCTCATGTCCTACGAAGGTTGAATCAAAGAAGGAAAGAAACAAAAGAGAAGACAAATCCAAACTTGAGATGCATCCCTCAAACCCTATCCACTTTCAGAAATCTCCATGAAAGAAAGAAATAATTCCATAGCAAAGAATCCCTCTCTCAACTACTGAAATTCTCACAAAAATGTCTCTCTCCCAAAAGCAAAGATAACCAAAAATTCTTAAAGACATATGCTTACAAACTCTCCTTCACATCTCCAAGTTTTCTCTCCAAAATCTCCATGAAAAGTAAGGCCATCCTCTCCTTAATGCTTCAGCCCCAAAATCCCCCCTCCCTTCAAATGAGAAAGTAGTGCATATAAATAGATTTCCAAAGGTTGAGAGGAAAAGTAACCAATTTCCAACTAACTCTTAACTAAAGGGTATTATAAAATAACTTAATATCATACAACTATATTACTCAAATATACAATAAAAGATTATTTATATTCATTCATACACACATGTAATATTATCCTAACATATATGCATATGCCATCATTAATTACATCAATATCTATATATATAACCTATCCTCATTATTAATAATTAACAATTGAGAATAATATACCTCGCATTATTTAATATTTAATTATTAATAATATTATACTTTACATTAATCCCGAAATATACACCATCAACAATATCTACAATAATTAACATATAATCACATATAAATTATATATATATAAATACATATATGTGTGCACCCATATATATATTTCCATATATATATATATATATATATTTATATAGATACATGCCAAATACCAAACACTATAATCTATAAGATTATGAAGTAATAGATCACAATATTATTACCTATTTATAATTACTATAGGATATAACACTGAGGTAGAATAAAATCACATGCCTCAAAATAAATCTAATCATCGAAAGAGGCCATAAAAATCAACTATGAAACATATTGAGAAAACTATAAGATCAAACAAGGTCAACCAAAGTCAACAAGAAAAGTCAAGCCAAACTCCTGAAACACAACATAGAAAGATTAACTAAGAATCATACCAAGAAGGAGAAATAAATAAAATGAGTAAACAAATCATACAACCAAATGAATTCAAGTGGCCACAAGGCACTAACTACAACCATGCCCAACCGGGTGCGTTGGATTTGGGTTTTTGACCCAAAGGTTGACTGACAAAGAAGGAACCCTAATATTCCCAAATTGGAATAATGACAAAGGAAGACTCATGTAGGGGCCTTAGTACTATCTCCATAACAACAACCATCGAGGATTTGAGGGCATGCTCAGACCTGTGAAGCCAGGTGAAGTCGATGTCCGGTACCTGCAAGCCTGCATCACAAAGAAGAAATACATATGCACGGATATACATATAAAAGAAAACATTGCAGACAGATGACCAGGATCGATACATTGTGTGGACCTCAGCTATGTGAGTAACTACGACTTCGTCCCGAATCATGAAAACACATCATGTATATATATACACTCAAAGCATGTAGCATCATCATAACGAAGGTTAGAATCTCAAGCATTGTGTTAGTCTCTTATCAATACTAATAATAAATCAACATAATCAAATCATCAAGTGAGATACAAGATTCATCCAAAGTAACCTTAATAGAAGAAAATATAAATAACCACTTATATATATCTATCAAGTACATATCATATAACATCCTAACTATGTTCATAAAGGTCTTGTAGGTACTCAATACATACATGGAGATAAATACATACAAAAGTGATACCTTTAGATAGTATGTCTAATATTAGAATCATTGAGTACTAGCTTATGAAATTATTATAAACAACTATAGGAATAGATCAAACAAGTATCATGTACAACTTAAGCTATAAGAAAATATCGAAGGATCTTAATTCTTTCAAAAACACAAAACTTATATTAGGGTTAGAGGGGTATTACATCTTCCCCCACTAAGATTTGACTTACTCCTGGAAGTCGGGAAGGTGAACTATATATCGCACATTAGCTAACAGAATTGTAATATTACTATTTTAGAACCTCATTTAATGACTGCACACATACTTCTCCTATCAAGAGTTTTGGTAAATTCTATCTTATTACAACTTTAGTGTAGATTAACTCAGTTCAATTAGTAATGACTTTTAAAAAGAACTAACTATGTGATTCTATCACTTTATGTAGTAAGTTTGTTAACAAGATACTTGAAATTACATAAAAATTATTGTTATCAAGTCGAAACTCTAAAGTATTCATGTTTACTCACTAATATCAATATATTATGAAATTGCATGTTTTGCTAACTGAGATTATCACTTCCTTTCACAATATCAAAGTTCCTATCTATGGTAACCAGTATAAAAAGAAAGAAATAATTTATGATATATTTTCCCTTTTGAGACATAATCTAACCCTACATAATACAACCTGTGAGACCTTATTACAAATAGGGTCCAAAATTTGTGTCCCTTACAAGCTATGAATACCAAACATAGAGAGGTATGTAATATTTATATTTGTTATGATCATGAAGGGAATACATCAAATAATTTTTATTTACTTTTGTAATCATGAAAATAAAACAATTTAGATACTTGAAACTTACCATTTTCATTAACACATAGTTTTATAAGAAATATTCCTTTCCATCAAAGCTTTAAGTAGAATTCCAATGACATAGGACACACAAATTTTATAAAATACATATTCTAAGTCATCTTTCACAATAGTTGTAGTGCTTGATTTCCAAAAACACATTCACACCCTAGAAGAGATCTAAACAATTTACAATTTATTGCACTATTATTCATTAAGTTGGGATCCCTTCTTAAAGCTTACTATTTATCTATGCACTTTTCCCTAATTTGCATGTTAGGAGGTTTCCATATAGCATTTACTTAAGAGTTATTTCAAATTCTTTATTTCATAATGATCATAGATCCATCAAGAGAGAAAGAAGTATACGAGTCCTACTACTATAACCACAACATCTAAATTAATAACATTAACTACTGTACATAACTTTATTTTATACCCTTTACCTATTTGAAACATTACCCTCATACACTTTAAAATTTTGAGATAACATTAGTTCTAAGTAGAAATTGAGTAAGGTACATTTCTATAACATTTATTTACCACAACAACTCCTTATTCATAGTTTTTCAATCACTTAATGTTGTTAATTTCTTACTGCTATGGTGTTGATCACAATGTATACAAAACATGAATTTGTTTCCAAAATACCCATCTAGGATCCTAACTATTCACTAGGCATTTTGCAAGACATATATTTAATAAAAACACTTCTATCATTAGTACAGATAATCCATCATCGCACATACTCTTCCCTAGAATTTCTTGATTATGTTATCTTAAATCTTTTTTGTGCAATTTAATAAGATATGCAGAAAGGATATAACTTCTTACCAAGATAGGGACAAAAATTCCTCTTCCTAAATGAAAATGTGAATTATAGCCTATGATAAAATCTTGGGGACATAGGTCCTTCACCCAAGGGTTTCCTAATTGAGTATTTACAAATTTTCCTAATATATTATTGCCTTGTCTAAACAATTTTAGTCATGCAAAACTTATTTCTTAAGAGGGAAGAGAGAGAGAGAGAGAGAGAAATACATATGACAGTAGATTATTTGTTCCTTATTTATTTATTTATTTTTTTCACTTCTTTCCTAGGTACATATTATTAGCCATGTAATTTAATTATTTCCCTTTTAACCCTATCAAGTACTACCAAAATTATTTCTTTCTTTTAAAGATCCAAAAACAAAAATCTATTTCTAAGATACCTTGAGTAGGATAAAATTCAACTAGGTATTTGTAAGAAGATAGAGTGCAAAACATTATATTATAGGTAGGATCAAGGGGTAATATTATCTATGACCATAATTAAGATTCAAAACATTTAGTATCCTTTAACTTTTGACCCTTCTAGGGATACCATTACCTTTCAAGAAAACAAACACAAGTCTCAAGAATTCTTCACCATTCCATTAATATTATAGGAAACATACACTTAACACATCATTGATCTCATTATGCAAAAACATAAGTAATTGTTAGAATATAACTCAATCATAGAGGAATAGGTGTGCCCTTGTAAGACAATACAACATGAGAACACGAAATGTAGCCTTCGTTTCCTAAGATTCAAGTTTTAGCATAACAACATAATCCAAAAAGAGACAAAGTGAAGATACTCAAGGTTATGCATAGGTGAGCTATGAGTCCCAGAGTTCCCAGTGTAGAAACCTAGGGCTCTGATACCAGATGTAACGCTGCGCCAGGCAACCCAAGAGGACAAGACATAAAACCTCTATAAAATGAAAGTAGTAAATTTTTTTTTAATTTATTTATTTATTTTAACTAGAATAATATTCATCATTACACTTCATAATTCTAAAAGATGAAATAATTTTCTATTACTTGAATATAAGATTTATACAACTTAAGTCCTCCCGGGTTCTCTAACGTCGCTACCTAAGCAACATCATATAAACCATTTACATACATAAGATATTCACGGAATCATGAGCTTAAAAGATCTACATTCATTTTAATGCACCAAGTTAAATGTCCCTAACTTATTTCTTTTATTAAACATAGGTTAATCATCCAACATCATTATTCCTTTTATCAACTCATTCCATAAATTCATATTGATTTCATCTACATCTACTATCCTTTATATCACTTTTCTCTAATAATTTAGGTAAGAGATTAATATTCATTAAGGTAGGCATTATCCTAGGTATTTCATTAACATGAACCAAGTATTAACATTATAATCAAGTTACTATTTTATTGCATTGTTTCATAACCATTCATTGTTAATAATTTCAATCACTAACCTATCATTTCTCAATAATTTCCTTGGATCCTTTCATCAAGAGAGAATACATTATTTTTTTGATACATCATTATATATAACTATATTTAAGATTATTTCTTTTCCATATGGACAACATAAGAGGATAGGAGAAATAACATAAACACTTTCTTTTAATGCTAGTAACATGTCCAAAATTCCACATTATTTTCCCTTTCTTTTACCTAGAACTACCCATTCCCTTATGCATTGCTTTGAATTGAGATTACATCAATACTACAAGACTCTTTTTAGGAGATTAAAAATTACATGAATTCAAATACATAAGTACATCTCAACATATTAAAATATCCAATAAGAAATCTTCAACTGCAGATCTGGAAAGGAATATGTGCTAGGATCATCCAGAGAATCATGAACAATACCTCGATATAAATATTAACCACCCAACCACGTGGAACCAATAGGCCCACTCCCCCGAGCTAGGAGATAGAACCAAAGGCCCATACAAGAGGTAACAACTAGAAAATTCCTAAGGTGGTGATAAAAGTTCCCCAAAGTCACAACAAAAAAAGAAAAGACAAGAAGACCACAAGGAATACCAGAGGCATGATCAAATTTGATAGAGACTCTAAGCTACAAGCTAGGTGAGTGTCATCGCATAGCCCTCACCCCTTGGGTTGTCCTGGTACTAGCCACTCTTGGCCCCAGGCCCCAAGTAGGCACATGCGAAACCGAATGCCTCTCGTACAGACAAGGTCATTCAGTTGTACCTACGCATAGGTACCTTCTCCCACTTCCATCCTTAGTCTTTACTAGCACTAAAGGCATGGGCGAGGCACAATTAATCTTGATTAATGTGTAATTTCTCATTCCAATAATCTCCCATTCCCAATTCATTTATTTAGGTTATCACTTGATTAAATAACTCATAGTAGGTTATCCTGGTACTAGCCACTTAGGGCCCCGGCCCCTCACTATGAGCCACTCACCTAGTGTACTTAGGTTCCCTAACATACATATAAAAATCATAAGAACATAATAGATTCAACATCAAGAATTCATATCAATTCCATAACAACATTTGATTGAGTTTAGGAAAACATATGTTGTCCCTAGTCCACTTGACAACCCTAAACCCAATATGGCATTCAGAATGTTCCAAACATATAAGAAGACATCTAAGTGATATTATAAACATATTCAGAGTATACATAGATCTAATTAACCAAAAAAAAAATTCTAATAGCCTCTGGTAACCATACGAAACTTTAAAACTTAATGATGTTCTTAAATTGAATTATTTCAAGCAAGGATTAAATGCAAAGAATAGTCATCATAGAACAGTCATCCATATCTTCCACAAAATATAAAATAAATGAAATCGCTTCAGTGGAGATTTAGATAACATAATTATGGACTCTCAATTTTATTTTTAGGAAGATCCAACAGTGGGAAAGAAAGTTATGACTTCTGGTTTAAAACAGAAAATTCTGGTTAGGGTTCAAACCTGCCTTCACTAAAACGGTTGTAATTTTCACAAAACATAATTAAAATTCACCAAACCAATTGGAAATAAAAGATAAGACTTAAGAGAATTTCTGATATCAAATTTAGACTTTTATATAATCATATCAGCCTGTAGCATATGAATACATTTGACAGAAAATTTGGAATCAAGAATGGACAGGCATAGTCTGCCAAAATGTCAAAAATAAAGCATTAATTAGACCCTAAAAATAAAATCAGAGAGATACCCATTTGAGATCTGTGAATTTTACTTCCAGAAAATCAATTTAGTAAAACCATAGATGCAATTTAAATTGTTATAATAATAGATCTCCAAAAATGGGTTGCTAAAAAACCCTAGGAAAACACATGCCAATTCTTACAAACAAAAACTCAAAACTTTAAAATAACCATACAAATGAAAAGTACAGATATAATAAATAATGATAATATATAAATAGATCTATAATCTATCAGATACATCAAGTAACTAAAATATTCAATCCATACCTCATGTCCTACGAAGGTTGAATCGAAGAAGGAAGGAAACAAAAGAGAAGACAAATCCAAACTTGAGATGCATCCCTCAAACCCTATCCACTTTCAGAAATCTCCATTAAAGAAAGAAATAATTCCACAGCAAAGAATCCCTCTCTCAACTACTGAAATTCTCACAAAAATGTCTCTCTCCCAAAAGCAAAGATAACCAAAAATTCTTAAAGACATATGCTTACAAACTCTCCTTCACATCTCCAAGTTTTCTCTCCAAAATCTCCATGAAAAGTAAGGCCATCCTCTCCTCAATGCTTCAGCCCCAAAATCCACCCTCCCTTCAAATGAGAAAGTAGTGCATATAAATAGATTTCCAAAGGTTGAGAGGAAAAGTAACCAATTCCCAACTGACTCTTAACTAAAGGGTATTATAAAATAACTTAATATCATACAACTATATTACTCAAATATACAATAAAAGATTATTTGTATTCATTCATACACACATGTAATATTATCCTAACATATATGCATATGCCATCATTAATTACATCAATATCTATATATATAACCTATCCTCATTATTAATAATTAACAATTGAGAATAATATACCTCGCATTATTTAATATTTAATTATTAATAATATTATACTTTACATTAATCCTGAAATATACACCATCAACAATATCTACAATAATTAACATATAATCACATATAAATTATATATATATAAATACATATATGTGTGCACCCATATATATATTTCCATATATATATATATATATTTATATTTATATAGATACATGCCAAATACCAAACACTATAATCTATAAGATTATGAAGTAATAGATCACAATATTATTACCTATTTATAATTACTATAGGATATAACACTAAGGTAGAATAAAATGACATGTCTCAAAATAAATCTAATCATCGAAAGAGGCCATAAAAATCAACTATGAAACATATTGAGAAAACTATAAGATCAAACAAGGTCAACCAAAGTCAACAAGGAAAGTCAAGCCAAACTCCTGAAACACAACATAGAAAGATTAACTAAGAATCATACCAAGAAGGAGAAATAAATAAAATGAGTAAACAAATCATACAACCAAATGAATTCAAGTGGCCACAAGGCACTAACTACAACCATGCCCAACCGGGTGCGTTGGATTTGGGTTTTTGACCCAAAGGTTGATTGACAAAGAAGGAACCCTAATATTCCCAAAATTGGAATAATGACAAAGGAAGACTCATGTAGGGGCCTTAGTACTATCTCCATAACAACAACCATCGAGGATTTGAGGGCATGCTCAGACCTGTGAAGCCAGGTGAAGTCGATGCCCAGTACCTGCAAGCCTGCATCACAAAGAAGAAATACATATGCACGGATATACGTATAAAAGAAAACATTGCAGACAGATGACCAGGATCGATACATCGTGTGGACCTCAGCTATGTGAGTAACTACGACTTCGTCCCGAATCATGAAAACACATCATGTATATATATACACTCAAAGCATGTAGCATCATCATAACGAAGGTTAGAATCTCAAGCATTGTGTTAGTCTCTTATCAATACTAATAATAAATCAACATAATCAAATCATCAAGTGAGATACAAGATTCATCCAAAGTAACCTTAATAGAAGAAAATATAAATAACCACTTATATATATCTATCAAGTACATATCATATAACATCCTAACTATGTTCATAAAGGTCTTGTAGGTACTCAATACATACATGGAGATAAATACATACAAAAGTGATACCTTTAGATAGTATGTCTGATATTAGAATCTTTGAGTACTAGCTTATGAAATTATTATAAACAACTATAGGAATAGATCAAACAAGTATCATGTACAACTTAAGCTATAAGAAAATATCGAAAGATCTTAATTCTTTCAAAAATACAAAACTTATATTAGGGTTAGAGGGGTATTACACAGAGACCCTCCCCTTAAGATTTTACTCTTTCATTGAAAGAACTTAAGTTCAAGCCCTCTATTCACCTTGTGAACAATGCATTAAAAAGCCTTACAATTTAATGCATAAGAGAACTAAACATCCATACACAAAGACAACAAGTAGCAACAATAGAGTTTTAATATCTTTATATTAATATTCAAAACGTATCAGTACAGTATCACCATGACTTCAAAGAAAATAAAGTTCTATATCTTGGAACTTTCTTTACAAAATGTATTAACCACCTCCTGAAAAAAGTAAAAACTTTCTATATATACCCACAGCGACCTTGGAATCCTCAAAAGGATGCAACAAGCTTTGGATGGCTGTGTAAACAACTTGCACAAAAGATAAAAAGTACATATCCAAAGATTGTGACTATAACAACAGAAAGTAGTTCTCAACTACTTAACAATTTTACAAGTGGCACCTTTGTCTAAAGATATTTCAGAGTAGTTACATAATGTGTTGCTTGACTGATGACCACCATCCAGCTAACCTACATCATCCCATTTTTGAAACATGCTCTCCCTCAAATTCTGGATCAGGTGCCATTTGTACTCTATTCTTCTTCCTCTTCTGTCACTTGGGTAGCTGGCTTCTTCTTCTTCTTTATCAGTTTGTCCCATGCTGCCACATCATCATTAGATGGCCAACTGTAAGCTTGCAAATCCTAGAGTGATTTGATCTGTTGATCCCACATGGAATCAATTACACTGTTAGCATCTACTACAAACTATATGCAATCACTTTCAACTTTAAATAAGTTGTCAATTATACTATTGCATCTTTCTAAATCCAAAGCACTGTCACTGTTTAGGAAAGCATCCTGCTTAATTATCATTTGATCCATTGATACTTTCCACTCATTTATACTGACAATACCCCCACCATAATCATATATTAGAGGCAAGTACTTATTGCTACTCCCATTAAGCATAGCCAGCTTGGCTGCTATCTGGTTAGACTTACCTTTAAAGAACGTTGACACAGCACTTACTAAACCAATCTTTTCAAAAATCTCAGTCACTACCTTAGGAATATCAGACCCATATTCCTGCAAATCGTCAAGCTTATCAAATAGTGATCTCCTCCCTGACCATGTACTAAAAAGTGGCTCCAAGGTAGTCAAAAACTCATTCACTTTTCCACTGGCCTGGTGTAATAGACTGACTGATTGATGGATTGATTCCATCCTGTCCTTTATCTTGTCCTACCTATATTGTACAATCCTTGCTATAGTATCCAAGGATGCATCTAGTCTTATTTTTTCTAGGTCCTCAGCAAGCTTATCAAGAACCTTTGTATTTGTCTGAATAGGGACCTCAATCTGCAAAGGAGGGGGAAGAACTACCTTTGAGGCTTCTTCAAGCCTAACCTTCAATTCAACCAACTCATCTTCCAATTTCTTGATCTTCATCATTTTCAAATCCCTATCCTTGTCCATTACACTTGCATTCTCAAATAGTTTTGCATACCTTTCAGACAATTGAACTATCTTTGCTTCATTCAAGTTAGCAAAATGGGTCACTGCCTTGGAAACCTTAAGATCAGTTGTACTTTGTACAGTCTGTTGGTTCCCAAAATGGACTTTATGCTCTAACAGGCAACTAATACATCTATAGATTTTGAGGATTGGTTAGATCCAAATATTTAGCTCTAGAGATGATTGGACCAACTGTAGGGACAAGACTGCCCTCTGTGCTTCTAGCTCTGCAAAACCAAGGAGGGTGCTCCTAATCCAGTAAAAACAATACTTATCTCACTAATCACTGACTGGATTTAAATATAATAGATGAATGATAAGAGAAACCTAAATGATGACCATTCATTCATAGATTTTTCACTATCACTAGGTGGTAATTTATTCTATAAATCACTGTAATTCAAAGAATTTTGACAATTTTATGCTTAAAGATGGAAATATCAAAAGAACCTTTTCATACACTGATCTCTATGAGAAGAATTCCACTGCCGGCCAGTGTCTTATCCATTGGGCTACACCTCCACTACAAGATTGTTATACATGAACAAATATACTGAACTTTGAAAGATTTCTTGCCCTTTGAAAATACTAATCACCCTGTGGTGGATTTTATCAAAGGTTCCTAGATTCACACTACTTACTGATGCATCCTTAAGAAAAAATTCAAAGAATTTATGTCACATTCAAAGCTTATTTAATTTGATCCTAGATCAGAGCTGAGAAATATAGACATACACATAGAGATCATCTATGTAATGAATTGGAACAATTCATAACTCAAATAGAAATACTCAAGGAGAGATATAAATCCTGGATTTTATTCAAATGCTATATTATATCATGCTCACAAAATGCTTTACAATGCAACCTTCTAAAAATAAATTGAACCAAAAAATATTGTTCTTCTATAGAAATAATGTCTAAAAATGATCTACAATATCCCAGACTCAAGAAACTTATCAGTAAAATTGATCAAGTTCTTGGTCCTTTTACATTGATCCTGGTAATCCTTTTATAGAATAAGGATTGAAAACAAGCTTTGGATCTTCTTAGAAAAGACAAGAAAGGAGTCCTCAAATAAGACAAAAATTGAAAATAAAAACTTTCTTGTTACAAAACTTTGAGATGGATCATAAAGATGAGCGCCAAAATCTGGCAATAGCTTCCAAGGTTAGTTCAACATCTGCCAAGTGTTACATCCGTGCTTGCTTCTTTAGGGAGCTGGGGTAACACCATTTGTTGCCTCCTTAGAGGATGTTTCTTCTTCTTTACTATCCTCTGAAAGGGACGTTGCTTCCTAGGCTAAAAAAGTATCCTCAGAAGGCAAATTAAAAGCCAAAATTTCATCCCTCTTGGGTAGAATCTTGTTCCAGCTAATAACCAATTGATGAATTTTAGTTATCACCTTAGTAAAATGCACCCTGGCATCTTGTAGCATTTCAATTATTTGCACAAAAGGAAGAGTATCTTCAGTGCTAATAACAGCATCAATCTTGACTAACACTCCATTCTCAATTTGTTCCAACCATTTTTCCCTCTCTTTTATGGTTCCATATGCTCTAACAATACCCAGGAATATTTGAAAATCATTCTGTAGGTATCTTACTCGTAAAAGAGTTGCTTTTCTCTTTACTTCTTCCCTAGATACTTCAAAATCAAGGAGAGATTTGACAATTTTATAAGTAATTGCCAATTGGGGGCACACAGTACTATGATCTTTAATTGATTTAAGAAATGTCTTCAAAACATTTTCCCTAGGCACCCAGTCATTCAAAATTTTTCTCACAGTGTCTTCTTCTTTGCTAAAAGAAAGAAAAATGTCAGATAACTACCCTGCATGTTTATAAACCTCTCTAGGCTTTACATTCCTAACAAAGTGTTGAATGGTGTCCTTTAGTCTCTTTTCAAATTTTTGTTGTTCTCTCTATTCTATATCTTCGCTACTTAGGGAAGGGGGAAGAGGAGACATGGGAAACTCAACAATGGGGCTTGAGGAGGAAGGACCAGCAGTAGAAGAAGGAAGTTGCAACTATTGTGGTGCCTGGATTGAGCTTTCCTCCCCCAACCTCCTCTTCAAATCTGCAATTATTTTATCTTTCTCAAACAATCCTTGTTTCAAATCTCCATATGCCCTCAGCATTTCTTCAAATTTTCTTGTGAGTTCCTCCTTCTCTTTTGCTTCCCTATCTACCACCTTTTCTACAAGGTGAGCTATGGCTACCACCATACTTGATGCTTCTATTGCTGATGTGTCCAAAACCCTCTTGACTATGAGACCACCAGAGAGACTATCCTTAATTATTTTCTTTCCTTTGTTTTTTTCATCTCTCTTTAATGACCATATGACCAAATCTTGATGGCCATTACTAAAAGCAACTCCTTTGACAGCCTGTTCTACCTCTTCCTTGGTCTTGTACATAGGTGTAGTTTTTTTTCTAACTGCATCATGGACTATTGCATCAGCTATGTCCCACTCAAGGAGGACAAGTACTCCTGCATTCTTTACCAATTCTCTCCCCTATTCTGGAGTAATCCCCTCAAATCTATCTATCATCTCTTTCCTAATTTCATCTTCAATAGTTTTAAGATCCTTATTAGGATTCTCCTTGTGCTTCTTCTCACAAGCTTCCTCAAATTTACTTATGTTCATTTTCCATAAAAATTGTAAAAAGGCCCAGGTCTTTACAAATGCATCATCAGCCATAAATTCTTCACATGCCTATTTGATTATAGGGTCCAATTTTGTCCCTACAATTTGTCCTGTTGTTAAGCCTAACTCAGGCTCCTTTGGTTGCTCTAGAATTCCCTCATTTATCTCATCTTGAGTCATGAATATTTGACCCTGAGATCCCATCTGTTGAACCTACTTTATGATCTCCTGATCATCTCTAATATTCAAGGGTGACTGTGAAGGAGAGTATTCTTCCTCTGAATCATGAGGCCTCTCTTCTATCATTTGTTTCTTGGTGGAAGGTGAAAAATCAAGGATGTCTTCACCTGGCTGGTCCTGTGGTACATCTGTAATTTCTTCAACCTCCTTTTTCCTCTCCACCTGCTTCGATGTAAAAGGGAGATCTTCTCTTTTCTTTTTCTGCTTCTTGAAATTAGATTCTAGGATTATTACACCATAACCAGTCCTCTCTTGTAGCATATATTTTCTAGGAGGCAACACCTTTGCAAATGCACCTTTGCCCAACAATTATTTAGCCTTCTTTGGGTTGTCTTCCATGGCCTTTTTCTTCTTCTCCTCTAGAGTCTTAAGAATCTCTTGAAAACAATTCATGAGAGTATCTATCCTTTTTCCCATAGGATTTATACTGCCTATAGGATCATATTTGGGGTCAAATTGTCGGACAAAATCCCATGTTTTCTTGTACACTAACCACTTTTCCTTTCTGACTGCTTGGTCTTGCAACCCTAGGTTATTTCTAATAATATCTTCAGGAAAATTAAAAATGTGGTTTATTGCTGAGCATCTGACCCTCTTTCTGAACATTTCATTGTAGAAACCCTCTGGGTCTATCATCCAGGCAATTATGGTTGTCAAATGATATGGATCCAAGATTTTATGCATATGAAGCCACCCACCCTTTGTGATTATAAATTGGTGAGCAATGGTAATATTTGGGAACAAAGTTCCTCTACCTTTAGCAATACTATTATTCTCAATATCACCTAATTGTCTGAAGAATTCTGCAATGCCAATCTTGGTGGGAACTTGGAAAGGAAAAATAAAAGGAGTCCCCCTGAAACCATATAACCTAGTGAAAGTTGAATAGGGATAGAAAATAAAATCAACCCACTTGTGCACTATGTTGAGGTCCTTTGTAAATTATTGTGGTCTAACAACTTTGGCCAAGGTGACCAGGACCCTAGGGCTATCATGAACAAAGAATAGTCTCAATCTTGTTGCAAAACATTTGTTAAACCATATATAACTACTATCCTTTCTGTCCCATGTCATATTTGAATTCCACAGCTAAATAGGCATGTCCTCTCCACCTCTCTGTTTGGATAATTCTATTTCTTTTGCAAAATAATTAGCACCCTTGAACAAAAACATGTACATCATAAAAGAGTACCAACAAAAGGGTTTATCAACTTTATTCTTTTGAATCCCCATTAATCCATCATGGATTAAGTCAGCAATGAAGGGGGCATAATCAAAAGTAATTGATAGATGTGGATGTAAGATCTGGATCACCATATACATCAGGTGCTCTGGCATTTTCTCATTTGCATCTTTCCCAAAAACCTGACATAATGACCAATAGGCACCTCTCACCAATACATCAAAATACTCTATTTTGAATGGCTCCTGTGCACCTAGTCCTGTAACAATCATCTTTCCAATTTGAGTATAGAAATATTTTATAGGACCAATTCTAAGGAGATGTCTCTATGCATCATACACCTCTCTTAATTCTTTAAAATCAATCAGTTCTAGGTTAGGTGAGGGGTCACTTAGTCTAAAAATTGTTCTGATTTCCTCAGCAGAGATTGTCAATAGCTTTTTCCCTCTAACACCCCTAATCTCTTTAGTAATAGGGTCATATTTTTTTTCAACTTCAATCATTAGGTCTGCATCTAAGAAGACACCAGGTACCACAAGCTTGCCTACATCATTTTCCCATACATTACAGGTGGGAACATGGGTATTTCTTTGGCTGAATCCTATTGTAAATAATGTCAGCCCAGTGAAGTTAGAAGTGCCACTCACATTGAGAAAACCAATCTTAGCATCCCTAATATAATTTCTTGTATCATACAACCCATCCGCCACTTTTACCCTAGGCTCCTTTGGTGTTAGCTATTTGACCTCTACCAAATTTACTATTGAACTAGGAAAAATTTGTAATAAGTCCTCATGCAGACCCCTCTTAAGATAATCTGTTTCACCAAAAAGCTCTTTCCTAGGTGGCATTTCTAGGGCTTATATATTACATATATTGGGTGCAAAAGAACACAGTAGCAAAGAAATACTTCTTAACAGAACAAGCAAGTGCAGGAAGAACCAACCTTTTCTTCAAAATCCCTAAGAAAATAGTAATTAGTTTTCTGCAATTCTGCTTGCCAAGCACTCTGCAAATTTTTATCTCCTTGTGGCTTTTCGAGGAAGCATAGATTTTGACATATTCACAATCGATCCACAATTATTTTAGTAATTTACTTTGCATGATGTTGCCATTAATTTTCTGGGAAACGAACTATCACTTGTTTGAAACTTTCACCCACTACTTCAATTTAAATTTTGATTGTTGATTTTCACTTGGAAAATAATCCAATGGTTTGTCACATGATCACATAGCTTGAAAGAAGCTCATGTGACCATATGACAAGCCATCATGTCAATTCCTTCATTGGTGGCAAATCCCTTATAACCTTTACTATTAAAATAGAATGTTAGTCACATGATCACATAGCTTGAAAAAAGCTCATGTGACCATGCAACAAACCGTTAGCATTCACCCACCATCATCTATTCCTTAAGTCACTGGTCCCACTTTACCTTTATTAGTAAAGACAATCCACACTTGCAATAGCTGGCAAGTTGTCATGTAATTTCTTTCTTTCTGAGCACTGGTGTTAGCTGACATCCTCCATATCAGCAAGTACTATCGACCAATAAAAAAAAACCATATGCAAAAACTAACATTGGTCCCACTATTTTTAACCAATGAGAAACTGCTAGTTGTGTACACCTGTCCATGGTCCCACCTGAGAATTACACTGATCTTGATGCAAGATCGATGGTTAGTCACATGATCACATAGGTCTCTAAGATTCTATGCGATTATATGACAACCATCGGATCTTCCCTTTATTACTTTCATCTTTGAAGATTCTTCTAACACTGGTCCCACTTTTTTTCTGCACTAAGCTTTACTATAAGATCAACGGTTAGTCACATGATCGCATAGGTCTATAAGATTCCTTGCGACTATACGACTGCCATTAGATCTTCTTTAAAGATACCAAGCTGAATGAAAGTTGAAACCTTAGAAGATAAGGTATTTAGGACTTAGGATATATTATAGCCACTAGACTTAGGAAAAATTAAAACTACCAGTCGATGAGACTTAGGAAAACTTTACGCACGTGCACTTTTGAGATTTTAAGTGATTCAAAAAGGTAACACTCAAATAGATTTAAAACAGAGCGATCAAGGGATTTTTTTTAGAAAATGGCATATACTTAGGGTTTTTCTCAGGTTTAACTCTTAATTAGGGTTCACTAGATACTGAGGAAGAATAGATAATTTTGCAGGGTTTTATGGGTTTTTTATAGAAAAATTATCATACTTTCATGAACATCTATACACACTTCAAATTTATAAAAATTTCACAAGACTCATGTACTAAAAATTTGAAGTGTCAATACAGTCCATATGATTTTATTCCCTTCCATCCGATCCTCTATACTTAGTAGAGATGGTTTTTGAGTCTTTGGGGCAATAGACCACATTGCAATAGCCTAGGATCTTGGGTCATAGTTGTACACACAAAATAGTGCACTTCTATGAATCCTTACAATCAAGAACACTCAAGAATGAGGTCTCAAAAATTGATCCATAGCTCTCTATGTATGGAGTTGCAAGATTGTGAAATTGCTGTCAGCTAGAGCTAATAAACTTAATGACCTTGCTAGTCAACCACACAATGAGAGATTCAAGTGAAGACAAGGGAAAGAGTGCCAATATCTCCAAGAATCAAATGAAATGCAATGCAAGTAAGCTAAGAATGAAGATGCAAATATGAAAGCTATATTATGAAAATGGAAGTACAATCTAAACTATGAAATGGAAATATCAAGTGTTACAATCCTTCCTATTAAACTAGATGAGTTAAGCTAAAGCATGAAAGGGAAATCTAAACTATGAAAGCATGAAATATGAAGCTACTATGCAAGAATGAAAACTAAACTATGAAGCAATGAAGAAAGCCAAGATGTAATGCAAAAAATGATCTCCAAAAAGCTTCAAAGTCTTCAAGAATTCCTGCAGCATAAAGTTAGTATAAAAGTGAATATGACCTAGATTGAGGAAGAGAGCTCTTCTTTTATAGGAAATGAGGAGAAATGAACCATGGAGATTAAGAGGCAAAAGACTTAATCAATGATGGAGCTTCAAAGAGGAGAAATCCATGTGCACAAATATCCTCCAATGAGAAAATGAGAGTTGACTTTTGTGTCCATATGAGACAAAAAGTTCTTTTTCTCTTTTTATAAAATAGAATAATGCTTTATTTGTGAAACTTAGGATAGGAGGAAAAGTGGGGGCTTTTTATTTATTAAAAGGGGAAGAAATATTCCTTTTAAATAAATAAAGACTTAGGATAGAATGGTTAGCCTAAGGCAAATAATCAAAAATGATAAGATAGGACTTGATCAAAGAAATTGATATAATTGATAAAATGCTGATTTTTGAAAATATTGATTCAGGGATTTGATAAATTGCTGAATGGGGGCCCAAAGTCTAGGTGACCATTTTAGGGTGCATACATTTTTCCCTTTTTGACTAATGTGTGATCATTTTGGGAACACATGCAGTCAAAGAAGTTGCAATGTGAGTTCATTTTGGGATCACAGAATAACTCAGACGTGTGTTCATTTTGGGAACACACCCGGAAAAAAATAAACAAAAGATTATGGACATGAGTTCATTTTGGGATCACATCCAAAATACGAGATAAAAATCTCAAGCTAAGTGAAAGCTCATAAAAAGATAGCTGAATCAAGAAAATCAAGGATTAAATCCAATAGGTACTACCCCCTCATAATCGAAATTGAAATCAGGTAGAGGAGAATAACAGATTGATAAAAGATGATCAAATCATAATGAAATCATAATTGAAGATAAAGGATAATAGGATAACCATTAGGTAGTGAAAACATGCCCCAGTTTGACTGAGAAAGATATAGGATAAAGATGAAGTCAAACCTCAGAGAGAGATGAAGCGAGTGAAAATGAATGAAAGACTAGAAGTTTGGAAGAGATGGGGTGAAGAAATGAAGATGCCCCAGTGAAGATCGAAGGATCAGGCCTCAAATGGTTAGCCAATTGCGCAGAAGAAGGAAAATTTTGAAATACAATTTTGACTATCAAGATTAACTCAGATTTTGATTTCAAGTCTGAAAATGGATCCAAGATGTCAAAATTAGCTAGGGGTGCAATTTTTGCACAATTCTGAGGTGTTTTGAAAATTAGGTCAAAAAGTCAAAATGCTATAGGATGTGATGTAAAAGACAAGGAGCGAAAGACATGATCGAAGAAAAGGAAAGGTGAGTGCAGTTGACCAACAAGTCCTTGAAAGATGAAAGGAGATCTCTCTCCATGTGCAAGATGCAAAACTAAACTATCATGAACCTACAAATGCAAGCTACTATGAAAGTAGTTGACTTGCAAGGTCACAATGCTTATAGACATCTAATTATCATCATCGAGCTTTATTAGTAGTGTCGTAAGATCATACAATACACACTAGTATGACTATGGGTATATGAATATGATCTATGTCAGATAGAATGTGGGAATCCCACCTAGGTACCAAAGACATGTAGGTCAAGATGAATAGTGCAGTGAGATTACCTAAGTTTATTATAGCAAGATTATGCTTGCATCAGGACACAAGGAGATCAAGATGGCTATAAGCATGCACTCACATAATAGTCAAGGATAATACCTTGTAGGTCCTAAGTGTCAAGTGGATCAAGCATAAATGCTAATGACAATGAGGACCAACAAAATATACCCACAAGAAGATAAAGAAATAAAACATGTTCTCATACCCTCAGTCTTCTAGCTATGCATCATCGAAAACTATCATAGGGAGAGAACACTCATCAAAGAAATCATCATAGAAAGCACACAAAGAAAACAAAGTCAATCAAGTCTCAGCAAGCTGAGTGTTTAAGTGTGTGTGTGTAGGTCATAGAGTCAAACTTTGAGTATCAAATTTGTTAATGAGCGATATCACATCATACTTAGACTGGTGGGTAAGCCATCTGATAAGTGTTGAGAAACAATCGACGCTAGGGTAGTGTTGAAAAACACTGTTTGGGGTGGTGTTGAAAAACACTTGTTTGTGAAATGCCCCAAGAGACAAATGCACCAAAAGGACCTATGCTAATAGGTATGCCCCCTAGACAAAAATAAAGACCAATTTCAGACCAAGGCAACAAGGTCAAGGCATGATGGAGAATGGCTAAGTGTCGAGGACGCATGCTAAGAGGCAAGGGTGCAAAGGCCTCAAGTAGCACCTGTTTCCAGGTTTTCACCACTTGGAGATTTTTTTGATTTTTCAATTTTTTTGAATTTTTGCTACCAAGGCGCCTGTTTCCAGGTTTTCACCAAGGCACTTTTTCTATTTTTTTGAATTTTTTTATTTTTTTGTATTTTTTTTCAGGACTTTATATGCTTTTTAGGATTTTTCAGCATCATATATGAATTTTTTTAGAATTTTTTCAGGATCAATAAAAATATGCACAAAGATGCCCCCAAACAGAATGGGCATCAAACTCTCAAGCAAGATCACACCATGAAGTCCCAACGTTTAGCAAGGTGGAGGACAAGAGGGAATAGCATGCTGGTGGAAGAGATGGAAGATAAGAGAATGAAGGAGAATGAAAGAAATAAATCCTCAAGAGCAGACTCCTCAAGGGTACCCAAGTTAGGGAAAAATTGTTAGGTAAAGCACATTTGGACAAGCAATGAAAGGCCAGCATAGGATAAGTCACAAAAGCATAATGCAAAAGAAAGAAAGGAGTAGACATGTCAAGAGGCTTCCTAGAATCATTTTTTTTTTACTCTTTTTTATTAGATCAAGACCAAAGGGGAAAAGGATAGTGAAAGGCTAGAATGAATGGAGGAAAATGAAGGCTAAACATGAAAGGAATGAAAGCAAGATCGTCATAAGATAGCTCAAAAGATAGCCAAATGTTCGTGTATTTGTCAACATTGCCAAGATCAAAGAGAGAAGACGGAATGGATGAAACATTGTAGAACTACACATGATGCCTGATTGCCAGGTTTTCATCACGGTACTTATCCAAGGTGCCACAAGGGAGTGGTTTTCACCATAGGATGAATTTATTTCTCTTTACTTTTGCTACCAAGCCGCCTATTTCCAGGTTTTCACCATGGCACATTTTCAATTTTTTTATTTTTTTCTTTCTTTTTTTTTTTCAATTTTGCCTTTTTTGGAAGAAGGAAAGCTTTTTAGATAATGCTCCTTGAAAGGATAAACCATAATATGCCAAGGATTCAAAATGATATGCTCAAAGATGCTGATAGGGAAAGGAAGATGGAAAGGAAGATAAGATCAACATCGACACACACCTTGAAGGGTGGTGAGAGGATGGAAGAAATGTGAATGAAGGAATACGTGAAGGAATATGGTGAATGGATAGCAGAGGTTGTGGTTTAGGTGCATGGAATGGAAGAATGTTTTTAGAAGAAGATGAAGTGGAAGCCTTTGGAAGCTTGAATGTCAACTTCACTTTTTGTTCAATATTAGACTCTTTCAAGAGAGACTTTGGAATCCATATAGCCATAGGCTTTTTATTTCTTTTTGATAATTTAGAGAGAATATTTTCAATGATGGATTTTGGAACCCGTACTTGTCTTGTAGTTTTCTTCTTCGATATCTTTTTTGACTTTATGCTTCCATGTTGATTAGAGGAGACATGGTGATCTTCTTTTTTTGATGGATTCTTGTATTGCTTCTTTTTCTTGTATTGAACATTCAAGTGACTTCCAAAAGACTTGGGACTTGTGGAAGAAGCAGGACGATATGACTGGTTTAGATGGGTAATTGGATGAAAAGGATTCAAGGTTATGCATCTATGTTGATCTTGAGGAAAGATAGGAGATGGAGGGACATAAGGACCCAAAATGGATGATGAATTAGTAGAGTTAGGAGGGGAAAGTGAAGGGACATAACGGCCCAAGATTGAAGGAAGATGTGAAGCCCTTAGTATTGGTGGAGGAGGTCCAAGGATGGAAGTGGAAGATGCAAAAGGATAATCAATAAGTTCATCAACATCTATATGACAACCAAGGATATCAGCATCTTTAGAGTGAGCATTAGGATTTACAATAGAATCATGGACATCTTGAATAGGAGCAACTTCTTTGATAGGAAGTTTCAAAGCTTGCAAAGACTTAGGAAGAGTAGAAAGTGGAAGTGAACATGGAGTGGTAGAATAAGAAGATGGAAGACTTTGATCTTGACAAGGAGCTTTGGATAGCATAAGCGTATCAGCTTTCTTTTGATTTTCAATAGGCTTAACATCAGAAGTAGTAGCACTATCATCAATAAGCTCAACAGTGTAACTAGTAGCTTGATCTTGCTTAGGAGATGGTGGAATAAATGCGGAAGATCGTAGAGGATCAAAAGAACCATGAAATGGATGAGAGACATCATGAAAAGGATTGGATGACATGGAGGGTTCTTGATCTTGATCTTTTTTTATGTTCTTTTCTTTATCATTTTTATAGTCCTCTTGACATGAAGCCACTTCTAAGGACAAGGAAGCATGTTGGAATTGCATGGAAGATTTTGGAATAGATGGTGAAGGACTAGCTAAAGTAGGCATTATAGCGCATAAAGGCTTAGGCTCACTAGGTGTAGCATTATTGGAAGTATTTGCAGCCAAGTGAAGGTTAGCTTGAGTTTCTTTAAGAGGTAGCCCTTGAGGATAACTATAGGGAACCACATGAAAAGTATTAGGATTTTTGTTGGATGAAGGATTTGTGAAAGATTTGGAAAACTCTGAAGCTTTAGAAATTGTATGGGTATTGGAGGAAGTAGGGGATTGAAGGGTACCATCACAAGACAAAGGTCCATCATTAACATAATCTTTCTTGAGAGTGTCATCTTTATTTTCAGCATGAGAATTCGTAGAGGAGAGATGCTCATAGTATCTATGTTTATAATCAGCGCGGAAAAACTTCTCTTCCTCAATAGTAGCAAATGTATCATATTGGTCATGAAAAATATCATAATCCCTTTCAAAATCAGAATCATATTGATCACCATCACAATCTATCCAATAGGATGACCCTTTAGTAAGCTTGAGCACATGACGAGGAGGACTCTTATGAATAGAGGTTTCATAGGTATGACTGTATGGTTCATCATCATAGCCATCATAATAGTCATCATAGTCATCAAAGGTGGGTGTGTCACTCTTTGTGGGAGAGGTATCACAAGGATTACTATATTGCTCATATTAAGGAGTAAGACTCTTGGGAGAAGTAGAAGAGGAAAGTGAAGACCTAGTGGAGGAAGAAGACTTGGATAATGAGGAATGATGATAAGACTTAGAAGATGAAGAATGTTTGGAAGAAGGAGGTCGTGACATGATCATGAGCATGATTCTAGCAAAGGTGTCTGATTTAATCATTTTTTCTTTTATTTTTTCCTTAAGTTTATAACCCATGAGATAGCTAGAAGGACTATTGGAGGAATAAAATTCTTTGAATTGAGCAATGAGTTCAAGATCATATATTCTCAAGAGAGGTTCCATAACAAGATAGTTGAAATTCATGGTTCTAGAAGAGGAGGAACCAAGCATGAAAGAAATGCATAGAAGAATAGAAGAAGGTAGACTAGAAAATAAGAGGAAAAGAATCAAGAAGACATGAAGAGTTTAGGAAGAAGAGGAATAATCATGAAGGAAGAAGAGATCAGATGAAAATGGGAGATTAGAAGACATGGAAGATGGAAGACCAAGAGTCACTTTATGAAATTTTGATACCATTGGAGTTCATTTTGATGTTGAGAAATATGTCATAGCACATAAGATCTAAGATCTAGAGTGACCAAGGAGGACTGGAAGTGACACAAATTAGTAGAATAGTCAAAAGACTCTAGGCGATAGTTACTAGGTAGACAGGGCAACACTTTCTTTCCAGGTGACACTTCACACTACACAGGGTGATAGTTTCTAGGCTCGCAGTGCGACACTTTCCAGGCAAGTGGGGTGACAATTGTTCAGGGATGAACTATCGTGCAATAGTTCTCAGAATAGGGTGTGATAGCTTTTCAGTGTTTCGTGACTCTTTGACCAATGAAATGCAAAATCTCAGTTTTGGGACTATTTGTTCAAAATTTTCAGTTTGAGGGTTGATTTTTTTTATTTCAATTACAATGATAGCAGTAAATTGATAGATTTGCAAATAGTATGGGATCAAACGTGTCTTCAAACACTTGAAACAAGGGCAAAAGCAACCTTGCCAAGACAAACAATTATGATATCAAAATTGAAAAACCCTATGAATACTACCAAGATGTTGAGTATGCAAGAATGTTTACACAAGTATAGCACAATGATAACACTTCAAGCACTTTCTATCCTAAAAAGACAAGGCTCATTACTTATCAACTTGGCCCACAACTTGATGTCCACTCGCCTCACACAAAGTGGTTACCCATAATAGATGTTGGCTTTGTCATGGAAGTGTCAATGACACAACCAAAGGAACACATATGGTGAGTATCTTAAGGTGATCCAGGTTATTCCACTTGGATCAATCCTTGCACCAAGAAGTTAAGCGGAAAAATAGGGTGGCTTCTAACTATGGTTCGTAGTAAGGGCTTCCATTCATAGCACCCCTATTGTTCCTCATAAAAGACTGGGACCTCGCAGCCTCAAGAGTACCTTAAGCATTCTTTCTCAATACTTTCCTCATGGTCACAATCCCACAAGAACTCACATTAAGCGAAGACAAGTGCTATGTCTACCAAGGTTTTGTGTCCTTGATAGCCTTGAGATTATATTGGGTTGGAATAGCTTGGTATTAGCTTGTCCCCACTTCAATCATTCCTATTGATTGCTCAAGAGCTAGACCGATAAAGGATTCTAAAGATCTAAACAAAAAGTGGATCAACTTATGAGGTTCAAGGTTTTTGTTTCACCACAAGGGTGAAGAGCATACTCCCCTATCTCAAAGTTTTCTCCCAAACACACCAAGCAAAGATTCAATTACCCTCCTGTTTTCAAAATCCTAAGATGGGTCAAGATTTTTTGGTTCACCACAAGGGTGAAGAGCATACTTCTCCTACCACCTCAAAATTCCTTCCACAAGATATTAAGTGCCTATGAAATGAAACAACTAGTATATGCCACACTCAATAAAGAAAGCAATTAAACAAGCACTTGATTTGATTTTTATGCTTAGGGAAGCCTTGCAAAAACCATTAGTAGCCCTCTTTGACATGTGTTCTTTTGGAAAATTCCAAGCAATGAGAGCACCTAGAAGCACAACTCGTTAGCTCCACAATGGTTAACACATCAAAAATTAGATAATCTACAAGGAAAATAGTTGATCAAATGGAAAAATTTGAAAATGAAACCAACATGGTTGGATTAGGCTCGAAAAGAGCTTTCCAACGATATATCACACTTAAATTTTTGATACCGTATGTGAAAATTTCTAAAAAATGGGTGCCAATTTTCCAAAGTGCCACGAATTCTAAAAATGCTAAAATTTATTAAAAAAAATAGAAAACTCAAAAGTCAACTCACTGTTAGGTACAGGTGATAGTACAATCACCAAAAATGTCATGTGACACTTCTTTGTATACGTGGGTGACAGTTTATCTCCGTGCGACAGTTCGCTGACATGCAGGCGACAGTTTATACCAAACAGTGTGACACATTCTGTCAAACAATGCAACACTTTTAACTAGTAAAGTGTCGCCCTGCTATACAAGAAACTGTCGCATGACACTAGAAAACTATTGTATGACACTCTGAGATAGAAAAATAGAGAGCTGAAAATGACACTAAACTATGACGAAAAATTTCCAAAAATGCATGAAATGAAGGACAAAACCATAAAGCTCTGCCCCACGGTGGGCGCCAGAAATGTACACACAAAATAGTGCACTTTTATGAATCCTTACAATCAAGAACACTCAAGAATGAGGTCTCAAAAATTGATACATATCTCTCTATGTATGGAGTTGCAAGATTGTGAAATTGCTCTCAACTAGAGCTAATAAACTTAATGACCTTGCTAGTCAACCACACAATGAGAGATTCAAGTGAAGACAAGGGCAAGAGTGCCAATATCTCCAAGAATCAAATGAAATGCAATGCAAGTAAGCTAAGAATGAAGATGAAAATATGCAAGCTATACTATGAAAATGAAAGTACAATCTAAACTATGAAATGGAAATATCAAGTGTTACAATCCTTCCTATTAAACTAGATGAGTTAAGCTAAAGCATGAAAGGGAAATCTAAACTATGAAAGCATGAAATATGAAGCTACTATGCAAGAATGAAAACTAAACTATGAAGAAATGAAGAAAGCCAAGATGTAATGCAACAAATGATCTCCAAAAATCTTCAAAGTCTTCAAGAATTCCTGCAGCATAAAGTTAGTATAAAAGTGAATATGACCTAGAATGAGGAAGAGAGCTCTTCTTTTATAGGAAATGAGGAGAAATGGACCATGGAGATTAAGAGGAAAAAAATTAATCATTGATGGAGCATCAAAGAGGAGAAATCCATGTGCACAAATATCCTCCAATGAGAAAATGAGAGTTGACTTTTGTGTCCATATGAGACAAAAAGTGTTTTTTCTCTTTTTATAAAATAAGAATAATGCTTTATTTGTGAAACTTGGGATAGGAGAAAAAGTGGGGGCTTTTTATTTATTAAAAGGGGAGGAAATATTCCTTTTAAATAAATAAAGACTTAGGATAGAATGGTTAGCCCAAGGAAAATAATAAAAAATGATAAGATAGGACTTGATCAAGGAAATTGATATAATTGATAAAATGCTGATTTTTGGAAATATTGATTCAGGGATTTGATAAATTGCTAAATGGGGGCCCAAAGTCTAGGTGACCATTTTAGGGTGCATACAATAGCCACTTCCTCTTATCATTTCACCAATATGAACTTCATAGGATAAACTTCCCTTTGGTTTCTTTCTTATATGATCAATGATAAAAGCAGAAGTCAAATCCCATCCTGGAGTTAGCAGCATTCCACTTGATCTAACCATTTCTCTGGCTTCATCTACAATTATAGCATCAAGGCTAGGATCATAAGAGGCTAATACTCTCATCGTTTCTTCATTTGGCTCTACTCCCTCAGGCATAGCCTTAGCCACATCTTGTTGCTTTTTCTAGATAAGAAAATTCTTAAATTCATCACTTTTGATGAATTGGTCATCACTTAAGAACTCCTCTTGATATACTTCTTGAATATCTTGTCCTAACCAAAAGGACTATTCTTCATCTCCTTCATTAGTGGCCACAATTTTGCTAGCCCTTATTGTTTTCCTCAATTGGTGATGGTAAGCCCTATCACCTAGTACAAGAGCAGATGCTCTATCAATCCTCCCTCTTTGTTGGTTCTGCTTAGAAGGCTCTCCCTCTTCAAACCTTTGCTTCTTCAATGGTGGCTCTGGAAGGTCCTCTACCTCTGATTGATCTTTAATAAGATCAATAACTCATAAGTCTCCAACTTGTGGTGGGCTATCTCCTTCTTGGGATCCATCAAAGAAATCCTCATGATCAGAAGATGAGTAATCCTTCTTTTTCTTTGTTTTCTTCTGATCAATCAATCTTTCCAATTAATTTGACAAAGTGTCATGCATCTCTATCATCTTGTTAATTCTTTCTAAATAGGGAAGGTCAAGGAAGAAACCATCAAAAGGAATTTGGGCTGCCTTCAACTGAGCTTGCAAATCCTTTAGGTCAAAAAACTTGTTCCATCTGGTAGTAACCTCATCCTTCTCCATAATATTCCTAATCACATCCTCCTCATCAAGGCCCTCATGTTCTTTGTTGACACCAATACTAGGTATCAGTGTCAACCTTGCAGTTTTAATGAAGCCCTTAGGGTCCACATGTCTACAAAAACTAGATACCATCTTAAATTGATTTAGCCAAGTGGTAATTTGTGGGAAAGCCCTCTTACCAATCAAGAAATCACTAATTCTGAACTACCTAGGTGTGAAAGTACCTTTCTTATGAGGGGCCAAAAGTTCTTTGTCTGTCCACATCAACTGCCAAACAAATTCTAAAGAAGCAACTCATGGTGGCACAAATTTTGGTAACAAATGTGGGGGTTGGGGGCAACCATAAACTCTTATAATTGTAGAATTTTCCCCTAAGTAGAAATCACCCCAATTATGGTTTCCCTCCCATTTGTCCTGCCATTGCATAGGTCTTAGTAGCCTTAGGACCTTAGGTGGTAACCTTGTAACATTTATGCCCAGCCATCTTAGAATAAGAAAAACAATGAAGTTCTTGAAAATACAAAAGTCACACCTATTTGTAGTACTATTCCATACCTTTACCCATAGTTGTACTGGATTATGTTGATCTTGGAAAGTGAATTCTGGTTTCAACATATTCAAATAAAAATTGTTGATATTGAAAAATAGAATTAAGTGCATCAACATAGAGTAATGCAAGAACTTGATGGGCTTCTTACTTTCTTTGATAGCCATTAACCCTTCATGCATCCTATCGATTACATATTGGATGTAATCATAATCCATGTTTACTAGAGAATTTTGGATATCTAAGATCATCATCAAAAGATCAGCTGGCAAGAATTCTTCATCCCCATCTATTCCCAATACTCTACACAACCCATAACAAGTCTACTTCATATAGTAATGGAGGGATTTAAACTAGTAGGGGGCATTCATGTTATCAGGGAGGGAAGCTATATATGTGCCCTTCTTTGGGATATGCTTCACCATCTGGTCTTTTACTAACCCTATATTTTTTGTATACCTCTCTCTCTCTTGGCTCAGATTAATTTCAGTAGAGGAAGACGTGAAAAAACTAAAAGCTTTCATGAAATAACCCCTGTCAAGAGTAACCAAAGGTGACTGGTATGCCTTCCTAATTGTTTTGGAGATAGGATCATACAACCTAGCCAATGCAACAATTAGGTCTATGTCTAAAAACACATCAGGGACAATCAATTTCCCTAAACCCAAAGCCCAAACATTACAAACAGGAACTAGCCCACCCCTATTTCGATAAAAATAACTGAACACAATACAACCTGAGAAGGATGGTGTAATAGGATCTCTGCAATGCCCTAGAACATCTTCAAAGACATCATCAGGAGCTCTTTTGTTCTGACTAGAACCAGGCAACAATTTGAGAAACTCGTCTGAATAATTTGGCTTGTTTTTATCTTCCCCACCTTTCATTTTGTCTTCACCATTGGAAGAAGTCATGCTCAGCTCAGGCTGACTCATTCTTTCTACACAATTTCTTGGAATTCTACAAACTTGATTTTCTTGACACTCAAAGATTACTCCAGAAAACACAATTCTCTTCAAATGACTTTGAACACATAAAACAATGAGTTTAGCCCATTTATTGATGCAAATTGAAATGTTTACAATTGCCAAAATCATTGCAAATCTACCTCCAATTACTTCCACATTCAATTCACATATCGCCAATTTTCAAATCAGTGCTAGCCGATGCAGGGATGTTGACAAATAGATTTAAAATTTTGAAAATAAGGCAAAAAGGAAATGATTACAGTTTGGTACTCTATCACCCAGCTTACGTGATAAACTACTCCTTTAAAACTGATTGGATGGTCAACTACCTTTTCTCCAGCTTGACGGTGTACTTTATCCACATGGCAATAGCCTTTAACTTTTCTTTATTATTTTCTTTGAATAAGCCCGTTTCAGCGAACCAGCGACTGAAGGTTCCGCTTATTCACTGAGTGAAAAGATAACCCTGGCTCACATTCAGAGAATTAGTGACTGAAGGCTTCACTTATTCACTGAGTCAAATTCCTAATTCTTCCTCCATTCAGCAAACCAACAAACAAAGAAAACCTTGCCCGAGCAACTAACCATGGTCACAATTTAGAGAACTAATGGCCAACGGCTTCGCTTATTCATTGAATGTTTTAGTTGACTGCTAATTTATTCTGAGACTTGGTGACCAAAGGCTTCACTTGTTCACTAAATGAAAGCCTTAACCACATGTTAAATAAGAGAACTAGCAAACAAGCTTACTCACTAAGTCATTGAGACTAGAAGACAATCATCTTTTGATTACGAGACTTAGCGAACAAAGGGTTAGAACTTACTTGACTGCTTGATTCACCCATTCATTGAGAAGTTTTCATCATCACCAATATTTAAAGAGAATGCGTGACTACCTCATTCACCAGATCACCAGATAGTTTAGAACCTTGCCAACATATTACGAGATCACGCGAATAATAGGGAAAACCACATTTGTCCAATTAGTTAAAGCCAAACAGTCAAAACCGCCAAACTTAGAGCACACAAAACTTATAACACAGTCACCAAATCACCAAATCAATTTATGTAGGACCCAAATATTTTGAAATTAAAACATAACCATCGATCATAAGGATAATCAACAGTCCTTGCCAGATCGCCAGATAACACAAATCTTAACCACCCGATTCTGAGAATGAAAGAACACAACCACGCTAGGTCGCTAGAAGTTAACAAGAAACCACCAGGAAATAAATGAACAGGTGACTACATACTTGTTGATTCGCGCAAAGGTTGAGGTAACTGCTGAACAACTTGGAGACTTAGTGACTAAAAAAACATACAACACGGGTTTTATTCATTCGCCAGTTGATTGAATAACTCAAAGAGATAAAACAATACTATGTGATTCAACGAACACTAGACAGAAATGCACAAAATCAAAACACTTAAGTGGCCAAAAAGTAACAATGAAACATAAGGATTAGGGCAACTTAAGGGTTTACTCGGAGAAACAAGATTTCTTAAAAAGGGCAAAACCTAGGGTAAGGGTTTTCAGGCTTGGTTATAACAAAATTGATGGATTTTTGAAAACCTAAACCCCAGAAAAAAAAACTTGCAGAAGGATAAACCACTTTGTAACTGAAAACTTCACAAAACTTGAAAAAATCCCAACAAAAATCATTTACGGAAATAATGTTGGTGACATGTCTATTCTTGTGAACGCCTTTCTATTGATTCTATTAATTTATTAATGAAGTTTTATAGAACGATTTAGAAATATGAAGTAATTAAAGACATTAGTTTTTTTATAGTCTATCATAAACACTACTTAATGTTTCTCAATTAAACCGTGTTAGTTTTTTTTTTATCAATGTTTCTAATTACAATTTATGGTTTATCAGTTTTTCATTCAGTTCTATACCATTCTAGTTCTATACCATTATGATGATAGATTACCAAATATGATCCTAAATATTATTGCATAATAAAACTAAAAAGGAATTATCTAGACTAATTTGATAATAATAAAAATAGAAGGATAGTAAATAAAGGTTTTTCAAAAAAAAAAATGATGCATGTTCTCTATCTATTGTTCGAAATATTTTCTCAATTGCATATAAGATTTCTAGTCATTTGACAATCTTCTTTTTTTCCTAATAAAAAATAGTCAGTACATTTTAAGAAACATGGAGAGGAAAAATACCTTAGTAATTAAGAAATGTAAGAAAAATATAAGAGCATATGCAAATCATAACTTATTTTGCAAGACCAAAGTCTAAAAATGATACAAATTTCTTCTCCATGGCTTCAATTTCATTCTACATAGTCTTACCAGTCTACTTTATTGAAAATCATTGTTTAATTAGAAAACTTTGGGGACATATAGACTGTCCAAGACTACATCCTTTAAATCTTGAAAAATATCAACTAATCAATCAAGACAATCGATTGACTTTTATGGACATCAAAGTGTCTCTTTTTAAAATAAATGGACTGATGTTTCCCTGTAGTATATTAGGTGATCAGGTTCAAAGTTTGTTGATCTGGTGTCGAGCTTGCAAGGAGCTAAATCCAGTTACATTTTCAAAAATATTGCCATTTATTTCTTTCAAGATGCCATTAAATCTAGTCTATACAATATTTATAGGAAACTTGGATGAGAAAGTGGATGAGAGGGTTCTTTACAAAATTTTGATTCAGGCAAGACCTGTTGTTAACCACTATTGTGTTGTGTTGTGATCAGAAAACCTCTTCAAATTATTTCTGTGCTTGCTGCTCTCCCACAAGGTTTTTAAATTTTTAGCCATCAGTGCTCCTATGATTTCCTTCTGTCTTTCCATGACCCTAGCTTGTGGCCTCTCCATCCAACATGCTTCTTGAGACATCTTGCCATATGAATGATCATGATACTAGATGGGTTATAATCGTAATGCATTACAATTCTGCCTTGACACTGTTAGCATTATCTGCTAGCTATTAGGATATACTTTTTAGGCCATCAATAGAGAAATAATTGTTAGATTGTTTTATCTTACTAAATGAAAAATTAAAATGTAGTTTATGCTCTGAAGATGAAGATAATTGTATTTCAAACTGATTATTTGCAGGCCCATAAATGATATCCATTGAAAATTTTCATTACTTGTAAGATTTGGTTAGATTTTAAAATTATTAATAAGTATCATTATTTATTAATTTACCAGTTGATAACAAGTTAGAAACATATTTATTGCTTGAGAAGAAACTTCCATTCTTAATCCAGAAAGTACATTTTCATGGATATAATTTTGATTTACAAGTGTATTCAATGTTTGACTAATTTTCTTTATTGTAATTAAGTATCTCCCATCTTTGGCATTTGTTTGTTTGTACAATGTACACCTAGCATCATTTTATTATCCCAAGGAACCACACATAAAGAGATAATAATGATGAAATACAATGTAATAAGCCTAAATGTATAAAGGCTTGTAATAGGAGATGAATGGCATTATAAGGTCAAAGTGCACCTAGGGGGGTCATTAGGGGTCATTATGTTGAGCCTAGCTTATTAGAGTGATCTAAAGACCTATAAGGTCTATAATGAATGTAATTAGACCACTAGAACCTTTAAATGTTGTAAAGGCACTTGAAGTGCTAAACTATGCTATTTTCCTATATGGACAAAATTAGGCCTAGTAAGGTTTGTAGGAGGGTTTTAGGAGTTCTGAGGTGTTTATGGGGTAATAAACCTTTAGCAATGTTAATAATAAGCAAAATGATAAGGATTTTTTGAGTTGACAACTAGGTTGTCAACTACGAAGCAAATCTAAACCAATAACTAATATGTAACAGTCATTAAAACTGACTGTAATTGGTTCCAAACTGTTAGCCAACTTTAGTAGGGCTATTAGATAATTTTTAGCCATGGGTTTGAGGGGAAAAGAGTAAGGAAATATTGGAGGTCAGTTTAAGAATGAAGAAACAATGTAATATATGTTTTTGATACAATAAAATGTAAATGTTTTGTAATTGTTCATGTCACTGCCCATGAGGGCACAGTCAACGCATTTATTATTCAAAACTCCTCTTTCATGGAGAACATGAGTAGGACATGATGGTTTAATTTTATG
Source organism: Chamaecyparis obtusa (assembly GCA_027943335.1). Taxonomy (NCBI): domain Eukaryota; kingdom Viridiplantae; phylum Streptophyta; class Pinopsida; order Cupressales; family Cupressaceae; genus Chamaecyparis; species Chamaecyparis obtusa. The sequence goes on along the minus strand of BSBK01007326.1, from coordinate 817,303 downwards.
GTGTACTTCTTAATGGATTCAAAGGGTTTTTAATAAGTTTTAGTGTGTTTGAATAATGTTAAGAGTTGACTGTTCCTGAAAAGTGAACATGAGAACAGTGAATTTTTTTAGTCATGATAATGGATTTTGGTGACCTCTAACTTCCATGAATGGTAGGATGTATGGAAGAGGAATTATATGACATAATTAATGTTTTCAAATGTACTTGGATGCAGGGTAGGCAAGGAATGTGAAGGTTCATTCATTGATTGCATGGAAAATGTTGTTTCAAGGGTCACTGGAATTGGACCAGTCATGGTCTAGATGATTAGTCCATTTTAGGACCACTTTTATTTTCTTGGATAGTCATGATATGGTCAAGGGATGATGTTAGATCCATTTAAGGGATCTAGGAAGGTGTGGAGGTGTTTATTTGAGAAAGCCTAGGGTATATGGCCTCAAAGAGACGGTTTGGTGAATGGGAAGTTAGAACTTGTTGGATATCCTTAAAAATGTGAAAATCCTTAGATTTGGAGGGTATCTAGACTCTATACATGATGTAGGAGCATCTTGGGTCTTTGGCAATCTTGCATCAACCAAAAACATTTTCTGATTTTTGTACCTGTTTGCTGTATTTTTCTTTATAATATTTGAATTTGATAGTTTCATGGTGTGTGAAGTTTAAATCCTTTTGGGGGCATATTTCAAAACCTCCTCCTATGAGCACATCAAGTTTGGATGGACTATTTCAAAGTTACAACTATTTTCCTTGCCATCAGAACAGTGTTTTCCTGTAGTTTTGGTGTTGATTGTTCATGTTGGTTCTCTTGATCCATAAGGAATATCATTTTGTGCACTTAAGGAATTCAGGGGGACATAAATTACTATCATTCCCCAAGATCTCAGCTTCCAATTCATTATGAGTCAAAAGTTATGGCCTTTTTGGCACAGGACCTATTTTTCTCCAGCTTTCACGTCTAAGCTGTTACTACAGTTTTGGTGCTGATTGTTCATGTTGGAGACCTTGATCTATAAGGAATTTTATTTTTTTCAATATAGGACTTAAATTGGACCTAAATTACTATCATTTCCCAAGAGCACAAACTCCAATTCATGATGAGTAAAAAGTTATGCCTATTTTTCCTCAGGACCTATTTCCTGCCAGTTTTTAAGTGAAACATGTGGTGTTTCTTCTTGCGATGTTCTATGTGCTCATATGGGACCTTGCACACTTAAAGGAATGTTCTTGGGTCAAGTTAGGACTTAAATCCAAAGGTGCATCAATTTATATTCATTCTAGCATTATTTTTGGTTTAAATCTTGAGACTGGACCTATATTGTAATTAAATGCCTGACTGGCTGACCTGTGGCTTAGCTGGCTATATAAGGGGTATAGATTGATGTAGTAGAGCATCATGGGTGAGATATAGGAAGGATTATCAAGATACATCATTGGAGAAAAAGATAGGATGTGATCTGTAATTTTGAATTCATAATTCTCATTGTATAAGGCCGAAACCCGGAAGGCCTCACAATTGGGCATGTTGAAAGAAATAATATAATTATCTATTGTTGCTGCTAGTTGATTGTTTCATATCCATTATTTTTCCATTGTGTTCATGTGATATTTATATTGCTTCTATTGTGTAACTTTGAGGAAGGGCTTGTTGTGGATTCAAGTGGACTCAATTTTGCTTGATTCTGCTTGTATCTACCCTGCCCCTGCGTCAAGTGCGTCAAGTGGTATCAGAGTGAGTTCTTTCTTGTGGATTGGATCATGGAGAACCTTATTGGATTTGGTTGTAGGGTGGCAGATCTGAGATCTGACCTATAACTTGCAGAAGGTTACGATCTTTCTGGAACATGATTTTCAAGATGGTTCGTGGTAGAGGAAATGATAATGCTATCGTGGATATGTTGAGGCAAATTGAAACTAGGCTTGAAGCTGTAGAGATAGCCCAGAGAAGAGGAGCACATCTTGAAGATGTTAGTGATGAAGAAGAAGAAGCAGCACCTAATGCTAAACCTAAAGTTGAACAAGATGGGGAAAGACTTTTGAGAGTTTTGTCTAAGGCTAACTCCAGACCTACAGTTGAAGTTGCTTGCTATGATGGAAGACTTGAGACCGATACACTTTTGGATTGGATCTCTGAGATGGATAAATAATTTGAGTATGAAGTTACTCCTGATAATAAGAAGGTTAAGATAGCAGTCACAAAGTTAAAAGGGCATGCATCTCTTTGGTGGGATCATTTGCAAACTGAGAGATAGAAGAGAGGAAAAGAAAAGATCAAAACATGGATGAAGATGCCTGGAAAGATGAAGAAGAAGTTTCTTCCAGCTGACTACCAAGTTAGTCTAATGAGAAAGATGCAAAATCTAAGACAAAAGGACATGAGTGTGAAAGAATATACTGAGGAATTTTACAAATTGGATATCAGATCTGGACATGTGGATGATGAAGTTGAGAAGGTGGCTAGATATCTGAATGGCCTAAGGACATCTATTCAAGATGAGATTAGTTATGTGAAGATTGATAGTGTGGAAGAAGCATACCAATTTTCTTTGAAGGCTAAAGAAAGATTGACAAAAAGACATGATCAAAGACAAAGAGGAAGAGGTGGCAGATTTCAGAGAAGTAAAGGTAGATCTAATGGAGAAAGTAGCAGATCTAAAAATTCAGTGCAAGATAAAGGATGGAAAGATGAGCCTACTAAAAGAGGTAATTGCTCTAGAGGTAGCTCTACTGGTTACTCTATGAATAATAATAATGGTATAAGGGAAGAGAAATCTTGGTTTAAAGGTACTTGTTACAAATGTGGTGAAGAAGGACATAGAGCTTTTAAATGTACTAACTCTGGAAAGAAGACTAGAGGTAATGGTAGAAATAATTTGGCTTGTGAAGAAGTTGAGGAAATGTCTAATGAACCTGAACATGGTGAGAACTTGATGCTAAGAAGGATCTTGTGGAATGAAGAAGCTGATGAGGAACCTATTTTGAGGAAAAGTTTGTTTAGAACCAAATGTAAGATCGCTGATAAATGTTGCAAGGTAATCATTGATAGTGGAAGTTCTGATAATTTGGCATCTGAAGAGCTGGTTAGCAAATTGCAGTTGCAAAGATTGAAACATCCTAAGCCTTACCATATTGTTTGGATCTAGAAGGAGCATAAACTACTTGTAAGTGAACAATGCCTTGTTAAATTCAAAATTGGGAATTATCATGATGAAGTCTTGTGTGATATTATGCCTATGGATTGTTGTCATATTCTTTTGGGTAGACCTTGGTAGTATGATAGGAAAGCTTTGCATGATGGTAGATTGAATCAATATACTATTTGGATGGATGGAAAGAAACAAGTTTTGTTGCCTTTGATAGAGAAGTTTGATGAAATTCATTGTACCATAGTCAGAGTATGTTTGGTTGATGGTAAAAAGTTTGCAAGAGAAATGAAAGAACAAAATGTTTGCTTTGCTTTTATTCCAAGAAAGACTGAGAAACAAGATGAGTTAGAACATGCACCTGAAGTTAAGCCTTTACTGAATGAATTTTATGACATCATTTTTTATAATGTACCTAATGGTTTACCACCCATGAGAAGTATAATTCATTGTATGGATTTGATACCTGGAGCTAGTTTGCCTAATAAAGCACCACATAGGTTGACACCTAATGAAAAGACTGGATTGAATAGACAAGTGCAAGAATTGCTTGAAAGAGGTTTGATTAGGGAAAGTCTGAGTCCTTGCATAGTACCTACTGTATTAGCACCTAAAAAGAATGGAGAATGGAGAATGTGCACTGATTCTAGAGCTATAAACAAGATAAAAGTAAAGTATAGATTTCCTTTGCCTAGGATGGATGACATAATGGACAGTTTAAGTGGAGCAAATTATTTCACAAAGATTGATTTGAAAAGTGGATATCATCAGATAAGGATCAGAGAAGGGGATGAATGGAAAACTACTTTTAAGACTACTGAAGGTTTGTATGAATGGTTGGTTATGCCTTTTGGTTTGACTAATGCACCTAGTACTTTTATGAGGCTGATGAATGAAGTTTTGAAAAGATTCTTGGGTAAGTTTGTGATTGTATATCTTGATGACATTTTGATATTCAGTAAGAGTAAGGAGGAAAATCTTGAACATATCAAACAAGTATTGCAGAGATTGAAGGAAGAAAAGTTGTTGATTAATTTGAAGAAATGTTCATTTATGAAAGAAGATATTGTGTACCTTGGTTTTGTAATTTCAGCTAATGGATTAAAGATGGATCCTGAGAAAGTGAGAGCTATACTTGATTGGCCTACACCAGAGAATGTTGGAGAGGTAAAATCATTTCATGGATTGGTAAGTTTTTATAGGAAGTTCATCAGAAATTTCAGTTCTATTTGTAATGCAATGACTGAAACTATGAGAGGAGATAAAAAGGATTTCAAATGGACACATGGAGCACAAATGAGTTTTGAAACATTAAAACAAAGAATTGCAGAGTTGCCTACACTTGCTTTGCCTGATTTTAATAAAGTTTTTCAAGTTGACTGTGATGCTAGTAGTAGTGCAATTGGAGCTGTTTTGAGTCAAGAAGGAAAACCTATAGCTTTCTTTAGTGAAAATTTGAATGATGCTAAGAGAAAATATTCAGTTTATGACCAGGAATTCTATGCTATTGTTCAAGCTTTGAAGAAGTGGAGACATTATTTGATGCCTAAAGATTTTGTGTTGTATACTGACCATAAAGATTTACAGTATTTGGGAAGTCAGAATAAGTTAAATCAGAGACATATGAAGTGGGTTCAGTTCTTGCAGAATTTTTCCTTTTCATTGAAGCATAAGAGTGGACAGTCAAATAAGGTTGTTGATGCCTTGAGCAGAAGAAGAAATTTTCTGACAGAAATGAGAGTTGAAGTACTTGGTTTTGATGATTTGAAGTATTTGTATGAGGCTGACATTGATTTTTCATAGCCTTGGAAAGCTTGTAAAGAACACACAGTGAGTGATAAGTGGTCTAATTATTTCATTCAAGAAAACATGTTGTTTAAAGGAGTTCAGTTGTGCATACCTAGAGGATCTATGAGAGAGAACATAATGAAGGAGAAACATAGTGGTGGACTTGCTAGACATTTTGGGATTGATAAGATAGTGAATTTGATTTTAGAAAGATACTTTTGGTCATAGATTTATAGAGATGTACAGAGAATGGTTAGAGGTTGCAGAATTTACCAAACAACAAAAGGAACTAGTCAGAATTCGGGATTGTATACACCTTTGCCTGTACCTGATAGACCTTGGGAAGATCTGAGTATGGACTTTGTTCTTGGATTGCCTAGAACTCAGAGAGGTAATGATTCTATTTTGGTAGTGGTTGATAGATTTTCTAAGATGGCTCATTTCATACCTTGTAAGAAGACATTTAATGCATTGCATGTAGTTGAACTATTCTTCAAGGAAGTGGTAAGATTGCATGGTTTGCCTAAATCTATTGTTTAAAATAGAGATACTAAGTTTACTGGTTATTTTTGGAGGACACTTTGGAAGAAGATGAATACTGATTTGAAGTTTAGTTCTACATTTCACCCTCAGATAGATGGACAGACTGAAGTTTTGAATAGAATTTTGGGAAACTTGTTGAGATGTTTAGTTGGAGAGAAACCTAATAATTGGGATTTGATTTTGGCACAAGCAGAGTTTGCATATAATAATTCAGTGAATAGAAGCACTAAGAAGACACCATTTGAGATTGTTAATGGATTTCAACCTAAGGGAACCACAGAGCTAAGAGATTTACCTATTGAGACCAGAAGAAGTGCTGAAGCTGATCATTTTGCAGAATACATGAGAACTTTACATGATGAAGTTAAAAAGAATTTGGAGGACAGTAATCTGAAATATAAACAAAGAGCAGACAAGAGAAGGAGACATAAATCTTTTGAAGTTGGAGATGAGGTTATGATTCATTTGAAGAAGAATAGATTTCCAGTTGGTACCTACAACAAGCTGAAAATGAAGAATTTTGGACCTTGTAAGATTCTGAAGAAGTTTGATAGTGGAAATGCTTATGAAGTAGAATTTCCAAAGGACATGGATATATCACCTATATTCAACATTGCTGATATATTTGAGTGCTTTGAATTAAATGATGAGATAGAATATGATCTAGACTATCCTAAGAATAATAGTGACAACATTGAAAAGATCTTGAATAGCAGAGTTGGCAAGAGTACAAGAGGAAAAGACTACATGGAATATCTAGTTTAGTGGAAAGACAAGCTAGTTGAGGACAGTTCATGGATTACACAAGCTGAGTTGGATCTTTATGATTTAGGTTAGAGTATGAGTAGTTCTTGATGTGGACATCAGTTCTTTATTTACCCTAGGTGTCTGATGCAGGAGCATCTTGGGTCTTTGGCAATCTTGCATCAACCAAAAACATTTTCTGATTTCTGTACCTATTTGCTGTAGTTTTCTTTATAATATTTGAATTTGATATTTTCATGGTGTGTGAATATTACATCATTTTGGGGACCTATTTGGGAACCTCCTCCTATTATAACATCAAGTTTGGATGGACTGTTTCAAAGTTACAGCTATTTTCCTTGCCGTCGGAATAGTGTTTTCCTGTAGTTTTGGTTCTGATTGTTCATGTTGGTTCTCTTGATCCATAAGGAATATTATTTTTATCACTTAAGAGATTCAAGGGGACCTAAATTATTATCATTCCCCAAGAGCTCAGCTTCCAATTCATTATGAGTCAAAAGTTATGGCCTTTTTGGCACAGGACCTATTTTCTGCCAGCTTTCACGTCTGAGTTGTTACTGCAGTTTTGGTGCTGATTGTTCATGTTGGAGACCTTGATATATAAGGAATTTTATTTTTCACACTTAATGAATTAAAGTGGACCTAAATTACTATCATTTCCCAAGATTTAAAACTCCAATTCATTATGAGTAAAAATTTATGCCTATTTTGCCTCAATACCTATTTCCTACCAGTTTTTGGGTGAAACATGTGGTGTTTCTTCTTGCGATGTTCTGTGTGCTCATATGGGACCTTGCACACTTAAAGGAATGTTATTGGGTCAATTTAGGACCTAAATCCAAAGGCACATCAATTTATATTCATTCTAGCATTAGTTTTGGTTTAAATCTTGAGACTGGACCTATATTGTAATTAAATGCCTGACTGGCTGACCTGTGGCTTAGCTGGCTATATAAGGGGTCTAGATTGATGTAGTAGAGAATAATGGGTGAGATATAGGAAGGATTATCAAGATACATCATTGGAGAAAAAGATAGGATGTGAGCTGTAATTCTGAATTCATAATTCTCATTGTATAAGGCCAAAACCCGGAAGGCCTCACAGCCGGGCATGTTGAAAGAAATAATATAATTATCTGTTGTTTCTGCCAGTTGATTGTCTCATATCCATTGTGTTTCCATTGTGTTCATGTGATATTTATATTGCTTCTATTGTGTAACTTTGAGCAAGGGCTTGTTGTGGATTCAAGTGGACTCAATTTTGCTTGATTCTGCTTGTATCTACCCTGCCCCTGCGTTAGTACATGGGTGAGAAAGTCTGGTTAGCTGAGTAGTTAGTACTTGCTTTGAAAAGAGCAGGCCTAATGGAGGGGTAACTATAGTGCACCAAACATTGTTTGGGTAGTTGGTCTAAAAGAGTCATACCTAGATTTAAGATATGTTGTACAACCCTAAAAAGTCTAAAATTCCACATCGTGATCAGTGGTTAATAAAAAAAGTCTAAAATTTATTCAAGCTCTAGACATCCATTCTCTCCCTATTAGCATTTATTGTTTCTCTATGCATATGATAACTAGTGTGTGAATTTGAACATGCCCTTTTGATAGGTTTCTTTTGGTGTAAGCCCCAAGGCCACCAAAATACACAATGCTCTAGGAGAGGCTCTTAGTAACTCTTGCTACATCTATGAGAAAATACTTTATCTTGGCCTCCATTCATTTTTCTTCTTGTGAATTTTTCTCTCCTTTTGAATAGCTAGTCATTATAAGGTACTTTCTTCTTGTTCTCTATTTGATGTATTAGTTGTAGTCACTTTCTTGTTCAATGGTGGTCGAGTTCTAAGTTGAAGAAAGTTCCATTATAATATAGGGGCAACAATGTTGATGTTCCTTTAGGCACATCAACATTGTTGCCCCTATATTCTTTGTTTCTGAACTAGCTAAATTAGGTTGTGATTTTGCTCTCTATAAAAAGCTAAAGACGATATGGATTTGGTGATAAGGTCTTGATCTGAGTGACATCCTGGGGCATTTGGATGGCTAGAGTAATCTTCATTCTCTATTATATTTATATCATATTTTTATACAAATTGCTTTAGAACTGCATGCAAAATATAAAATGCTATAACACAAAAAGATATTTCATCAAATAAAAGTGCTAATTACAACATCATTAACTTTGAAACAAAAGCTTTCATCTCTGTTATTGTTGAAAATAAATATAAAAGCTTTAACCTTGTGTTATGTTTCTTTGTCTTATGTATCTTGGTGTGGTCATGTTCATGGTGGTAGCAAAAGAAGAGCCAGAGAAGAGGTGGTGGTAGCAGACAAATGAGAACAGGCAAAATTCTTTTTCTTCTAGGTAATCCACTTACTTACTAGTTTCTTATATATACAATAGTTAAATTTTGCGGTTTGATTCTGTGTCTTTGTACATTCTGTACTGGCAATACATGCAATAAATTGTTCTACCTAAATTTTATGAGGTTCAATATGTCTTGTAGGTAATAAGAATCCTTAGCTGAAGCTCTGTTCAAATTCTTCTTCTTCTTCTATGTAATCTACTTACTAGTTTCCAATATATAAAATAGTTAAATTACATGGGTTGAATCTATGTGTGATATATTCTTCATACGTCTCCGCTGGCTGCTCTATTTTTAAGAGTTATTTGTTGTAAAAGGTGTGATGCTTAACACATTCACCCCATTTTTTGGTGCATCTAAATTTCAGTCGTCTGACATTTTGGATCTAGAATCTTAATAGATTCATCTCAATATATATACATGTAGGAGCTAATACATACTTACATAACTTTTACTAAAGATTGTGACAAGCTTAAGAGGATGAGCTAAAATTAGGACCTATGGAATCAGATCAATAAAACCCATCCTCCTATGTGAAGAAACTTGACTGTTATAATGCCTTCTTCCATCACCTAGTATTAGTAGGACATGGGTAACCTAAGATTTGCATCTTTTTTCATTATTTTTTAAAAGTTCTTGGAGATAAGCCTAGAAATCCATGATTTTTTAATTTCTTGTTAGTTTGTTTAGAACTCCCATAGATGAGCATTGGATTTAGTGACTAGGTTATCCTTGAAAATCTATAATTTTTCAGGTAGATTGAGTAGATCTAAATCAATATCAAGCATGATCCTTGCCTTGAAGACCTCTAACAGTTGCTATGAAGTCTTACTTTGTCCTATATGAAGATTGAGGAAAACAAGAAAATGGTAAATTATTTTATTTTATTTTCAATAAAGGAATTTTTGAGCTTCTTCTGATGCAAGGGAAATTTGATTTTATTCCTATTGGAAGTATGTCAATCTTTGCATGGAACTTGATTTTCTACAAGACTTCTAGGGTCGAGTCTTGGCACAGTGGTGATAAAACCAATTTGTGCCATAATTCTTGAGGCATTTACTCATGCAGTTTGTGCCCTCTGTATTTAAGTTTCCCAATATAAGCATATTTTTAGATTGTCCCAAATGAATGATTGTATATATACATTAAGTTATGATGTTTATTATTTCCTGCTAGGACTATAGTGGAGGGGGCTGCCACAAATGGTGATCAAATCATTTTTTAACAACCAATATAATCCATCCATTATCTTCTTCTAAGTTTTGTTATAATCTTTTATATAGGAAATGATCAAATTTTAACTATTGTAAGTTTTTGATTTGAGGATGCAGAGGCCTTCATATTTTTCCATGCAAGAGAACACACAATTATTGAAGACAGTAGCATTTGTGGAGGTAATAAATCATGGTGGGCAGGTGGCATCTACAAAGTAGTTCATGTCCCTAGTCTTTGCTATCACATTTTGCATAATGAATATTTTTGTAAATCTACTTATGATCTATTGTGAATAGATTGAAGCAATACCTATGGAGAGGATCATTTTGTTTCTTGTGGAAATCTACCCATTTTTCCTCATCAGCATTATTCATACAATTTGTGCAGAATTTTGAGGTAAGTCCCTTTCCATTTTACTTCTATTGTTTCATTTGAGTTATAGCAAGGAAAGGATCTGGACATAGTGTGGATTAGTGTAGTTGTTTTACACTCATTACCTTACTCTGCAGTTGCATTTGGTTGTACATTTTAGTAGTGACTGGAATATGGAAGTCTCAGATTTTTTTGGACATCATGGAGTGTAAATGCCTCTTTAAGTGCCCTTCATAAACTTGGAACCACCTTATCTCCTATCATGCTCCTACCATATTGTATCATTTATGAGATGCCTATTTTTTCACTATAGCCTTCCTACAATACACTCATCTACCTTTTTGACAGTCCCTCTGGTTGAAAATCTCTTTGGAGATCCCATTTCCTCTCACTAGCACATGTTGCTTCTCCTCAAAACTCCATGACTATCTAGTGTTATTTGCTTGGGTACCAGGTCTATACTCTTGACTTTACTAGTCACTTTCCTTGCTATCTTGTTCATTGGAACTATTTTCATGCTCATTTATGCCCCTTTTCATCACATAGTTCATCATTTTGCTATCTTCAACAAGCCCTTGACACTATTCAAAGACCATGCATGTTTAGACCTTCAGAGCTTAAAGCATACATGGCAATATTTTGGAAGGAAGCTCATACATTTCCTTAGCAAACAGCAAGAGTTGATAAGCTTTCCATAGCATCTATGAGACTTCAAAGCCATTCAAATCATAAATCTATTCATCATTCACTACCTACTGTCACCTAGAAGAGTTTATTTAAGGTCTAAGGCCTGTGCAAGATCTATCCTTTCAATTGTTTCCATGACTTCTTTGTGCTTCTATCTCTTGCCATTTTTCTTTTTCCGCCTTCATGCTTCCTTGTTGTCAACACATTGTGCAATGTCATTAGTTTCATAACATGACTATTCTATACACGTCTTCAGAAAGGTTATCATATGAATTTTAGATGATTATGAAGGTCTCTAGTATGGCTTAATATAACATTCTCTACCATGTCTCATTAATCATGATAGTATCCAGCAGTCTCTATTTCCTTTTTCAACATTCATCTTGTAAGCTTCTTCTAATGCCTATTTTCAACCATGTCCATTTGTATTCATGTTTTTGAAGGCCTTTTCTATATAGATTTTAGGAGAACTTCTCATGCACTAGGGGAGAGGAGCCAGAATGTGCTCACCCTAACTTCACACTTCTCAAAATCTTATGTGGAAATTTCAAATTACTCTCAATTTTTTACAGCCGCTTATTTGTCAAGTCCTCTATTTAAAAAAAAAAATTTGGCTGGCAGGTATAAAGGTATAAAGTGCAGCCCTTTGGCACCATCCCCCAAAGCTTGTGCCAAAATGGGGGCTTTGGAACATAGTAGAGATCCATTAAAAATAATAAAAAATGATTTTAAGTTAGAAGTATTTAGTATTTGTGCACGTTGTGGTAAATATACTTCAAAAATAAAGGTGGAAGTATCAATTGTAAGTGATTGTCAGTTTCATATCTTGGAAAATTGGCAGTTAATTTAAATAGGGAGATATATGAAAAAATACCTCAAATAGATTTGGTCTCTGGGGATGCAGTAATTACAAATTTGATGGGGTCAATCATGACATTTTCAGCTAGGGAAATAATGAAAATCATCAGTAGTACTTCAAAATTTTCAGCTTCAGAACTGCATGCAAAATATAGAATGCTATAACACAAAAAGATCTTACATCAAATAAAAGTGCTAATTGCAACATCATTAACTTTGAAACAAAATCTTTCATCTCTATTATTGTTGAAAATAAATATAAAAGCTTTATATTTTGTAGTTCTTGTAGCATTCTATATTTTACACGTAATTCTGTAGTTCTATATTAATGTTGAGGGCTACCATATTCTCATAGTACTGATTTAAATCCATTGTGTTTTTGATATCTTCATGAGCAGAATTCCACTATTCCTTGATTGCTGATCATATTTTTACTATACATTATTTACAATTGAACATTAGTAATCTGAATATCCTTTGAATTTCCTTCACACTTGTCATACACTGTCAATCTTTCTTGGCCAACTAAGGTTACCTCCCCTTTAATCTCAATAGCATATTCTTCACTATTTAGAATCAGATTGATATGAACTTTTCTTAACATTATGTTATGGAAAAGAGGAGTTAGATTACTTATTTATTTTTCCCCCCAAATTTCAAAAATATTTTCCACATTGAGAACATCCCCTTTGGAAATCAAATTAGCAACTACAAGTTGAAATGCTTTCTCCCTGAGTAGAACTTTGCAACTGGCAATGGTGATCCTCTTGGGATCTTGTGGCTAGCATCTATTAACATTGTATTTGTAATATTAGTAGTCAAGTGTTCTTTCCACTATAAATTACTAACTTAAAAATCATTTCTTTTTTATCTTCATTGCATAGATCACTACTATGGGTCTTTGATACATCATTGTCATTAACCTTAGTGATTTTACTCCTTTCTATCAACTATTAGTGGTTGCATTATATGATAGCACAAATTGAATCTTTCAAGTAGTGAGTGGAGCATAGAAAATAGTGAATAGACCTCCTTTTCATCTCACTATCATGTGAATTTTCTACGCAATGCATGAAAGAAGTCACCTCCATTTGAAGTCGTAATGAACAAAAATAATCTTTGAATAATGGTGGCAAGACTCCATGAAACAAGTCCATTACTTGAACAGACAACAAATACACTTCTTGTAGGACACTCGCACAAGATGATAATGAAAGCATCATTCTAAAATAATCATAGGGGCTCAGAAGAAAGAATCTTGTTATTGTGAAATCATGATTGAGAAACTAATCTTTAAATCCTCCTCTTATGGTGAAACTATTCATGGTGACAACATGACTCAAACACTCTATGGGTTCTATCACCATTAAATGGAATCAAACTATCATTGTTTTTCCAAGTGTTGATTGCAGTGTACAAACTATCACTATTGCAACATATCAAAAACATAAATGGGCTCTGTAGTCCTTCAACAACAGTCCATTTTATCCTCCTACCAAGGGAACCACTTAGTCTCAATGCAAGATACAACATTGCAGTCAAAACACCATCTTATTGGACTGTCCACATACATCTAAATGTGTGATCACACTTTTATAAGTGAACATCCTTATTTCACAACTAAGATGAATTCTCCTTTCAACACAACTTTCTGCCCATTGAAGGGTACTGATGTTCATCTGAATAGAAGTGACAAGGCCTTAAAAGTGAATACAAAATGAGAAGTGATGGCATCTAAACAAGGAATTATAAATCAAACTTTCATAGTGACTGTTGTATGCTTCTATGATAGAACATTGTTCATAAAGAGTTAAAAAATGCTTATTTCTATTCATTTAGGTGCACTCCAATGCTATGAAGGATCTCCACATTCTTTAAGAATAATATCAATGATTTTTCAACAATATAAATTCACCTTTCAATGGATCAACACCTTAGTTGTGACTGTAACAGTCATGTTAACAGTTTGAACAATAAATCCAAAATTAGAGGTTAGAATCAATATAAAACCCTTATCTTGAAATTTTAAATGAGCTTTTAGATTGGTTACAAACTTAATCAACCCCTTACATCATTTAGAATCTCCACACATATCAATTATTGACAAAAATATGCATTCTACTATTCACAATTAGTAGAAAAGGAATAAATGCCTCACTAGGGCATCAAATTTCTTCTAACAAACAAAACCATTCAATGTGAGACTTCCACCATTAGAAAGAGAATTAAAGATACTTCCAATCCCCATGGTTTTAGATTTTTTCGAACACTACATTCAAGATAAATGAATCATTTAATCAGTAAACTCTTGTATTTGAGGGTTTTAAGATAGTTTCAATAAAATCAGTCCATTCTCCCTCCATGCTCAACGGATAGTCCTCAAATCAACTACGAAATGAAGTAAACTCACTACATTTCAACCTCCATTGAATTTCAGAATGAAATCAATCCATGACATTCTCCGAATCAGAAAAATAACGTGACTATTAGAGGAAAAGAAATAAGAAATAAGGGAAAAAAATATTCATTTTATTTCATAAATTTCTTGTCTATATACATCTCTCCTTTATGCATGTTAGTGATAGCTTATATAGACTCGTAAAACTTTTTTAGTTGGTTTGAACCGACCCAGAGCTGCCCTATAACCATATTTGTCTAAAATTTGTCTAAAAAATTTAATATTCAATAATGGGCAATATTTTTTACCATCTATTGGGAGTTTAGAACGAAATATTTAATCATAACTAATAAGTTTTAATTGAACAAGGTTATATTTTTACCATTTATTGGGGCTTCTTATTGCTATGCTCAAGTGTGCATGGTAAGTAGGGTTAATAATTGATGTTGCAATAGTGGATTGACATGTTGTTCCACACCATGATCCACTCTTGATTCCATTATGCATCTTCAAGTAGATTTATTTAAATACATACTTTTTTTTTCAGTTGTAATAAATAAAATATGCTCTCACCATTAGTTTTTCCTTGATCATGTGTGATAATGCTTACCTCTGTAGCTTTTAGCATATAATAAACTATTTTTGTTTTTGTTTAACATGGAAGCCTTCATTAGAAATCTAGATAGTTGTCCTATTTTCTATGCAGATTTTGGTCTGAGAAAGTTTTTAAAAATAGACTTTCTATTGTACGCTACAATAAAAACTAGGTTCTGGAAATTTAAAAATAGAATATATTCTTCCACAAAAATAGAGCATTCAATATCTTTCACCATGCTGATCATTAAGTGATTAATTTAATGTTTAATTGTTGTTTGCATTTTTCTTTCTTCTTTCTCCACTGTTATTATTTTTTATCAACTAGTTGATAAGAGTTGGATGTAGGGTTGTTGTCAAATTTCACATGTAGGTTATTCTTTGTACTGAATTGGTATATTTTTTAAGAAGCCATCTTAAAGTTTTGAACTATGTATTTGATTTGTGTCTCAACTAAAGAGGATTTAGTTCATATCTGATCAATAAATTTTTTGCACATATAATTTTTTTCACTAAACTTGGCACTATTGATTTGGTTGGATTTTTGTTTCATATCCCACTTTGAAAATTTGGTGACATGAGTGTGTATGAAAAGATTGGTAAATTGACTACAAAACCCAAGAGGTTTTTGCTTATCAAATTTCCTTAATAATACAAATTTTATGATTGATGTATTGGATAGAAGTGCAATAGATTGGTAGGTTATTAGGAGTGTGGACTTCTAAAGTAGTAAAGCTTTTGATGGGTTAATTAGGAGTGAAAATGTAGAAGGTATGATCATTGGTACATACTTTATCTCTATTTAATGTGGTTGGTTTCTCCTAAAGATATATGTTTGTCATTATAATAACGGGAACAATCCACATGTAATGTATTTTCCAATGGCATCATTCACTTCATTCTTATATTGCACATTGAATAACTTCACCATTGAGTTTAAAGTATCACTAGTCATCCTCCCATTAGGCTTTGCTACCCTTGAACTATAGATGGAAAAACTTGAAATCATGTTTAATGGAAAGTACTAGTATACATGGTATGATTATTCTTTAAAGGGTACTAGCACAATGGAAGAGCACCTACTTTACAAGTAGGAGGATGATGGTTTGATTCCATCGTGCCCTAATATGACTAAATATATGACTAAATTAATGACTAAATATATGACTAAATATATGACTAAATTAAGGACTAAATATATGACCAAATAAATGACCAAATAAATAACCAAATAAATGACCAAATAAATGACCAAATAAATGACTAAATAAATGACCAAATAAATGACCAAATAAATGACCAAATAAATGACCAAATAAATGACTAAATAAATGACCAAATCAATGACTAAAATATTTTTGTCATAAATTTGGTCGTGAGATAAATGAGCGGCAATAAACTACTAATGGTCACATGACCAAAATTAGTCATTTATCTACAATTTTTAGTAGTTTATTTAGTCATATATTGTTGGTGGATGGTTGGGTGTACACCTTTGATCATTGAGCATTTTTGTTTTTATAGAGTCCCCCAGCAATATGGCTGAGTATAGGTCATGCCACAAGGGTTGTCACTTTATGTGCATGTTCAGGTAGAGTGGTCCCTTTGGGGTCCTCGGATGGACTACAGGTAAACATGAGATGAGATCCTAGGCCTACCACACTTGGCCTGGGATATGAGGAAGCATATTGTTGATGCTAGCATGACCAATGATTATGCCCAGTGGCTCATTCAGAACTCATTTCCATGATTCACTAATCCTACAAAGCCTGTTCCTGGGATTGGTGACAGATCAAATGATGATGATGGTAGTGGCGGGGGTGAGGGTAGAGGACGTCAATGAGGCACATGCATTGGAAGTGTGAGGGGGGATGGAAGAGTAGTGATTCCTATTATCATTACCCTGAATCTTTTCAGAGGTGGTGTTTGCATGCGTAGTGGACAAGCACAAGTCAAAGGTGGACCATTCAGAGCCTTACATCAAGTTCATTAGGTGAGACTAGGTGGATGGGGCCAACATAGGGCTAGGATTTATAGATAAGTAGCCCCTGATTTAGCAGTAGAGATAGGTGCACATGATGTTGTACAAGTTGGAGCACATATCCCACACATTCCATAGGCTCTAGAGGCACCTCCATCTCAGGAACCCTTACATGCACCATCATAGGAACCTCCATCTTAGGCACCATCACAAGAACCATTTATTCAGACACCACCCTCTCAGGCAGTACCATCACAAGCAACACCCTCATAGGCACCTGATAGATTGGCCTTAGATGTTCAGTCATTACAGGATGATGTGACCGAGATCAAGCATCAAGTCACACAGTTGAGCACCATGATGCAGACCTTCATGGCTGCTATGAGTCAACATGGGTTACAAGCCAACTCAAGATGAGGTCATGTCTCAGGTCCTAATGGTCCCGGTACAGATGGTAGTGCAGGTGCAGGCACAGGTGTAAGTTAATTGATATGATGTGCCTCTATTGATGTATACATGTATTTTTATGATTATTTTATCAAGACTTTGTATTTTACATTAGATTTTTCTCATTATTGATCGATACTTTATGTTCTGGACTCTGATGGTATGGACTTTGATGATACCATGGACTCTATTTTACTTTGATAGACTTTACTTTATATGATGTCATTATATGTTGGATTTTCTTTTCAGACAATTTATGATATGCAGTTCTACATGATCTATTTCTATATGCTTTGTCGTTATGCTTTTCAGATTCAGAATTGATATGAATGCACATGCTATGCTTAGTTTATTTGGATGGATGTCTTACTTATTACATAGATTAGATGGATGCATTTATTACATGATTTAATGATTAATGAGCTATAATGATGATATATTTAATGCTTTAATGTTTAATGCAATGTAATGATATGGATGGATTTTAATGCTTAGTGGATAATGAAATGCAATGCAATGGATGAATGGATTTTAATGCTTTATGGTTTATGGATAATCTATGTAATACAGTGATGTGCAATGTTTTAATGGATAACGAGATGTAATGCAGTGATATGATGGTATGAATGAATAATGCTTAATAATGGATTTAATGTAATTATGATTACTTAATGATTTAATGATGAATGGATGAACTGGATTAAGGTTGAATGCACCTAATGAATAATAGATGATAATTAATGCCATGAACCTAATAGATGCAAACTATCTTAATGAATGATGAAATAACCTAATGATATTTAATGATTAATGACTTAATAATGGACTTAATGCAATTTAATGATGACCTAATGATTAAATGAAATGAACCTTAAATGAATGCAACTTAATGGTTAAAAACTGATGATTAATGCAACTAAATGATGTGTAATACAATATAACGATGTGAACTTTACTAATGAAATCTAATGCAACTAAAATCTAATGAACTACCATTGATGCCACCTAATGATGAATGCAATCTAGTGCAATGAGCTATAATGAATGCACCTTTAAGGATGAATTAAAATGAATGCCAATTATATTGAATACAACTTAATGCAATGAATCTATAATGAATGCAAACTTAATGGTTAAAAATGATGATTAATGAAACTTAATGAAACTAAATTATGGTTAATGCAATCTAATGCAATGAAAATGAAATGAACTACCATTAATGCCACCTAATGATGAATGCAATCTAATGCAATGAACTATAATAAGTGCACCTTTAAGGATGAATTAAAAT
This sequence comes from Chamaecyparis obtusa, assembly GCA_027943335.1. Taxonomy (NCBI): domain Eukaryota; kingdom Viridiplantae; phylum Streptophyta; class Pinopsida; order Cupressales; family Cupressaceae; genus Chamaecyparis; species Chamaecyparis obtusa. The sequence continues at coordinate 798,862 of BSBK01007326.1, read as the reverse complement.
GAATGCAAATTTATTGAATGCAACTTAATGCAATGAATCTATAATGAATGCAAATTAATGCAACTAAAATGTCTTTGATTTATGATGCAATTAATCTAATGCAATGCACCTTAATCTAAGTTTGATTTTTATTTTTTGATTTCCAACACATTCTATCACATAAAGTAATGATGAAAATTTTCAATTTTAGCTTAACTCCACTCCCTTTTTATCTTTCATAACCAATTTTGAGAAAAGGATCCATGCAAAATAAATGCATTTAATCTAGTATGGATGCAGCTAATTGTCACTATTTAGAATTAGGAAGCTTATTATCATCATCGAGCATTTTGCAACTTGAAATTGGTACAATCATCACTGGTTCAACCATGATGATATGAATACATTTTTCCTTATATGTTGCGTGCCTAAAGTTGGTACAACTTTCACTGATTAAATTCAACCATGAGAGTCTGAATACCGCTTTCTTCAAATTCAATTTTGCAAGTGGATTTTGGCATTATGATATAGAACGTCAAAATATCCAAGGTATCTTGTTGCGTAAACAAACAGAGATCTTGGTTTTTCCATATGTACATGTCCTTGATGATTCTTTGATGATCATGTCATTAGACAAATGATACATATTTTAAAACCTTGATATTAAGACAGTCGTGTAGAAATCAATAAAATATCATGCTTTTATCATCGCTTATCTGGTCCAAGACTTCATCGATTTGCTAAAAAGACATGAATTCACCAATCAAGTAAACACTTAGCAAAAAAAATTTCACTATTTTTTAAATCCATATTTCAAGTAGAGGTCCATCCATTCAATATTTGATTGTTCATTTTAGTCTTGATAAAGGTAAGGTCATTGTGAGATCATGGATCAAAAGTTTTCATTATCGAATCATCATTTGGATTTAGGATTTGAATCGATCGACTAGGTGTTTTCTTGTGATTGGATGCATTGATTTGTGTCAATTGATATATGTTTAATGACTCCTTTATTTTAGGATATATTTACCCCTAGTTTGATTTCATTATGTTGTTGGACTTGGGAAATTTTCAAATCTATGACGAATCTTTAGGTATTTACAAATGCAACTCTGGGATTTTATTATGCAATATTTGTACAAATGTTGGTGAATGCAATATTTACAAGGAATGGATAGGTATGAGACATGACTTGACTTTCAATGGCACCTTTTTACTAGGTTTTCATAGATTGAATTTATTGGTCTTTTTCTCTTTTTATGCTTTTTTTGCTACCAAGGCACCTATATGCTAGGTTTTCACCAAGGTACTTTTCTTTCTTTTTCAATTTTATTTTTTATTTCTCTCCTTTTCAATTTTTTCTTTGTTTTATCATCAAAGCGCCTATTTTCTAGGTTTTCACCAAGACAACATCTTTTTTAGGATCATTTTTTAATGTTTTTGGATTTCTTCATGCTCAATTTTCCACTATTTTTTATTTCTTCAGGATCACTTTTTGTTGTTGTTTGAACTTTTCTGCATTTCTAATTTTTTATTCTTTTCTACTTTTTTTTAGGATCCCTTTTGACTATACAAAATAAATAGGATGCTTCCTCATTTGATTTTCTGATACTCTTCACTTTATACTCTTTCATCTGCTTTAGGTGTAAAACCTTTTCAAGTGTATGTTTTTTATGGGTTCTTGTAGTTCCTCTCCATCACAATCAACTAGCTTGTATGTACCCATTCCAAAAGAAGAAGTAATAACAAAAGGACCTACCAATTTTCTTCCCATTTCCCTTTCTTCTCTCTTTCTGCCTAATTTTTAGGGTTTTCTCTCAATACCAAATCACCTATTTAAAATGTCCTTGGTTTGATGTGTTTATTGTAATTTTTTGGCATTCTATTCTGATACAATTTGAGATGATCAAAGGCTTGTTGTTTTCTTTCATCAATAAATTTCAATTCTTGCAATCTAGCCACCCTATTCTCCTCCTCGGTTAGCAATCCATGTGGTGAAACTCTTAGGGATGGAATTTAAACCTCTAATGGTAATACCGCTTTAGCTCCATGTACCAATGAGAATGGTTTAGCTCTTGTTGGCATCCTCACACTTGTTCTGTATTCCCATAAAGTAGGTTTTATCCGAATATGTCAATCCCTTCCTAAATTATCAACTGTCCTCTTCAATATTTTCAAGATGTTTTTGTTAGTGGCCTTCGCTTATCCATTTCCTTGCGGGTAATATATTGAAGATGAATGATGTATCATATGAAACGTTGCACACAATTATTTCAAGTCCTTATTCTTCAAATGTTTATCATTATATGTTATGATGGATTTAGGGATGTCATACCTACAAATTATATGGTTCAATATGAACATGGATATTTATTTTCCCATGGTGGTAGATAGTGGCACAACTTCAACCCATTTGGTGAAGTATTCAATTGCAATTATAATGAACTTGTGACCATTGGATGAAGGTGGGTAAATCATCCCTATTAAATCCAACCCCCATTGACAAAAGGTCCAATGTGTAGTCATCAGATGCAGTTCTTGAGCTAGTATGTGAGTTAGGTTTCCATGATATTGGCATTTTTGACAAGTCTTTGCAAAATGGCATGCATCTTTCTCCATGGAAGGCCAATAATATCCTATCCTTATAAGTTTCTTTGCTAAGGTTAACCTATTCAAATGTGATCCACAGATTCCTTTGTGGATTTCTTGTAAGGCTAATTTTGATTCCTCCTTCTCTAAACACCTTAAAATAATTCTGTCAAGACTCTTGTGATACAATGTGTCAAATCTAAGGGCGTAACAAGAGGCTTGTCTTATGAAGTTCCTTTTTTGGTTTTGGGTTTGGTTCAAGTGTAGGGTTTGGTCTTTTAGGTACATATATATGGATCCATACTAGGGTGAGTCATGTCCCACTAATAGGAAAATGATGTGGGAATTGGAAGGGTCAAATGCGGTTTGTCCCATTTCTTCTACCAAGAATTTGTATCTTGCACTTTGGTCCGGCATTTGGAGGAGTGAAGCCAATGTAGCCATGGCATTTGTTGCATTGTTCTTTTCTCTAGGAACTTGCTCAAATGTGATCAAGGTGAAATATTTCTTGAGATCTTCTATCATATTCTTATAAGGTATAAACTTGTCATCTTTTATTTTATATTCATCATTTATCTGATTAATGACTAATTGAGAATCTCCATATATCTGCAATTTTGTCACCTTCCATTCTAAGACCAATTTGATGCCAATGACTAATGCCTCATATTCAGCTATATTGTTTGTGCATGGAAATAAGATCTTATATCATTTAGGAATTTTTGATCCTTGGGGTATAAGCAATAATATTCCTGCTCCTAAGCCATGTTGAGTATAAGAACCATCAAAGTATAATTTCCATATTTTTGCTTCAATATTGATTATTTCTAAATCTGAAAATTCTACCTGAATCGGATGTTCATCTTCTAATAGTGATTCCACTTGTTGATCTTCTATGACTTGGCCTTTGATTTCCTTTCTATCCACATACTCTATATCAAATTCTCTCAACACCATGACCCATTTGGCCAACCTTCTCATCAAAGGTGTTTTGCTTAGAAGATATTTTAATGGTTTAATCTTATGATATAACATATAATTTCATAGCTTTTGGGAAGAAAAAACTATCGCCAAACATGCTCTTTCTATGAAATTGTAATTCAACTCATATTTCACCAAGGTTATTCTTATGTAGTAAATAAGTTTCTCTTTTCCATTTTCATCTTCTTGAGCCAAGAGTGCCCCTAAAGAATGTTCTATTGCTAAAATATACAAAATCAAGGGCTTTCCTCTTATTGGTTGCATCAAAATTGGTGGATTCATCAAGTACTTTTTGAGTAACATGAAAACTTCTTCACACTTATCATCCCATCTAAATATTGTGTCCTTATGAAGGATTTGAGTAAAAGAATGACATTTTTCTGGTAATTATGATATAAATCTTTTGATTGACTAAATTCTCTCTTGGAGTGATCTAATTTGGCTCATATTTCTAGGTTCCCCTAGTTATATTATTTATTTGAATTTTGCGGGATCCACATCTATTCCTTTTGTTGAGACTATGTACCCTAGCAACTTTCCAAATTGTACCCCAAAGTCGCATTTCTTTGGATTAAGTATCACTTTGAATTTCTCTAGCCTTGTGAATATTTTCTCTAAAATTGGTAGATGTTCCTCCTTTGAGTGGAATTTTGAAAGTATGTCATCCACATAATCTTCTATAAATTTATGCATCATATCATGGAATATGGTAGTCATGGCTCCTTGATAGGTCACTCCTGCATTTTTAAGACCAAAGGGCATAACATTCAAACAAAATTCCCCCCATGCACATGTAAAAGTTGTTTTATCTTGGTCTTCAGGTGCAATTTTGATTTAGTTGTAGCCGATGAATCCATCCATGAGAGAGAACATTGAATGACCCGCTGTCAAATCCACTATAGCATATGTACTTGGTAATGGAAAGTCATCCTTTGGACATATGAGGTTGAGATCTTAGAAATCCGTAAAAATTTTGATAGATTTGTCTGCTTTTAAATAGATGCAATATTTAATATCCACTCGACATAGTTGATTGCTCTTATAAACACAAGTTTTAGTAACTTTTCTAATTCCACTTTGACAAGAAGTGCAATGTGTGGGTGCAATTTTCTCAACTTTTGCTTGACTGGTTTTACCCCTTCTTTGATATTTAAGTGATGCATTATCAAGTTTGGGTGTAATCCTGACATATCATCATAAGACCACACAAAATTTATTTTCCTTTCTTTGAAGAATTTTATGAATTTATCTTTTTCTTCATTTGATAATGATGTTTCTAGATGTATGGCCTTTGGCTCTGATTCGATTCCAATGTTAATCTTTTCTGTCGGCTCTATTAGAATAGGTGATCTTTCCTCATAATGTTTAGGCAAAGTATCTAGCCTCTCTTCCTTAGGTGCCACAATTGGGTTTTCACCTTTGAAAATGTTCTTTATTTCTTTGTCTTTTTGGTCTAATACCGCCACCTTATGGTTTTCACCATTAGACTCTTTCAATTTTTTACCTTTTTCATTATTTTCTCTTATTACTGAACTAAGAGATTGGATACTTTCCTTCATCATTTCTTCTTGATATTCATTGGTAGAAGAAGGTTCTACCGCATTTAGGTATTGGGTCACAGATTTGTCATTTAGGAATGTGGGAAGAATAGTTGGTTCTTTGGAGTCTCATTCAATAAGTTCTGTATGTATGAGGGATAAGGGATCATTTCTATGGTTTGGGTTGACAGGATTTAGGGACATGACTTTGTTAGAAGGTTCGTACATTGTATCTCTTAAGTCTATAACATGTTCTTCTTCTAAGTGTTCTAAAGAACTTGGGTCAAAATCCTCCTCACTTGAATCCTCTTGGGTTTCTTGTAGGTAAAAATATCATGGTTTGAAGCTATTGCTAGATCCTTCTATTATTGAAGTCCATGATGGTACATAGGTTTATCCTACCCATTGAGAGTCTTTTGCTTCTTGACTTGGTACATTTTCTTGAGCCTCTTGATTATAATTTGAAGCTTGGTTAGAACTTTATTCCGAGGTTATCTCTTGTCCTTTTCTTTTATTAGGAACATAAGTGTGGACTACATCCACTTCTTTATCTTGGAAAGATTCACTAGATAATGAATCCTGCTCCCATTTGTTTGAGTCTTCATTACTTTGAGAGTCTAATTGAAGAGTTTGGTCATAGAACATGGGGTGTTTCTTTTGAGTGTATCCTTGTTCAAGATACTCTAATCCTGACTTCTCCTTGATATCCCTCCAAGACATTTCTATTGTTCAATCAACCCTTCATCTCTTCTACCCAAAGGTCCTTGTCCTTTGTAATCCATCTTTTGCATAATTTGAAAACCTTTGCCATATTGATGAGTAGGCATGCTAATGTTTTGGATTCTTTTTTCATGAGCACTTGACTCATCATCCTTATATAGCCACTTCAAAATTTCATTGTCCTCTTCATCCATGGATGAAGAAGTACTAGCCCTTACAAAATGATTATTTTATTTTTGAGGTGGATGTAAACTAGAAGGTTTTTCATGAGACTTTGGAGATAATGTAAGATCCATCATAGATAAATAATATTATCCCACACCATTATGTTTGATCCTACATTTTTTTTGAAAAAAATTCATCATGGTGTCCATATTTTGCTAATGAGCTTCCTTGGTCTGAATTTGAGTAGATTTTTCATGGTTTTCCTCTTCTTTTTCTTTAGGACTTTCATCACTGACTTTCTCTTTTCCCTTAGTCTATGTAACTAAGTTAGTGTGAAGTTGATGGTTTTCAACAATAGTGTCTTCTTCACCTATCTTTTATTTTCCTTTCAATGAAGTGTCCTTCAAACTTTGTCGTTGTTCTATCTATTTTGATGCGGTGCCTTCTACATTATGAGGGACCAATAAATCATTTATGGGCTTCATATTGTTACAATATTGGAATGGATTTAGATCTCCACTCACCATAATTTCTTTCCCCATTTATGGAAATTTTAAGCATTTATGGTACGTGGAGGGTACTGCTTGCATTTCGTGTATCCATGATCTTCCCAATAGAATGTTATAGGTAAATTTCAAATCTAGCACTTCACAAATAGTCTCCTTTTGCATAGGACCTACTCAGATAGGGAGCACTATTATCCCTTTGGAGGATCTCTCTTCATCATGGTAATATTTTATGGTTATTTTTCTTTTTGGGTCTATAGCGTCCTCAGAATACCCTAAGGATTTAACAAGGTTCAGAGTACATATGTTTAGACCATCCCCCCATCAATGAGGACTCTTTTAACCATGTGCTTATGTATCAAGACCTCAATATTTAATGGAAATTTTTGGGGATGATTTAAGTACATATCATCTTTCTCAAAAAATGATAAACAATGAGGTGCGACTAGGTGTCCTACCATATTCTAAAATTTTTCCACATCTAAATTCAAGGGAACATTGGTTTCAACTATGGATTTCTCCAAGATTTTTTTATGAGTAGGTGAAAGTTTTAATAACTCCAAAATATAAATGTGTGAGAGAGTTCGTTGGAGTTGATCTACTAAGTTGCATTGTTTTGATGAAGGGGATGTTTGATTTGGTACAATGATTCTAGGAGCACCTCTGGTAAGGTGATTTTAGATGCTTTTCCCCTCGTCACAACATTTGATGCTTCTTCCTTTTTATTTTCCTTCACCACTATCACATTGATTTCATTTTCACACCCACTCAAAGAGTTTATGGTGTTGTCATAGGTATGGGAAAAGTTCACTTTCTCATTTCCTCTCTTGTTATTTTGATTAGCATTTGATGTTTCTCCTTTTTTGTGATTCAAGAAAGGGTTCTTAAAAGTTGTGTGATCATTTTTTTGAGGTCCTTCAACCTTAATCGTACCATCATCTATTAGATCTTGGACTGAATGCTTAAGTTCCATGCATTTTTTGGTTTTGTGTCCCTTGTTTCAGTGATACTCACAATGGTGCACATCATTCCACCATGTGAGTTTAACTTGAGGTTTATATGGCCTTGACTCAAGTAAAATAATGATTTTATTAGCCACAAGTTTTCTCAAATAATCTTCCAAGGGTTCACACAAGAATGTGAATTTTCTCCTTGGCATAGGAGCAAAGAAAGGCTTAGTTTTATTTACATTCTAATTTTTAAAGGAATTATTGTTGTTGTTGAAAGGAGCCTTGGTTGTTTGGTTGACATTTTCCATTTGGTTTGACCTACTTGATAAGTTAAAAAGGGGTATCTTTTAGGTTATGGTCTTCTACAACCCCATCATTTAGAAGGTTCTTATTTGTCTTTTTCAACCAAAACCTTGATTTATCATTATTGTTGTTATCTCCCTTGTTATTATTATAATTATTTAAGTTATTATTATTGTGGGTGTTGATATAACCTTTGTTCTCTTTAAAGAGTTTGATCTCTCCTCTTTTACCAACACTTTTTCAATTTTTATCATGTTCTCAATGATATTTTTAAATGTGGGGGGACATTGAAGTTGAAGTATATAATTCATTTCCATGTTTAGGTTGTTCATGAAAATTTCCATCTTCTCCTTTTCAGGTACGCTTTTGGGATATCTCATGAAAACCGTTCTCCATCTTTGGAGAAAACCTAGAAAAGGTTCACCATCTTTCTATTTCATGTCACATAAGTTGAGAATGGTGATTTTGTGCTCTATATTGTAAGAGTAATAAGTCATGAATTCGGAGGCTAGCTCTTCAAAAGTTTTTATCCCTTGTGGTAATTTTGAAAACCACTCCATGGGTTGGCCTCATAGGCTTCTTGGAAATAGCCACATTAAATATGTGGTATCGTGCATGAACTCTATACTCAAAGAACAAAATATACCATGTATTTGTCATATGTAGGAAAAAACACATTGGGTGGGAAAGGCACCATAACCAAGCTTCGATCAAATGGAAAAGGGCACAAGGCCTCAATAGAAAATGGTTTTGGTTTAGCCGCTTTCTTCATGGTGTTGATTTGTGCTTTAAACATTTTAAATATTTTTTTCATTGCACCTGATAGATTCCCCTCTTCCTCATCTTTCTTTAATCGTGTAGTGTCAGAATCATGAGGAAGTTTAACCCCTGATTAGGCTAGGTCAAGGAAGCATCTCTCCTTATTTATTTCTAAAATTTTTTCCATTATTTCAAGGAATTCAGGGTCTTGGGCAGCCCTATTGGCTTTATCTTCAGTTGTTTCCTATTGCCTTTTGTTTTCTTGATTAGTGGCTCCTTGATCTTCATTATTTCTCCCTTGGACATAGTCGTAAAAGTCATTATTTATAGCCATTGGATTGACTCTTTCCTCAAATAGGTTAGGGAAACTATCTTCTTGTTCTTGTGTTTCGATAAAAGGAGTTTGGAATATGAATTTGGGGAGCTCTTGTGTTATGCAAGTGTCATCTTCTTGTAATCATATTTTCAGTTTATGTGATCTCGTGAAAACTAACATCAACAAAGGTTTGAGTCAAATGTAATTTCCCCTATTTTGGTGATTGTTCTTTTGAGAAGATTTTTAAAAGATAAGATGATTTTCAAACGGATGGTTCTTCCTTGTTATACTTATCTTCAAAAAAAGAAATCACAAGTACACTTGTCTTTTAAACCCTCTAAACACAAAATGTTTGGAATGTATCGAATGTTATCATGGGTTTTTAACAAGAATTCACTTCAAGCAATCTACCTATTGTCAAATTTGGTTTGTAAACATGGCTCTAATAGGTAGGCTTTCTAAATTAACAAGGTATTGGTAATGATTATGTTCAAATAAATATTAAGTCTCATCCCACAATAATTAGGGGATTCCCACCACTGGTATATCGGAGTTTTGCACAATCCCGAAAGACTACTTGAGGAAGTTTGATTCTTGATATCCTTTTGTCACTCATCCCATTAAGGATGAATGCATTTTATTTTATAGTGGATCATATTATTGCAAAAAAGGCAATTGTATCCCACTTTGGGTTTTCCTTGTCACTGGCCTCGTTAAGACAAATTCTTGAGAGGTGAGCCCACTAAAGTTATAGCATGTTCATTTTAAAGTGAATAAATGAAGTGAAAAGATAGATATAGGAGTTTGATTCAGCAAAAGGTGAAGAGAATATCCCTACTATTACTCAAGTCCAAACACAATAATAATAATATATAAACTTACAAGAAATAAAACCTATCCTATGGCACCAAAGAGGGAAAATGGCTTTGGTCCACACTCACTGCACCATAACTTGGAAACCAAAGAGAATGTGCAACAATTATCTTAATCCACCAATTAAGCATATGAAATATATAGTTTATACAAACAAAATATCCATACAAGATCAAAATTCCCAATCAAAATAATATCATTGATAAACCAAAAAAATAGAAATAGGGCTAAGAAATTTTTGCAACAGTTGATTAGGTTAGCCACACAATTCTCACATAGAAGCCCACTATGCAATATATTTTTCACATAAGAAAATATAGGAATCCATAACCAAATGTCAACCACCCAAAGTGAATGAAGCTAGGTAATATCAGTCACTAGAAAATATTGTAATAAGATTCCCAATATAGATGTTGACTACATGAGCTCAAAAGGCACCATCAAGAAAGCTTTGGCTAATAAAAGTCACTATCTAGCCATAGACACCACCAAATAAAGTTCGTAAACAACATTGAAAAAATGACCCTCATAATGGATGGAACAATCCAAATGTTATGTGACTTGCAATAGTATGCAGAAAAAATGCCATTGATAAAGACCAATTGTGGTAGATAGAGAAAGAACTCTTTACCAACTTAGATTCAATATGACAGTCAATATAACAATGTGGCCTAGTTAGGACACATAATGGATGACGATTTCCATCATTTTGAATGCATTGAAAGGAAAGAGATATTGATGAAACTGACCTCTCCCCAGGAAGAAAGATATATGGCTCTACAATAGCCATAAAAACCCTAAGTGGCAACCTTAGGCCAATGAAATATTTGGCATTAAAGTCAGAAAAAGTGAATGATATTCACAAGAAATGAAAACTTCCTTGAACCCTAAAATATGTCCAAAATAATCAATACATTAGTGATCTAATCAAATATGTATAAATTGACAAACCAACTTCAAAGAGCCAAGATCACATGCATGCAAAGAGAACCTATCATGAGGAAGAATGGATTTAAAAAGAAAGGGTTTGGGCTTTGACAAATATTGGAGAAATTATTATTCAGAGAGGGAATGAATCAATAAACAATGGATCAATCCTTATAAAAGGAGATCATGAAACCTAAAATAAACCCTAATAGGTAAACATTTAATAATTATTAAATGTAAAAAATGCATAAAAGTGAAATCTTAAGATGGGAGTAAAGATAACTTAATAAACATGATTAAATTAAAACTTTACTCTAACACCCCCCCTTAAGATAAAAAAGAGTGCAGCTACAAAAAATGCATGAAAAGGAAAAGTAACTACAATGTTGAAAGCAAATTTGGGTCCCGACAATATGGCCTTATGAGGTGCCCAATCACAACCAAATCTCTGTAAAGTAGAGAAATAGAGAAAGCCACATGGGAAAAACTCTAATCCAAAAGGATATGAAAAAACATGCTAAAAAAACATGAACTAAGGATGGCCTCATTGAGACCCCCCAAGGAGAACTTCCTTCACCCCAAGCATAGAGCACAACTGAAGATAGTATGACAATGAAAAAGGTTTAGTGAAGATGTCTGCAACCTTCTTTGTGGTAGGAATGTACTCCAAGATGAGAAGAACATCTTGAACCAACTACCTGATGAAGTGCATGTGGATCTCAATGTGTTTGGTTTGTTGATGCTCCATTGGGTTGCAAGAAATGTGAATAGCACTTTGATTGTCACACCAAATAAGAGTGGGACTATATGGAGGAAAAAAAAACTCATTCATCAACTGTCGAAGCCATAAAACCTCTTGAATAGAAAGCGCAACTGCTCAATACTCTACCTATGTAGATGATAATGCATGAGTAGTCTACTTCTTGCAAGACCATGTGATAGGACCAAAACCAAGATAGAAAACAAAGTCAGAAGTAGACTTTCAATTTGGGACATCACCAACCCAATTTGAGTCAATGAAGCCAACAATGTGAGGATCTCCTAATGAATAGTGAATGCCATAAAAAGTGGTGCCCTGAATGTACTTCAAGATACATTTGGCATCTTGTCAATGAATCTCATGTGGATCATGTGAGTATTGAGAGACAAGTCCAACCATAAAGGAAAGATAAGGATGAGTGTGTGTCAGGTACAACACCTAAATAAAATGGTGTGGGGTAAGGCTTTCAATAAAGCATGCCAAATTACTAGATCATATCAACAACATACTTCTGCTGGAGTATGGAAATCCCATCTAAAGACTGAATAACATGTAGGCCCAAAAAATAGTGCAAAAGACCAAGATTTGTCATATCAAAGGGCTCCATCAAATCTCTCTGAACACTTTGAATCATAGAGGATGAGCTACCTATAAGAACAATATCATCAACATATAGCACAAGAATAAAAAGATCACCCTCATGATAGTGAATGTACACTATAGGATCAAAATTATGAGTGAAGTGTGAAGAAAGCATAAAGGATTCTAAACTCTCCTACCAAGTCCTAGGGGCTTGTTTGAGACCATATAATGACCGCCAAAGTTTGCAAACCAAAGAGGAATCCTACAAAAAACCCTGAGAGTTCTCCATATAGATCTCCTCATGTAATTCTCTATGCAAGAAAGCACTCTTCACATCCATTTGAAACATTGTCCATCCCTGTGAAGTTGCAAGGGAGAGTACATGGAAAATAGAGTTCATCTTGGAGATAGGAGCAAATATTTCAGAGTAATGAATACCCTCTAATTGAGAAAAACCCTTCACAAAAAGACATGCCTTGTACTTATTAATTGAACCAATTGTAGCATATTTGGTATGGTACACCCACTTGTATTGAACCAACTTTCTCCCTTTCAGAAGAGAAACAAGATCCCTAGTGTGATTATTCATCAAAGAAGAATACTCATCATCCGTGGCCCTATCCCACTTTGGGTGTCATGTCACCTCTGAAAAATTCCGAGGGTCATCCGAAATGGCATGAATCAGAAGGCTAGAACCAGATGTTTGAGTATGAGTATGACAAGTATTTGAAGGATCACCTGCAAAAGATCCATCTACATTAATATTCAAATGAGCCCACTTGGGAAAAGGGTGAGAAACTAGTGGTTGTGGAGATGGTGGATCATCATCTGCATCATACTTAAGAGATAAATGATCCTCAAGAGATGAAGATGGAGTAGGAAGTGAGAGATAATTTGGTGATGGAGAATCCATCAGAGGAAAGTGCTCATCAAACTGGACATCTCATCAAAAAAATACCTCTCTAGAATTGGGATCAAACAACCTATACACCTTAACATCCTCACAGTAGCCAAAAAATATAAGTGGTAGAATCTTCCTCTTCATGGCTTTCCTCTAAGAATCTAGAATAAATGCCCAAACCTCACTAAAAAATGGTCAAAATGATGAATATCAAGCTTGACGGGGGACCAAGCCTCCTTAGGATTCATATGTCATAATGCCTTATGAGGCATCTGATTCTAAATATAGTTGGCACAATTAACTACCTCTACCCAAAAAGAAGGTTTCATATCTCGAGACTGAAGGATACAATTGGCCATCTCTCGTAAGGTATTGTTCTTTCTCTCAGCGATACCATTCTACTAAGGGGTATATGGAACTAATAACTAATGTTTTAGACCATGTTCAATGCAAAAATATATGAAATCCTGATTCACATAACCCCCCCATTATCTATGTGTATCCTCTTGATAGAAAGTTCAGATTGCTTCTCAAAAAATGTCTCAAAGATTCAAAATGAATCAAAGACATCAAACTTATACTAAAGAAAGTATACACATGAACATCTGGAGAAGTCATCAATAAAAATGGGCACATATTGAGCCCCCAAAAAAGGAGTCAAAAATGACATAAGGTCACTGTGTACCAAATCCAAGAGTGCCTTAGCACGTGTGGCTCTGCCTGTAGGAAAAAAGATCATGTTGATTTTTGCCAAATGTACAACCTTGGAAAACAAAATCTATATAGGAAATTTGAGGAAGCCCAATCACAAGTTCTTGTGGTCTCATCTATTGTAAATATCTATAATTGACATAGCCAGAATGCTCATGTCATAGCTTGCTTACTGTGTCTGCATGTGCTACAAGAGAGACACCAAAAATGTCTAAACTCTCAAAGACATCAAACCTATACAAGAAAGATTGGGGATCAACACTACCAATAGCCATAATTAAATCAAGATCATGAAGGTCTTAGATAACCACATCATGTGGTGAGAACTCAACTGTCTTACCAAATCTAGAATGAAAAATCTAATAAACAGAAAGGAGGCTTGTCGAAATGTGAGGATCTAGAAGTACATCTTGAAGACAACCACTAGTCAATGAAATGGAACCTAAACCTACAATTGAAAACTTCATTGAGTCACCAACTACAATCTATGAATTATCTTTATGAGAAAGTGTGGTGACAAGCTGCTAGGAGTGTCTGATATGGTGAGAAGCACCTTGAATCAATAATCCAAGAAAATTTCAAAGATATAGCTCATGCAGAAAGAACATGACATTTTCCTATGGAAGAGGAAAAAGGCTAAGGTGAGGTGATATTATGCTCCTACATGGCTTCCTCTAAAACCTCTAATCATTTCCAACTCTTGGAAATTGGATGTCCTTCCTTGCCACCAAAACTACGAGAATCTCTTGATTTATTCTTAGTCTTGGAGGAAGACTCACTAGACTTTGAAGATTTTCCCTGTTTAGATTTGATTATAGTTTTGAATCAGACTTAGGAGGTAGCTTGGAGGAACTCTCACTACCTTCTAAATCTTTCTTGGGCTTTGATTTGTGCTTTTGTTTCTCCATATGTGACTAAGCAACCGATGCTTGTTTCTTTGATCTTGTGAAAGAATCCAACTTTTTGAGCTTAGATTTCTCTCGAGTTGAATGATCATAGAACACCTCAAAAGAGGGTATGATAAATCTAGGACCCAGTGCATCCATGGTGGAATGGAAAGTAGAAGCTAAAATCTGAATTTTTTCTTGAAGCTTACAAAGAATTAGGTAGATGCACTTTGTGTCTATCTTGTTCTTTCCATAACCCTATAAAATAGATTTGATGGATTTGAATTTCATCAAAAAATCCTCAGTAGAGGAAAAGGAATCAAGTACCAAGGAAGTCAACTCTGCCTCAATCTAAAGTGCCCTGAACTCATTAAATGTGTCAAATAGATCCTGAAACTTTGTCCACGTGGCCCTAGGAGTAAGATAACCATCAAGATGAAAAAGAAGATTGTTTGAAACATGTAGAGACAACACACCCATAGCCTCATCCATTTTATTCTTGTGTTGCATGATCTCATAAGGGTGCATCAACTGAGGATGTACCTCATCCAAATAGGACCATAACCCTCTTGATGTGAGAATCCTTATCATATGAGCTTTCTAGATGTGATAATTAGGTGGAGTAACAAGCTCAACAGATGTTGCATCTAGCATGCGTCCAACTACTCTGAACTTTTTTTAATTATTAGTTTTCTTTAAGAACTAGATAGAAGATGCATAAGGTTTTGTGTTTTTTTATTACGGTGTTCTAGTTTTCTAATATAAATGACAGAAAACAATAAAAAAAATACCCCCACAAAGGAAAAAACCAAACCTAGTACAATTTGAAAACTAGAAAGAAATAATGATCAAGAAATAGTGAAGACAATTTGTTGAGTACCTAAGAATTTATTTGATGAAATAAGTCACTGATTTGGATAGATCTTGGAAAGATCTTTTCAGTGATATTTCATTTGCCCAATTTCTATACTTTATGTGCGAGATACACCCAATTTTGTGAAGGTTGCTCAAAAAGGGCAAAAAAATCTTTTATAGCCTCGAGGGCTAAAAAATCTTTGACCCCTAGTCAAATGGTGACTAGGGGGCTAGAGACAAGAGCTAGGGTGGAGCCCCTAGTCACCCACATGACCGGGGCATGGGGTTGAAGATAGTGACAGTGGGCGCTATGAGCGATGATAGCCACTAGGTGGCGGTGAGGTGGTTGTCGGGTGGTTGCAGGGTGGCTGTCTGGCGATGCCCTACTTTTTTAAAGTGCACAATGCATTTTATTTTTTTATTATTTTTATTTTCCACCTTGAAATGCATGCCTAGGGCCATACGACCTTGGGTAAAAAAAAATTGCCTCTCTGATCGATTGTGGCCAAAATTGATAAATATTATATGAAAATAAGGGTTTTCAGGCACTGTGGATTCAATTGTGAGATCCGTTTGGGCTCAAAATGTACCAAATGAACTAAGTAGTTTAGATTCACAAAAAATCAACTTGAAAACCTTGATCTGCCTGATCTAACCATGTAACTTTGAATTTTTCAAAAACTAGAACAAGCTACAACAGGTCCACACTCTAATACCATGTAGAAATTGACAAACCAACTTTGTAGAGCCAAGATCACTTGCATGCAAAGAGAACCTATCACAAGGAAGAATGGAGGAAAAAAGTAAGGGTTTGGGCTCTGAAAAAAATTGGATAAATTATTATTCAGAGAGGGAATGAATCAATATATAATGGATCAATCTTATAAAAGGAGATCATGCAACCTAAAAGAAACCCTAATAGGTAAACATTCAATAATTAATATAATTATTAAATGTCACAAATCCATAAAAGTGAAATCTTAAGACAAGAGTAAAGATAGCATAGTAAATGTGATTAATTTAAAACTTTACTCTAACAAAATACACCCACCAAATATAGATAATAGATGCAAAAAAAATATATGCAATAGCACAAACTAGTGAGGGACGTTGCCAATAAAGAGAGCTTGAATAGGACAAAACATATGCATTTTTTAACAATCACATGGATGGATGATGATGGGCTATGAATTAGATTGTTGAATATGTTGATGTGATTAAATAATTGAGAGTGAGAATATGTAGTACAATAGAGGCTGCCAAATAAAATGGAAGGAGAGATAATTTCCTATCTCTAACTTCTTGGGATCTCAATAGGGATAGTAAAGAACTTCAAATAAAAAAGAAGAGAAATTCTAATGACTCTAATGCCATGTTGGAGTTATGAAAACTAAACTAGGATCAACAATAGCTGCAACTTCCATAACAAATAGAATAATAATATTTACAAGGAAAGGTATATCATGTTAAGACATCTACAAATGTGTAATGCCCTTCTTTATAGAGATAAGAGGTTGGAAAATGAATAGTACTGATACAAACACATTTCTCAATGAGATTAGGGAATATGTGGCATATTTTAAAGCCAACCATGACCAACTCAACTATATAAAAATTATTGAATAATATTTATCACACTAATATTGATCTCTAAGTAAACTTAATCAAGAGAAAATAATAGTTACTCTAGCAATGATTATATGAATGATTTATTGTCTTGAGTTCCTTCACATATGTTGATTTCTCTTAGTGTATCCTCTAGAGTAGAAACCAACTACATATGATATATTTTAGGTACAAATCTCTAGAG
This sequence comes from Chamaecyparis obtusa, assembly GCA_027943335.1. NCBI lineage: Eukaryota > Viridiplantae > Streptophyta > Pinopsida > Cupressales > Cupressaceae > Chamaecyparis > Chamaecyparis obtusa. The sequence goes on along the minus strand of BSBK01007326.1, from coordinate 781,750 downwards.
TATAGTTTCCATCTTTCTCTTGCTAACAATAATTATATATGTCTACATAGAGATTAGAAATCATGACCAAATAGATTAGTATCACATGAAATGTATCTTGTAAATGTAGTCATCCTATGGTTATCAAGCTAGGTGAAGCATCAATTTTTTTTATATAGGTAAGATTACTCTGACCCTCTTGCTTCAACCAATGATTAAGATATTTAGTCTGTAGTTGTTTTAATTTATCATTTATTATAAAGCTACTTATGACATGATTTATTTTGTATTTTCCAGGTTTTCATGGAGAACACATGATGATGGATGGACTTATATGATGACATTTAACAAGTTTCATTAATTTAAATTGACTTTTAGTATCTTTTCCTAATCTAAATATTTACTTTTAATGTATTTTTGTGAGTTTTGTATACTTTGAGATGTATAATTATTTCTTTACTTATTTCTCACATCTAATTTTGTTCATATTCATAATGAATATATAAGACATGGGTTAATACTTGGAAGGGGTTCTATTGTTGGTATAGTAGTTGCTATTATGATATTTGGTCTTGAAAAAGATTTATACTCTATAGTATTATAGTGTTGATAATTATTTTGCATGTAAATTAACAAATGACTAAATGTTTATACAGATTAACTCTTACATAAAAAATATTATATTGTAAATATGCTCTTCAACGAATATGTGAATCATAAAAACACCAAAACCTAAAGTGTGCCCCATAAGAAGTGATGAGAAGGGGGATTAGCATATGGTTGTGAGAAAATGAACTAGGTAGAGAATCCATAGGCTGAATGCCAAATCTATATATCTCAAACATGGATTTAACTGCAACCAACTAATAAAAAAGAAACCCTTTGGCAAGGGTTTTGGAAGGAACAATTCCAACTATATAAATCAATGAAATAAGAAACATTTCAACCAGGATCATCATGATAGAGAGGAATTCCCTAGGATTCCTTTTCCCAAGTTTCCTAACAATAGGAATATGGAAAGGGAAGATATTGAAAATAATCTTCTACCATGAAAGTTTGTGGGCATTTGGGTCATTCCCCTGACTAGCTCACAACCTTCTTGGGCTACTAACACGAATTGCATAAAACTTGGCTCCAAATCTATTTTATCTCCAATCATCCAAAGTCTACCTAATTGCTAGAGACATCTAAGAAAGGAAAATGACAATAGTGGTACTATACAATCTCAAAACCCTAAACATGAAAAAGTGATTACATATTCACAAACAAAAGCTAGGGTTCCAAAGGTAGATATTCAACCAAAAATTACTAAACTGATAGCAGAAAATCTTAAAAAGATGGGTTTGTTGGCCATGTGGGGTGGACCGATTTTGAGGATGGAAGATATGGATAATTGGTGGAATAAATTATTCCACGATCAGGTAAGTATCTCGCACCTAGCCAAGAAATTAATCATGATTGAATGCAAAAATGAGGAACTGAAGAAGTTTTTTCTCTTAGGTATAAATCTTATTTTTAATGGTTATGAATTCCATTTATTTGATTGGTTTCTAAAATTTGATGATTTTCCATACAAACCTGTCAAAAACCTTAGCGTGTTTATTCTTGGATATCTTCCAATAGAACTTATTAACTGGGATATCCTAGATATCATTGGCAATAGTTTAGGTTCATTTCTAGGATTTGAAAAGTATGGTAATGATATAGGAGAACTTAAAATTTTGGTAGATACTAACCCATTTTGTAAAACTAGTACTTTACAAATATCTATAGATTTGGGATGCTATGAGATTTTTCCTAGATCATATCTAGGGCCAATTGATAATAATAGATTAATTATTTCTAATTCATTTATATCACCTAAAAATATTTTGGAAAAATTAGGTTTGCAACCCTCCATTGAATTCCATGTGCTTGATCCAATGATTCATTTTAATTTAAAAGAAAATAGGGGAGGTTTCAAAATTGGCATTAATAAAACAAGTTGCACATATTCAGATGTTTGGGAATGTAATAATCAAATCAATAACATCAATAATAATAAAGAGAACCATTTGGATCCTGCTACATGGGTTCCTATAGCTACAACTCATCTGGCTAGTTATCCCTCTCCTAGAGTAGAAAATGAATTCAACTCATATCAAGAGAAGATATGTAAAAAACTTGAGGAAAACATGAAGATTCTTGCCAAATTAATGGTAGAAGTTACTGTAGTACATGATGGGGTTAGGGAGGAATTAACCTTATGGTATAAACTAAAAGAACAAGCTAACAAGGACTCATCAACCAATTTGTTTGATGAGAATAGGACTAAAAGGAATGAAATACAGCTAGAAAATAATGATAACTCACTGAATAAATATTTGAGGGCCTTGAGCTTGATAAATAATATAGAAGAATATAACCAAATCCCTCTATAATTAGAAGATATCTATAGTATAATGGTGATCAATTAGGAAGTTGATGAAGAAGATATTGAGGATTAAGAGCCAATAGAAACAAATGTGCAGTTGAATAAAGAGTTTGTAGAAGGATTACTTGAAGAGGAGGAAATAATTGTATATGAGAACACAAATGTATTAGAGTCTGAACCAATAAATCAGCTAATGAGAAAAGAAACAAGAGTATGGAATATCAAGCTAGGTATTGTTTCTACCTATGAAGGATGAGATAGTTTGAATTGAGGTAAAAACCTTAAAAAAAGAGGGATAAAATGTTTGAATGAGATTAGGAAACTAGATGGTGCAACAAAGAACCAAACTAAGCTCGTAACATTATTTATTGTAGGGAAGGGAAAGGTCCTTACCAAGGATCAATGAAGCTCACAACTTGGAATGTTAGGGGCCTTAACGCCCCTAACAAACAATGCTTGTTAAAGTGTACCTTGACCCTAATGGAATCTGACATCATACTCTTACAAGAAAAATAATTAAATGAAGAAGAAATGGATAAATTCAAAAAAAGGATTGGCTTATGGAAAATTGAGAGTATAGACTCGGTAGTAGCTTCAGGAGGTTTAGCCATGTTATGGGATCTTAGGAAAGTGTTCTTTGAAATCAACATTAAGAGAACTAATTAGATGGGAGGATGAATCTGAAATACCAAGATCTCATTAATTTTTTTCCTAATTAATGTTTATGGCCCTATCAATACTAGTAGCAAAAAGGAAAATTGGAAGGAAATAGAAGAATATTTCAACCAATTTAGTGAATGAAATTATATAATCGAGCATGATTTTAATGATATTTTGAATATGAATGAGAAATGTGGGAGAGTTCAATATGAATCCCAATATTTAAAGGATTTTAGAGAGTGGGTTAATAGAAACAATATTTTAGACATCAATATGTGTAATGGATCCTTTACATGGAACAATAAAAGAGATGGACTGAGTTATATCACATAAAAATTAGATAGATTCATGTTTAAAGGGGACCTCAAGATATTTGACAGAATACTTATAACATCTATTCTCACAATGTTAGGTTCAGATCACTTCCTTGTTCGTTTAGAAATAGAGGAAGAACATAAACCCACCAATAACCCTTTTAAATTTGAAAACATGTGGTTCCAAGATAAAAACTTTTTGGGTTTAATTGAGCAATGGTGGTAGGAAGATAGTTTTGAAGGATCAAAGATGTTTTATTTTATGTCAAAATTGAAATCGCTTAAATTAAGAATCTTAAAATGGAACAAAGAACACTTTACAAACATTTTGAAGAAAAACTAAAGGTTGAAAAATATATTCAAGAATTGAATGAGAAAGTTATTAGAGTAGGTATGGATAGAGATAGATACTTTAAAGAAAAAGAGTTGTTACATAAATATGAAGAGTTATTATTTAAGGAAGAAATCTACTGGAAATAAAAATCCAAAGAAAACTGGTTGTCAGAAGGTAATAAGAATACATAATTCTTTCATAACATCACAAAAAATAGATGAAATCTCAATATAATTTTAAAAATAAAAAATTCAAGAGGAGATACAATAGAAAACCCATAGTGCTTAGCAAAGGAATTTGTCAATTTTTATTGCAATGCTTTAAATAATTGGGACTATTCAGTTTTGAATGCACAAACACAATTGTTAAATAATATTCCTAGACTTATAAAAAAACTAAGGAAAATAACTTCCTTAATAGAAAATTCTCTCTATAAGAGATCAAAACTGCTTTGTTCCAACTTCATCTTGATAAAGCACTAGGTCTAGACAGATTTCAGGCTGGTTTCTTTCAAAAATGTTGGCATTTTATGGGTATAGAATCATGGGAAGAAATTGAGAATACTTGATAATAGCTAATAGGCTGAAAATACTTTTTCCCAAAATTATATCAAAAGAATAGATTGGGTTTGTTCTTGACAGATCTATCTTTAATGGCATAATAATAGTACAAGAAATTTTTCTTTCTATTCAACAAAACAAAGAACCAAGTATGATAATCAAGTCATACATTCAAAAGGCATACGATAAAGTTGATTTGAGGTTTTTGTGTAAATTATGTCTTGAAGCATTTAGATTCTCCAATCAGTGGATCCATCTTATATTTAGTTGTATTTCTACCCCTAAATTTTGATTATTATTTGATGGGACACATGAAGGCTTCTTTGATATATCTTGGGGCCTAAGATAAGTGGACCCCATATCTTCATTCCTCTTTGTAATTATGGTGGAAGCCTTGGGGAGGGTTGTAGGGAAGGCACACTAGACAAGACATATTACTAGTATTAAAGTTACAAGGGTATTCCCAATATTACACATCAACATTGTGCTGATGACACTCTATTCCCTAGTAAAAGTGAAAAATTTGAAGCCATATGTTATAAAGAGATATTATATCTGTATATGAGAGATTCTAGTCAAAGAGTCAATGCTAAAAAATCTGAGATATTCTTTCTAAACACCAAAGGTAGGCTAGAAGATGAGATTTTTTGAATCTTAGGTTTCAAAAAAGGGAATCTTCCTCGCAAATATCTAGGGATATCTATTGACAAAGGAACTAGGGCTAATAAGTTACAGGAACCCATAAAAAATAAGTTCGATTAGAAAATGGACACAGGAAAAGGAAAATGGTTAACACATGCAAGTAGAGCCACTATTCTAAAATTGGTTCTATCAATGATTCCCACTTATCAAATGTCACATTTACCTCCTACTCAAGGAGCCAAAAATGAACCAGAGAAAAAAAATAAGAACTTTTTTTGGCAAGGAGCCTCAAACAACAAAAAAATGGCCTTGATTAAATGGGATTAAATATGTGGACCCCTAAAAGCAGGTGGACTAGGCATCAAAGACCTAAAATTGTAAAATTTAGCACTAGGGGCCACATAAGTATGGAAAATGTATCAGGAATAGGATAGAAAATGGGTTAAGATACTTCTTAACAAATACCTTCAGGTCAATGATCCGATCAACATTTTTAGGACTCAGAATCCCCCCAAGGGTTCTCGATTATGGAGTTTCATTCTAGAATATAGAGACATAATCAGAGATAAACTTACTTGGGATGTGGGCTTAGGGGAGTCAACACTTTTTGGGATGACTCATGGGGTTGTTATGCCCCTCTAGATACTCAAATATCCTCCCCTAGATGTAAAGAATTTATAATTAACTTATGGGGCCAAAAACTAAAATATTATGTTGTGATTCCATTTGGGAACCCAATTAGTATGGGCTAGAGTTGGAAGTCTTAAAAAATGTTCCACTCTCTGACAATGAAAAATAAGAAATAAAAGAATGTTTACATGAAAGATAACTTTTTTAAAAAAATATAGCTGATAAACTGATTTGGGGAGACTCCAATACCGAGACTTACAAAGTTAAAGATGGATATGAATATTTAGTTAAAACCCAACAATGGTAGAACATGGATCTTCCTCTAAATTTTTGCTGGGATAAAATTTGTCTCCCAAAAGTAGGGATGTTCCTTTGGGAAGCTATGCAGAAAAGAATCCTTACAACAAGATGGTTTAGGAAAGTAAGTTTTGAAGGTCCATAAAGATGCCCATTGTGTGAGAATCAAGAAGAAACAATGGATCACATACTCCTAAATTGCACATTCTCTATGAAGTTCTGGAAATGGCTTTGCAAAAAATTAAATTGGCAATCTGCATTGGCTAATAGTATGGTTGACCATTTAAAAGCATGGCCAAATATCCATAATAAGAGCCTATATAACATTTTATGGGGAATATCCCCTTCCATTTTAGTATGGGAATTTTGGAAGGAAAGAAACAAGAGACTCTTCCAAGAAAAAAAGTTGGAAGGAAATGTCTTGAAAATAAAGTAGAGTCAACATAGTATATAGATAGTCAATAACAGACTACAAAATAAGAATCATATGGAAGATGATTTTTCCCAATAGGAAAATTTTATAAGGAAAAAATGGTTTGGATTGATTATTCCTCCTCATTTTGGTAAAGGAGGGGATCAAAGAAAGAAAGAAAGAAAGGGAAATGTGTAGGTGGAAGACTCCTCAACATGGGTGGCATAAGTTAAATTTTGACAGGGCATCTAGAGGAAACCTTGAGAAGGTAGTCCAATAGGTTGCATAATCCACATGCGGGATGGTATTAGTTGTGCTAAACTTGCTAAGCCCATTGGAATTATCACGAACAATATTGTATAAATAGAAGCCCTAATGAAAGCGTTACTATTGTGCAAAGATTTGGGCATCACAAAACTAGAAATTGAAAGAGAATCTCATATTACTATTAATGCTCTTAGAATAGGACATAATCCAAATTGGAAATTAAATACCAAACTAGAAAGATTCATTGGTCTTCTTGAATTTTTTAGAGATACGAAGTTTACTCATATATACAGGGAAGGTAATAAACTAGATGATGGTCTAGCCAATTTAGGGGTTGATGGTAACTATGTTGAAAACATTGGAGATATTTAAAATAGATTGTTATTTGGGTTTAACATGTATAAATGATAAAAGATATAAGGAAATCCTTAAATTATTTAAATATTATACAATAAATCATATATATAGAGTAGGAATGAAAAAGCTGATAAACTATCCAATCAAGGTGTTGATGGTGAATGGATTGAATAAGGGGCATTAAGACTCTGGGTGTTGAGGTATAAGTATTATAGATGCTCTTCTCTAAGATACTAATAAGGGTATGCTTGGAGTACTCCCTTGATTTGTTCCTCGGTAGATTACGACTATGCTTTATTAACTTGCATGTCATATTCATAATTTTTACTTCTGTTGTTTTTTATTGCAAGAAAAAATAGGTTTTTAAATGGGGACCCGAAACCCCTTACAAGCCAAAAAGATTAACAATTAAGATCATCCAAAATATTATTCATAAGTTTTACTTCTGTTATTACATATATTATTCCTCTAATGATTCTCTTGAGCTTTTCTTTCCTTAATTATTCTTATCTTTTATTTTATTTCTCCTTTAGTTTACCTTCGCTTGATTTTTTGTTCACATTTCTATCATGTTATGATTGTTTTTGTAATGTCTTGCAAAAGGACCCATGAGATATTAACCTAAAACATGTTACTAAGTTTACAAAATAATTTTTTTCTTAAGAGTTTTCAAACAAAAATGAATAAACAAGAATAAGTAAAACATAAATTCCATACGTACACATAAACATAATTTCAATTTCATATTACAAATCTCAAGGGTTCCTTGACATAGAAACTATGTAAATATAATTAAATCTATCAATTACAATAATACTCTAAATCCTCTACATAATACATCATAACTACATTTGAATAATGAAGTATACATAATCTTCCACATCCACTACATAAGTTGTAGGGTATGTAATTACGTTTGAATACAAAGTACAATAAAAGAAAGAATATGAATAACTCTCCAAGAAGATAATATAAGAAGAAATTACAATAAGGATCATCCAACATTGGTACATGAATGTTGGAGTCTCAAATGGTAAAAGAATAAATACCTCCTGACCTCGTGGAAACTTTGTTGCAAGTAGTGGTTGTCGTTGCACCAAAAGATCAACCTTTTAATGCTTGATACAACCACTAGACTTAAGAGGTTGTTAAACCATGTCAAAAATCCTGAGGGGAGCACTAACCATTTTTCCAACAATCTCCCCCTCAGCGTTACTTCAGGGGATTCGAACCTATGACCAAGATCTGATACCACTTGTTACAAGTAGTGGTTTCCATTGCACCAAAAGATCAACCTTTTAATGTCCGATACAACCACTAGACTTATAGAAGACATAGGAGGTTGTTAAACAATGTCATGAATCCCGAGGGGAGCAGCCGACTCATAGAGGTAGTTTGGGCCTACCGTACAACCTAGAAAACAATAACAGGATTCACCCCATTTGAACTAGTATATGGAAAGTTAGTAATGTTACCCATTGAATTCGAGCACAAGATATTGCGTATAGCACTGGAATTAAACATCAATCTTTCTACAACATAGATAGAACACCTTCTGCACCTCAATTCCTTAGATCAAATGCATAAATCCACATTGGAACGTACAGAGCTGGTATAGAAAAAAAGAAAGAAATGACATGATTCTCATATAAAAAACAAGAAGTTTCAAGTGGGTGATTGGGCATTGTTGTATGATTCTTGATTCAAAGATATTCCAAGAAAGTTACAAACAAGATGGTTAGGGCCTTATGCAATTGAACACCTCGTCGACAATGGAGCAGTCCAGTTGACAACAATAGATCCAGTGCAATTCAAATTTATCATCAATAGACATCGACTGTGCTTGTATCACTAGCCCCAGACAAAGGAGGACTTCCTGCAGTAGTTCCGAAATAACATTTTAGCAGCACAATAGGTAACACTTCCTACAAAAGAAGGTCAAAACCTTCTTCCTGTAGCTTCAAAATAACATGTCTTCAATAAACAACCATAATAAAGCTTCATTTCATATGAAGTCTATTTCTCCATTCACTTTTCTTTATTTGTCTTTTCAATTCATCCCATTTCTCTCTCTTCCATCCACTCAAAATCCATGTCATCCACTTTTTCTATTTTCCAATGCTTTCAATAAATGCCATGTTAGCTGACACATGTAGCTGCCATATTGTTTCACTCTCACCACCTTTTCTTCCAGCATACGGTAATCAAATGACAGGTACTACTTTTTCATTCTCTACTCATTTTTAGCACATGGATTGCAGAAATTATATTTAGTACTGCAATAATATATAATTAAGGTGTTACACCAGTTCCCCATCCTGTGTCGAATGTACCAAGTGAGGACACTTGTAAATATTTAGTAGGGGGTAGGGGAAGTGTATTAAGTTCTAAATGTCATTACTAAAGCTACCTTGTCACTTCCTTGTCATTTCACAACTGTACTTAGACCTTGTTTCATAAATTCTCACATATTTTCCGTACTACAAATCCTGATTTTCTGAGTTAATGTGACCTAAAAGATTATAATTAAACTATGTGGAAACATGCAATTAAATTTATAATGTCCTCTATTAAAACATGATTATTATTGTTCATGCTAAAAATAACAGAGGCAATTAAGAGAGGAAGTCGGCATTTTCAAGAAGAGCATTTGAATTTCAAGGAGAAAATAAGGTATTTACAGATAGTTCCAAAACAAGAGAAATTGACAAACAAAGGAATTGGTAAGTAGAAATTAAGAGACCTGGTATTGAAAACAAATTGGTGGACAATTGCAAAGGTGTGATCCAGTGCACCATGGCCTTCTACTTGCAGATGTTGAAGCAGTCATGAGGTTCAATGCATGTGGTTGGTTGGATATTTTCTTCAATTATTAGATTTTAATGAGGAAGTGGCAACAGATTTTATGAATACCTTTGAGGAAGGGCAAGCAATCATATGGGGTTTAATAGTTGTCGCAATAGAAGAAAGAATAGTAGAGGTCACTCGGTTACCCACTGTCGGAGAACATTACCCTAATGTGCATAATGCTAGGTCATCATGAGCTCAATTCTCCCTTCCAAATGATCCTCCTATAGAAATAAGAAAGAAAGGGTACAAAAGAATATCTCTTCCTCCATCGTTCAATGAGCTAGCAACACATATTATTAGGTACCTAATCTATGAGGGAAGATTTTCAAATTTGCATGCTCATCATTTTAAGCTACTTAGTTACATAAGGCATAATCTCCCAGTTAATGTTCCTAATTTCTTATACAATATACTTAGCATTAGTGCTGAGGAGACTCAAAAGGGAAATGCAAATTCTATCATACACCATGCCCTAATTAAACTGCTAGTCGAAAAATCCCTTAGGGATGTTTCTCCATTAGCATGGTCAGAATTTGTCCGGCATAAAACATTGCAACCACAGGTTAACCCTATTGAGAAACCCTTAGGAAATGATGCATAATCTTCTGAGCCCACTGTAGAAATAGCTATGCATGAAAAAGAGCCAAAATTACCCCAAGAAAATATACGTTTGCCCATTTTGGAAAGTAATGTTCCTACTTCTTCCACAAGGGAAGGAAAACACAAAATTGGAGAAAAAACCCCTAACCTTGAAAGTGAAGTTCAAACCCCTGTGGTCCCACAAAGTAAAAGGAAAAGGCCAATTCCTATAGCATCTGTTCTTGTAGAAAAAAGACCAAAAAGAACCCTCAAAAAGAAAACTGTAGATGTTGTAGAAACACCGGTGCGTAGAATTCCTCAGATGAAAGGCCAAGTGTCCCCAATTTCTCTAGAAACCCCAACCGTACCATTGACAAAACCTACCATAGAGCCTTTTATTGTGTATATTTATGATAATTCCCCCAAGAAAAAAATAGTACCTACATCTTCCCAAAATTTGCAAGAACCCCAAAATCTACAAAAGTCTTGTGATAACATATCGCATGGTGATCTGGGTGTACCTGAGGAAGCCCCTGTAACATAGGGAAATATTGTTGAGGATGTCCAAGTGACTCCACTAGACCATGTTCATTCCCACATTGTTGTTATACCTTATAAAGCAACATGGTTCACTGAATATTTTGCACATGTTTCTAAGGAAAAGAGAAAATGGAACACCCAGCCACAAGAATTTGGCCCTATAACACTACAATCTATTCTATTTACTTTATATAACCAATTTATTTTCCAAAAAACTTGGTGGAAACAAGAAAGAAACAAAATGCAAAAAGAGATAGATGAAAAACAAGAGGAGATAGAAGTTCTTAAGGAACGGGTAAAGAAGAAGAAGCAACAAATGGATCATGCTCTTAAATTAGCTGATCAAGTTATAGCTTGTAGACCACCTCCTCGAGTGTATGCAATTTGTTTAAAATAATACTTTCTCTTATTTTAGATGATGATGACTATGAAGGATATAGACTGTGAGCTTAAATATGCTCAATAATTCTATGGATTATACCAGACCCTTCCTTCATGGGAACAAAATTTACTCTGTGAGTTCTATTTGCATAATTTTGTTATTCCTCATGAGACCGAATGGAACCCTTTTCTCTACATAGGTGATATCCATTTAAGGGCATTAATGTCATGGATGCACAATGAGGGAAATTATGATAGACAACTGCATAACTATAGGGACCTAGAAAAGTCTGAACCCTTACCCTTAAGGACTGAGTCAAGAAAACTTGATGTCCTCGTACGAGATTGGCTTAACGTGACCTATGGGAGGCCAAAGCCTAAAATAAGAGAAAAGGTCTTTGCACTCAGAGATAGGGTTTATAGGGAGTATAAGGGGTTGCCCTATTTTTCATTTCAGAGAGCTCTTGCAGGGGTAAGGAGCCAATGGAATAGATTACTAGAGGCCTTTAAGAAAATAGAGCCACATATCCCAATC